>OU343222.1:300330562-300480972 GCA_910596185.1 Chrysanthemum makinoi
CACCAAATTTAAAATTTTTCATGACATATAGGAGTGGGCCATTAGTCTTAATAAAGCGTCTCATGGATAAGAAATTATATGACTAGCTCAAAAACCCTTTACCACTTAAATTCCACCCTAAATGTGAGGATCGCCCTTAGATTAGTAGGAATTAAAGCATTCATCTTTGATTCTTAGAGTGTGAACCGGTAGTATAATAGATTCTAGAACGTGTTTTGTGATGCATCCCGAGATCGCTAGTAAGACTACACTTGTGTAGTTAGGAATAACTAAATGATAAGAGGCATTAGGATAACCCTTGTTTGATACTTGTAATATATTTACTTCTTCCACATCGGTTGAGTAATTCCCCCACACCTTTGCGTTGTACTCATCTTTAGTACACGATACCCCTATTTAACCCCTCAGAGCCTATCCTTTTCGCGGTTCTCGTGATGTTTTGGTTTTCTGGAATATTGGTCGGTGCAAAACCGTCAAGTTTTCTCACGCGAGCTAGCCACTTGTGAATGACCAGCCGTAAGGAACTTAAAACAGCTCACACGCCAATTGCAATTTAGATCGAGGGAGAATCTATTGGATTCCCGGTCGTTAAGTCCCAGGAGGATGACCGGTGTTTAACACAATCGATGTCGAATAACCACTAAGGATAGTGATCAAGAAGGATTTTGAGTTTTTATAAACTACAGGAGATTAAAGGAGATTAAAAAGTTAAACTATCTTAAATAAACGCTATCACTAATTTTAAACTGATGTTTTTGATTTTTCTGATTTTAAAACTTAAATTAAAAACTACGCGACGTACAAATAAAAACGTGAAACTTACACAATATTAATCCTAAAAATATGAAAATGATATTTCTACAAACCTAATGATATAAGAAAATTTTTAGAAAAGGAAAATTATTTTTATAACTATTTATCTAATTATTATTAATTAAAAACTACTTTTAACTATTAAATAATACCCTAAATTACAAGAAAATAGGAAATAAACTTAGAAAAATAAAATTAAGACTTGGAAAAATCTAAAATAACAAAAAAAGAATTTTCAAAACTAGTTTTATATTTTTATGATTATTTTTCTATTTTTTATGAATTTTAAACTATTAAAAACTAATTAAATTACTAAAAATTACAAAATAAGCTATTAAAAATCTGGAAAATTACTTTTTTTACTTTTTATATTTATCTAAACTTAATAAAAATGAAAAATTATTTTTTTGAACCTTTTCTGAATTTTTTGTATTAAAAGGTATTTAAAAATGCTTAAAATGATTTAAATTAAGAAAAATAGCAAATCAACTTAGAAAAATCTGAAAATTTCAGGAAAACTCTAAAATGATGTACTGAATCTAGGAAAATTGGAAAAACAAATGCTTATTTGCAAGAAATTGAATCTATACCAAGTGCTTTAGAATAAGCACTTTAAATAAGCTAATGAGCAACAACAGCACCAAACAAAATGTATTACAATATGCTAAAATAAGGCAAAAGCAACTTATAACAACTATCTTACACTACTGAATTGCTAAATACCAAGATTTGGCTTATTTGAGTTATATGCTAATAACAGTTTGTGGGTACCTACTTGCAGCCACAAAATAAGCACTTGAATAAGCTAGACACTAGAAAGCAAGTAATGAGACCTCAACTAGACCTGGTTGGGAACATGTAAACCAAAACTAACCCTAGCCAAGCTCTTATGAGCCCTGTGACAAGCATGCAATATCGAGAAAAACTCAAGATAGCAGAGTATGTGGAGCAGGCAATGGGAGCTTATTGAGAAGCATTTGTGGCTTATACAAAATTGTAAAATTTCAAAAAAATGGTGATAAGCAAGGAGACCAGTTGAAGTTTATGAAGCAACAGATTTCACTTGAAAAGACCTAGAGATGAGTTCATGAAAAATCTTACTAGTTGGCCAAAAACTGGATTTTTGCAAATATTTGACTTTTGACAGTTAAATAACTTTGACTTTCTTGAACTTTGATACTGATTTAAGGACTAATTATGATGGATTAAGTTATTATAAGATGATATTAAGCTATGTTTACAAGTTTTAAGCTAATTCTATGAATTTCACAATCTAAATCTTAAACGAGAAGCTTAAGCAAATTAAAAGGAAATTTGACTTTTTAACAAACAATGACTATATATTATGACTTGGTTAAGCTATTAGGTATTATTGTAACATGAAACAAGTATGAATAACAAATGACATATACACTGGAGCTCTTTTTTATAAATCCAAACACACCTTATTTTAACTGCTTTGTAAATTTAAACTACTCAATTAACCGATTTAACTCATTTCATTGCTTAAACTAACTCTAATATGCTAATCACTACTGATGAAACTTATTTAATGACCAAAGATTTCAATACAAGCACAATACTAAAACTGCATAAAAAGTGAAAATGAGAAAACAAACTTACAAGTATCCATTAGTATGCAGTGCTAAACCAGTAACTATTACTACACTATACTAATCCAAAATCAACCCAAATCTATCTCTGCAACACCCATAAACCATTTCCATGACCAAATGATCTTCAGTTGACTTTTGTTGACCAAAGATGAAAACTGCTTGTACCTTCTTGATAACTCACTAAAAGCTATAATAAGCTTCAATGAGCTTATTTGAACTTGAAAATAAGCTTGTTGAAGCTTGGATTTACTGATTGAACATTGCAATTTGAAACAGTAAACTTGAAATTTGAATTCTTAACATAAGCTTGAATTAACACTTAAAAACTTAGTACAATAATTTTTTAACTTAAGATTGATACATTTAAACTGGAAATTACAAAGTTGAGGCTAAGTTAAAACATTGGTATTAAAAACGAAATGCATAAAAAATTGAAAATTAACTATCTTGGCTTCTCCCTTGTTTCTTCTCTTTTATGCTTCAAAATGTCTTACACGTGTCCTCTGGCGATCCCACCTCTCCATTTGACCAATGGTTGAGTTTTGAGTGTGTTGCCTGTTTTTATCATTTTGGCGGGAAACAAAGATTTGACTTGTAGGGCTCTGTTTTATCAACTAGGGGGGGGTGGCATTTATTGTGGGGGGTTAGTGATGATGAGGGGGTGGTGGGAAGGAGAAAGGTGATGGGAAGTGAGACTGTGGTTGCAGGCAAGCAAGTGGAGAAGAAAGCAGGTGGTGGCTGCTTTTTTACGCTTGTTTGACTTTGGGTTTGACCGGGGTCCAAAATGAAAGTGACAGGGTCAAAGGGTAATATGGCAGGTCAAATGAGTTTTGACAAGTAGTGGCTTTAGTTGACAAGGACCAAAACTGCAAATCTTCCAAACTTGAGGGGCAAACCGCCAATTCTCCAAAGTTAACACAAGGACTAAAACTGACAACCTTCAATAGTACAAGGACTAGTTTTGACATTTTTGATTTTCCAAGGACTATTTTTGCCAAATTTTAAAGTTCAGGGACTAAAGTTGTAATTTTGTAAATTTGAATCTCAATGACCAATTTTGACAACTTAGGAATCCCTAGGGACTTGAAATGAATTTTTCTTTATTTTGTTTTACCAGGGACTGTTTTTGACAACTTTTGAAACTTGAGGGACTAAAACTGCTAATTATGCAAACTTGATACGTTTTTCACCAGATTTTGATATTTTTGCATTTAAAACACATAAAACACTTATTTGTGATATTTGTATTATTTTGATGCATTTAAAGTGTTTTCGGATGTTTTTGATTTAAATGGTACAAAAATGATGAGTATTTAGACACTCATCAATCCCCACACTAAGATATTGCTAGTCCCTAGCAATGTTTTAAGAAAAATTAATGGATTTCGTCTCTTTACCAAAAGCCATTACTTCTGGAGTAGCCAAATGTTTTAGTTCAAGTAAGAACCTTGGTACACCGATAACCAAGTGATTTTGAGCAAACCACCAGCTTTCAACGGATTTGATTTGTCTTTACCAAAAGCCGTTTGCTCTGGACTAGCCAAATCTTAGATAAATTATCAATATTATCTTTGGTGACCTGATTACCAATTATGGTTTTTCCACTGCCTTTACCACAAGCCATAAACTTGCGGGCTAGCCAACTCTTCACTTTTTAGGATATGGTGAGGTGAATACCATACAATTTTGGGCAAATTGCAAGCCGTCAACGGATTTGAGATATCTTTACCAAGAGCCGTTTGCTCCGGATTAGCCAATCCTTTTGTTTATTAGACAAGGTGATGATTACCATAAGATGAGTAAGTGTAAAACACTTACTCCAAAAAAATATTTTGGCCAAAAATGGGGAATTAGGCGGTATAATTACATGATAAAATTCGTGAGAATTCCCCCCTACACTTAGAAATGAATATTTCCCTCAATATTCAAATACCGCTGTTATGCAAACATAGAACGTAAAAGGGAAATACTACGCCATTATTTAGCAAGAGAGTTTTTTTTTTGTTTTTTTTTTTTTTTTTTTGAAATGTTATATATATACACAACATGTGGGCAACTCCCCACACTAGGGTGGGACACACGGGTGAAAACCCATGTTTAGCTCTTGTTTTTGATTACCGAAGTGCTAGCTTGACTCGACCCCGAATTCATTTGTCCATGGGGAAAGTAACGTGGAAAACCAATCTCAATCGGACTTTCGTTCACAGTGTTAACAAACATATGAATATCAGAAAGTTCCACACCGACGAGACACAACCGCGGTATTGTTAATAGTAGAAACTATAAAGGATAATACTGGGGTCAAAGATGGTGTCCTCATTCGAAAAGAGAAAAGGGAAAGAGCAACCACACTATCTGTGAAGAATGGAACAAAGATATGCATGAGGATGCAAGTCCATTCCTCATCGAAGAAGCAAATCACCATTTTTGACATTTTAAGCTTAAACTTGAAGCTTGTATGGTGATTGTGAGAATTTCCGGTAGGGAGGGTTGGAAACGGTTCTTCAATCAACAGATTTTCCAGAAAAAAGAATGTCCCCCTCCGGATCAAAGTAAGTATTATCAATTCCTGTTGGAATCGACTCATCACTAAGAAAGGCATCGACTTCATTCCAAGAGTTGTCATCTTCCTCATCGTGAGGTGAGAGAAGGGATGGAAGAGTCGGGAATAATAAGACTAGAAGATGATGGATTCTTTTTGAGCAATTCATCAATGGGAAGAATGTCTCCCATTGGATCACAAACATCATCATCCAATTGATGCCGAAGAGAGTTTGGTTTCATCCACAGAGTTAACAAACTCGATGCGACAAACCGATTCCGGAGGTGGGACAAGTGGTGTGCTCTTAGAGCTAGCAGTTTCCACCACTTCCGATGAAGTCTCCGATTCTAGATCATCATCATCAAGAATACTCTTGACTTTGTACGACTTTCAAACCATTTGTTTGAACCGGGGTTGATTTTCAAAGTTTTGAGCTCGAGCGTTTTTGGTGACTCGTCTTAACCGTGAAATTTGAGAGTGTTGCATTGAATCTTTCAGATCTTTGATCAATTGTGGCAACACTCTGCTTGTACAGAGGTTTGGAGTTTTGGTTGATATTCAATGTGAGCTCTTAGGTTGTCAACCCGTATGGTCAACTCTTCGACAAGAAACACATCAATCAGAGCCACGACTCTCCGTTCTTAAGAAAGCTCTCCCTAAGATGAGGGGAACTCTAGGATCTGCATCAAAGTCTACTACAACAAAATCGTTAGGAAAATGAAACTTTCCTACTTTTACCACGACATCCTCGGCTATCCCAAGCGGACGAGTTATGGTACAGATCCAGCTAGCTCGAGTGTCATACAAGTAGATGTAAGTTTAGGAAGAGACAGGTTTCTTCCATCTTGAAAGTGGCATGAGGTTAATGTTGGCCAAGATCGGCCAAGGCGCATTGAACCATTCCCAAGAAATCACTGCGGGATTAGAAACACGCAGGGTCTTCAAGCTTTTAGGAAGCTTCTTAAGAAGGACCGTGAACATTGCTCATTGAGAGGGTTTTAGCCATTTGATAACTTATCTTTGTTGGTCAATGAAGCCTTTAAGCGTGGATGCAAATTTAGGCATTAGAGCGAGAGCATCAACGAAGCTTATATCAAAGTGTAGCTCATTGAAGATTTGGAAAAATTTTTCCATTTGCTCTTTGGTTTTGTCTTTGAGCTTCTCATCATGCATTCTTGATGGGTAAGGAAGCTGACTAGACTTTTGAGCCTGGATGGAAGTTATTTACGGCTCGGAATTTGTCTTCGGAACTTCGGGTTCGGACTTAAGCTTGGACTACGAAGGTGGGACGTGTCTTGATACCGTGGGCTTGAGAAATGCACCTTGTCCGTTGTATCCTTGGTAACTTGACTCATTGCTCCGGGTGGAGGAGGCATTGGAGTCGAAGGTCCATTGTGCGTCTTACCACTACGGTTGTGATCGCCTTTGCATCGCCCTCGGGTTAGCGATCGTGTTGCTCGTAAAGTACCTAAGCTCGAGGGTTGATCATTTAAAGACTTCTTAATGTCAGAAATCTGGCTAACCAACAACTTGTTCATTTCATCTTGGGATTTCATGAATTGCTTCAATAGCTCATCGGATGATGAATGCGGAGGATGTGGAGAAATCGAGGTCGATGTTTTGATTATGACCTTGTTGTTGAAAATTCCCTTGGTTAGGATTCACATTCCCCTGAAGTTGATTCCCTCGATTGAAATTGTTTTGATTAAGGTTTCCTTGATGTTGGAAACCTTGATTTGGTCAGGAATAGAAATTACCTTGGTTTTGATAACCTTGGTTCATTCTAGGTTGGTTACGATTCAGTTAGGATTGTTAAAACCGGGTGGTGCTTGATAAGTGTTAGCCGGTAGTTTGGTTCATTTGAGGCGGTATTGATTACCTCCTTGATTTGAAGTACCGGCTATAGCATTAGCTTCAAACGGACTACCATCGGTGGCGATCTGATTGTAGTATGCATGAGGACCACCACAAGTAACACAAACTTCAACTTTCTTCACTTCACCATATGATGGTGTCTATGTGAAAGTGACTTTCTTTTGGTTAGCAAGAACCAAAGCCGAACAATATCGTGAGTTTGTCAATCTTAGCATCGGTGCTATATGTACCCACTTCGGAGATGAAGTAGAAGGTCCGGCATTAGGCGAGATTGATATGTCTTTGCTCGCGAAAAAGGCGGACTGGGACTTGTTTTCAATGATTTGCAAGGCTTCTTTTGTGGTCTTGCTCAGGAAATTACCTCCAGCAGAGGCATTTAAAGAGTCTTGGTCACTTTGGTGCGAGACCATTGTAGAAAGTATCCATTTGCATTAACTCGGTAAAACCATGATGCGGACACTTGCGGAGCAAGTCTTTGTAACGATCCCATGCCTCCCCGAATGATTCCTCAAATCTCTGAGAGAATTTCATTATCTCATTCTTAAGACTTGTAGTTTGGGATGGAGGATAGAATTCGTTAACAAACTTTGTGACTAGATCTTCCCATGTCTCAATGGAGCGAGCGGGTTGTTTCTCAAGCCAATTCGGGCTTGTCCTCTAGAGAAAATGGGAACGGAAGAAGCTTGATAGCTTCATGTGGGACATTCTTGTACTTGATGGTAGATGCAATCTTGTTAAACCATCGAATGTGTGCATGAGGATCATCCCGCTCAAAACCATAGAATTGGCTTTGGGTTACTAGATTAAGTAACCCGGTTTTGAGCTCAAAAGTATCAGCCAGCGATGGTTTGGGACAACAATGGCATCTCCGTAACCCTCGATGGGTGCTTGGAGAAGCTCAGTCATCGGCTTATCTTCGCCATTACGGCGGTGGTGGTGGTGGTGGTAGACGTTCCTCTCACGGTGAAGGAAGCGAACGTCTCTACGTCTGAGGAATATTTCCAGGAAGTTAAAGTGGACTTGTAGAATTTGGAAGAGCGAGTCGCATGCACTAAGTTTAAAAATCAGTTTCAAAACAAATGCGAGGCAAAGCGACAAGTGAACTTAACCAATAATCACAAATGAAATGGCTTCTTTGAAAAGGTACACCAAATCACAAGGACACAAAGGCAAGTTTTAAATCTGATGTTAGGGAACTTATTATGGTCACACCCCCAGTTAGTAGGTGTCTTGCCTTGATTTGCGGTGGTTGATTTTTATGTATATATTAAGTACCACTGAAAAGACGGAGGTAATGATTTGTCTGATGGGTTTAAAACTTTTTGACAATATTTTTGGTATCGTCTCGTTTAACCAAATCGTATTTCTTTAAGAATCACCTTAAAAGAAACACAAGCTAGAAAGCGTTACGATTGTTTTGTTGTTTTATATTTTGTTTGGTGTTTTTAACACTTTAGGAAAAGTGTTAATGAACTTTTTGATTTATATTAACTTTGAGAAAACTTTTTACAAAGCTGTGGTATATGTGCAAGTCTGGTTGCGAAAAATGGGCATGCTTAGAACACGACCTCCGTGAGTGGGCGTAAAATTGGTCGGTGCAAAACCGTCAAGTTTTCTCACACGAGCTAGCCACTTGTGAATGACCAGCCGTAAGGAACTTAAAACAGCTCACACACCAATTGCAATTTAGATCAGAGAATCTGATTGGATTCGGATCGTTAAGTCCCACGGAGGATGGTGGTGTTTAACACATCGGATGTCGAATAACCACTAAGGATAGTGGATGGATTTTGAGTTTTTTATAAACTACAGGAGATTAAAGGAGATTAAAAAGTTAAACTATCTTAAATGGCTATCACTAATTTTAAGTGATGTTTTTGATTTTTGATTTTAAAACTTAAATTAAAACTATTTGACGTCTGAAATAAAAGCGTGAAACTTACACAATATTAATCCTAAAAATATGAAAATGATATTTCTACAAACCTAATGATATAAGAAAATTTTTAGAAAAGGAAAATTATTTTTATAACTATTTATCTAATTATTATTAATTAAAAACTACTTTTAACTATTAAATAATACCCTAAATTACAAGAAAATAGGAAATAAACTTAGAAAAATAAAATTAAGACTTGGAAAAATCTAAAATAACAAAAGAGAATTTTGAAAACTATTTTATATTTTTGATTATTTTTCTATTTTTTATGAATTTTAAACTATTAAAAACTAATTAAATTACTAAAATTACAAAATAAGCTATTAAAAATCTGGAAAATTACTTTTTTTACTTTTTATATTTATCTAAACTTAATAAAAATGAAAATTGTTTTTTTGAACCTTTTCTGAATTTTTTGTATTAAAAGCTAATTGAAAATGCTTAAAAACTGATTTAAATTAAGAAAAATAGCAAATCAACTTAGAAAAATCTGAAAATTTCAGGAAAACTCTAAAATGATGTACTGAATCTAGGAAAATTGGAAAAACAAATGCTTATTTGCAAGAAATTGGAACTGCTATACCAAGTGCTTTAGAATAAGCACTTTAAATAAGCTAATGAGCAACAACAGGCACCAAACAGAAACAGAAGTTACAATATGCTAAAATAAGGCAAAAGCAACTTATAACAACTATCTTACACTACTGAATTGCTAAATACCAAGATTTGGCTTATTTGAGTTATATGCTAATAACAGTTTGTGGGTACCTACTTGCAGCCACAAAATAAGCACTTGAATAAGCTAGACACTAGAAAGCAAGTAATGAGACCTCAACTAGACCTGGTTGGGAACATGTAAACCAAAAACCAACCCTAGCCAAGCTCTTATTGTCACAATTCTCAAATTTCCGGTCATTTCTTAAATTATATATGCATCATATTAGTTCATTCATGACATTTCATTTCACATTAAACGCGTAAAATTTTATATTAATAAACGTTATCGCGTGAGTTATTATTTTGAATATTTAATCCGTTAATTTCAAAAATGATCCCGACATATTTTTATACTTACATTTAGTTTATAAAACTATATTTTGAGTTTAACTAGTGTTTTGAATTTATTTCGTATACAAATCGTTAAATTTATATTTATTCGACACTTTTCTTAAAAATTACACGATAATTATTTTATCACTTAAATTTCACAAGGAATGTATTTTTACAATTTTTATTATCTCATTACATTCTACTTTGATCTATTAAAAATTTACTTTTACACAAAAACTACCATTTACCTTACAAGTTACATTTTCCTACATTATTAACAAGTACATAAATTATACAAGTATATTACTTACACATTTTAAAAAAAAAAAGATATTTTTGTGGACATATCTCCCCCAAAACCGGTTCTAGGGGGAGAGTATGCATTTATTGATTGGTGATTTTATTTGATTGTATAGATTCATACATTACATAAAGTCCTACTAGATTCATTTCCCTCATTCACTCATATATTTCACAAGTCAAGAAAAACTTTACTTCTCTCTTGTTTTCTCTATCATAACCGGCCCTCATAAGTGATCCAAGAAGAAACATCAAAAATTTCAAGATCAAGTTTTATAACAATCTAGATTACACTCTTATATAAGGTTTTGAAATAAAAACCTAGGGTGTTTAGGCTAACCCTTGTTCTTTGCACCTCATCATATTAACTTGTAAGCATATCATTTACATTTTTCATGTTTCCTTTTCATTTCATAAGTATCTCTTCATTTTTGGAACAAGCATGCATGATTTGTGTTGATTATACCATTTTTACATGATTTTTAGATATATATATACATATAAAGTCATCCTATAAATATCCCCTTGGTATTCTTTGGTCTTGATGATGTCTAGGAACCCATGACACCCTAAGAAGGTGTATGGTAGGATTAGATTAGCTTTGGAGTTGATTTGAAGGGATTAGAATAGGTTTTGTCCGAGAAAAACTATTTTCGATACGTATAAATTATGTTCTGTCCTTGTTTCGATTTTCTGGAAAATCCGACTATAGCCACGACATTTTGGCCTTGATATTTAGAAAATATACTTTAAAACGAATCCGTGGCCTGCAGCGGATAAAAGCGGAGTTATAACGAAGTCGTGGTGAATTTTAAAGTTTGGCGAGAAATATTTATTTTTCTGAAATTTCAGCAAAGTGTTTTTTTTTTGGTTTTGTGAGTCAAAAGCGAGCCTTAAGCTTCACAAATTATTTCGACTTGTCAAAAATATATTAGTATACTTTGATACGAAGCTAAGGGCGTATTATCATCAAGCGGTTTGAAGCGACAAATATATATCGCGTTTTCATAAACTTGCCGTAACTATTATTTTTAGAAAAACTATATTATTTTTACGAGATAAGTGTTACGGTAACTAAAATCACCATCTTTAACCCTTATTATCTTTATGTTCGAGACCTTTATGTCGAAAACTCCTGAACTGAAACTTTTAGATTTCGATACAAACTTTCCAAAACCGTCGAGTTCGTTCTCTAACGTTCGACGTGCACCATTTTATGACTAGCTTTTCGGAGCCATTTTTGTCACTTTTATGAAATTTCCGGCGACATTGTTTCTGACGAAAAGTGATAATTTCACAATAAATCATTATAAAACCATTGTAGGATGACATTTTGGCGTAAATACTTGTAAAGTGATTTTTGAATGGTCAAGGCGTCAAGCAGTATTTTTTCGACGATAAGTATTATTTTCAAAACTCACAAATGGTATAAATATCATCCGAATTGCGTGCATAACATTACATCATGACTTATTTCATATCATATCATTCATAATAGGTCAGTTTCGAGACTCACGCTACATTTCGGTGTAACCACTTTTGTCGTCACATCTGTTCATCAAGTGAGTATTCACAGACTCCCTTTTTTTTAAATGCTTTAAATTGTTTTGGGGTGGAATGCATGATTTATACTTGAACTAAACTATCTATGTTTTATGAACTTATTGAACATTTTATGCTGGTGAGTAATCACATCCCCTTTTTACCGTTTTACTATATTTTGGGGCTGAGTGCATGAACCATACTTGAATTAAATTGATCCTTACAATTGTGAACTCTTTTGACTAGAACTTGTGAACTCGAATCAAATCCTTGAACTTAATTACGAAATTATGATTTATTTGAACTTATTGAAAATGCGTGTTATGACCTTGTCCTAAAGTCTCCTATGTTCGGAGCATCACTATAAAGTCTCCCTTGTTCGGAGCATCACTATAAAGTCTCCCTTGTTCGGAGCATCACTATAATTCTCGCCTTGTCGGTGAAGTGTTCACAATAATTTCTTGCGCCGTGGAGTGTTCACAATAATTCTGCACTTGTCGGTGGAGTGTTCTCAATAATTCTCGCCTAAATGGTGGAGTGTTCTCAATAATTCTGCCTAGGTGGTCAGTGACAAAGGAGTCTCCCTTGTTGGAGCGATTGCAAAGTCTCCCATGTTGAGAGCATCCACTGAATTATTATATGCGTGGTACTATATTATGAACCATTATGATCACTTATACTTGACTACTTAATACGCTTTATTTTGTGCAATGGGTTGTGTACACACAGGTTGCAAGTTTTGTATGGTAGGAACTTGGAGCGAGTGGATATACAATGCCTTTGCTTTGGAACTATTTCGATGACCGAACCATTGAATATTTCTTGCGAGCTTTCTTATTTTGCTAAGCGTGTTTACTCACCAACTATTTTCATAGTTGACCCGTTTTTCTCTCATGCATTTCAGGTGATCGTTAGTAAGCTTTTTCTACCAAGTCTTGCATAATGAAGTTTTCAATTGTCACTACAAATCATTATGTAATAGAACGCAATATTTTGGGAACTAAACTTGGTAATATATTTGCCGATGGCTAATTTGGTATTATTGTAATGGAGTATTATTTCTTTTTAATCTTAACGTTGGTATGTTCTATTATCTTGTGCTTATGTTCCTTTCAGTTACACCTCGTTATTTCCGCTCCGTGAGTGTGACAGTTGGTACAGCCAAGGTTATAGAGAATGCCGATTTTTCAAAAATAAAAATCACAGCTATAACCGAAAAAAAAAAAAAAAAAAAAATATTAAAATTTTAAACATTGAACATCATCCAGGAGTCATCTAGTCTATCGTTGCATCGTTAATCATAAATTATACATAGCATGATCAACTATGTCTAATTTATGAAGAACCATGCAATGATAAGAAGGATAAATTTAAATCATGTTTAGTCGAGTCTTTTCACGGTCACCAAGTTGCATTGGTCGGGTGGGTATGCATAGCATGTTTTTACGTTCACGTCTACATTACCGTACCTTGTTCATATCTCCTCTTTTCCATCTTTCGACTTGTTAGACATAGCATGTCTCTGTTCCGTCATGTTTCGATCACTATAACACATTACCACCGTTCGCACCCTATCATGCGGCCGTTAGAATGTCGTTTACTCAACCCGATGTTTTGGTCCTTTGTAGGATCATGGTACAAGAAACACTGCCTTCAGGAGGTAACAACAACGGCAACCCAAACAACAATGACAATCCGAGAAAACAACGTCTGGAATAGCGGATCTACTCACCAAATTATAACACATCTCGATGCTAGCGAACCAACAACGGAGAAGGTACTTCAAACGGTCAGGATGCGGCTACAAAACTTTCATGACATGTAAGCCAATGGCATTTCATGGTACTGAGGGTGCCATTGGACTGCTAACTTTGTTCGAGAATGTTGAGTGAAACTTAGTATCACGAAATGTCTTGAAGAAAATAAGGTTGAGTTCTCTGCTGGGTCTACTCTGAGGACGAGCTTTGACTGGTGGAACAACCAACTGCAGATTAGAGGAAGAGGGGCAGCAAATGCGTTATCTTGGGAAGCAATTAAGAAACTACTAACCTGATGAGTACCAGCAAAAGATGAAGTGCGTAAACCGGAAGAAGAATTTTGGAACCACTTGATGGTAGGAGTAGAGATCGACAAGTACACGATCCGTTTCCACGAGTTAACTAGGATGGTTCCGCACATGGTTTCCACTGTGAGAAGTTGACCCGATATATATGGGGATTGATACGGAAATGGGAGGGACGCGTCACCTCATCAAACCCAACCACTCTGCAAGCGTGAGTATGGCGTATCGCAACAAATGATGTGATCAGTGCGGAGAACTAACAAAAGCAAACGACAATGGACGAAAGCGAGGGGGAGGATCACCAGGAAGCCGAGACCGAATCAGCAAAACAAGAGGCGTGAATAACCCGAACTATGGGCGACCACCCGGAGGAAGCGCAAAGGATATACAGTCCACATCCTTTGTGCACTCGATGTAATTATCATCACTTAGGGAGAGAAGGTGCAACAAATGTGGACCGATCGGCCACTTCACGCGAAATTGCTCAAACAGGCGGGAATCAAGGCAGAGAAAAGCATGTTACGAGTGTGGAAGTTTAGATCACCTTCGCAATACCTGTCCAAAGCTGAAAAGAACTCCCAATCAAGGAGGTAATCGTCCAAACCCGGCATTGGCAATAGAAGGTCCACCAGAACCGAACATTGAAATTCCTCCCGCACGTGGTCGAGCATTCTATCTGGTTACCGAGGAAGCCCGCAATGGTACATTCTTTCGAACAACTACCTTATTTCTGTGCAACATGATTTTGAGTGCATAACTTCCTTCCAATCTTTACCACGTTCACGACCTTGATTAATTTGAGACCTATTGATATCGACCTTAGTTGTTATATATTTTGTTGATTGGAATTGATTGTGTAAGCAAATCGAATATAGCGCTAATCTTTCAAAGACTTCATTCAAGGATGTTGGTTCCTACCTTTCTAACAACTTGTTTCCTAGCTTGATCTAGTGGCAGTTCTTGTTTGATGAGTTGCGAAAATCAAGCTAAGAGACAAGTTTACTCAAGTCGGTTTAGTTTAATCTCATGACAGTTCTTGTTTGATGAGTTGTGAGATTAGATTAGAATCGACCACCTAAAGGTCTTTTGAGAGCTACGTTCGATATTGGGTAAGGTTACCCTATCAAATCTAATCACGGCAGTGCGTACTTAGTTGAAGGGGGAACCTGCGTACGCATGGACATTGATATGATCATTTAGACATTCATCGAGCATGAACTTTTAGAACTCTTGTCGAGGTTCGGACCATAGTATCGTTAATCGACTCATGAGGACATGATTCCGGCCGACATGGGAAGAATGTCACAATTCTCAAATTTCGGTCATTTCTTAAATTATATATGCATCATATTAGTTCATTCATGGCATTTCATTTCACATTAACGCAGTAAAATTTTATATTAATAAACGTTATCGCGTGAGTTATTATTTTGAATATTTAATCCGTTAATTTCAAAAATGATCCCGACATATTTTTATACTTACATTTAGTTTATAAAACTATATTTTGAGTTTAACTAGTGTTTTGAATTTATTTGGTATATAAATCGTTAAATTTATATTATTACGACACTTTTCTTAAAAATTACACGATAATTATTTTATCACTTAAATTTCACAAGGAATGTATTTTTACAAATTTTATTATCTCATTACATTCTACTTTGATCTATTAAAAATTTACTTTTACACAAAAACTACCATTTACCTTACAAGTTACATTTTCCTACATTATTAACAAGTACATAAATTATACAAGTATATTACTTACACATTTTAAAAAAAAAAAGATATTTTTGTGGACATATCTCCCCCAAAACCGGTTCTAGGGGGAGAGTATGCATTTATTGATTGGTGATTTTATTTGATTGTATAGATTCATACATTACATAAAGTCCTACTAGATTCATTTCCCTCATTCACTCATATATTTCACAAGTCAAGAAAAACTTTACTTCTCTCTTGTTTTCTCTATCATAACCGGCCCTCATAAGTGATCCAAGAAGAAACATCAAAAATTTCAAGATCAAGTTTTATAACAATCTAGATTACACTCTTATATAAGGTTTTGAAATAAAAACCTAGGGTGTTTAGGCTAACCCTTGTTCTTTGCACCTCATCATATTAACTTGTAAGCATATCATTTACATTTTTCATGTTTCCTTTTCATTTCATAAGTATCTCTTCATTTTTGGAACAAGCATGCATGATTTGTGTTGATTATACCATTTTTACATGATTTTTAGATATATATATACATATAAAGTCATCCTATAAATATCCCCTTGGTATTCTTTGGTCTTGATGATGTCTAGGAACCCATGACACCCTAAGAAGGTGTATGGTAGGATTAGATTAGCTTTGGAGTTGATTTGAAGGGATTAGAATAGGTTTTGTTCGAGAAAAACTATTTTCGATACGTATAAATTATGTTCTGTCCTTGTTTTGATTTTCTGGAAAATCCGACTATAGCCACGACATTTTGGCCTTGATATTTAGAAAATATACTTTAAAACGAATCCGTGGTCGCTTGAACGGATTAAAACGGAGTTATACGAAGTCGTGGTGAATTTTAAAGTTTTGACGAAATATTTATTTTTGAAATTTCAGCAAAGTGTTTTGGTTTATGCGAGTCAAAACGAGCCTTAAGCTTCACAAATTATTTCGACTTGTCAAAAAAATATATTAGTATACTTTGATCTGAAGCTAAGGGCGTATTATATTGAAAGCGGATTTGAAACGACAAATATATACACGTTTTCATAAACTTGCCGTAACTATTATTTTTAGAAAAACTATATTATTTTTACGAGATAAGTGTTACGGTAACTAAAATCACCATCTTTAACCCTTATTATCTTTATGTTCGAGACCTTTATGTCGAAAACTCCTGAACTGAAACTTTTAGATTTCGATACAAACTTTCCAAAACCGTCGAGTTCGTTCTCTAACGTTCGACGTGCACCATTTTATGACTAGTTTTTCGGAGCCATTTTTGTCACTTTTATGAAATTTCCGACGACATTGTTTTACGACGAAAAGTGATAATTTCACAATAAATCATTATAAAACCATTGTAGGATGACATTTTGACGTAAATAATTGTAAAGTGATTTTTGAATGGTCAAGACGTCAAACGAGTATTTTTCGACGATAAGTATTATTTTCAAAACTCACAAATGGTATAAATATCATCCGAATTGTGTGCATAACATTACATCATGACTTATTTCATATCATATCATTCATAATAGGTCAGTTTCGAGACTCACGCTACATTTCGGTGTAACCACTTTTGTCGTCACATCTGTTCATCAAGTGAGTATTCACAGACTCCCCTTTTAAATGCTTTAAATTGTTTTGGGGTGGAATGCATGATTTATACTTGAACTAAACTATCTATGTTTTATGAACTTATTGAACATTTTATGCTGGTGAGTAATCACATCCCCTTTTTACCGTTTTACTATATTTTGGGGCTGAGTGCATGAACCATACTTGAATTAAATTGATCCTTACAATTGTGAACTCTTTTGACTAGAACTTGTGAACTCGAATCAAATCCTTGAACTTAATTACGAAATTATGACTTATTTGAACTTATTGAATCGTATGTGTTATGACCTTGTCCTAAAGTCTCCTATGTTCGGAGCATCACTATAAAGTCTCCCTTGTTCGAGCATCACTATAAAGTCTCCCTTGTTGAGACATCACTATAATTCTCGCCTTGTCGGTGGAGTGTTCACAATAATTCTCGCCTTGTCGGTGGAGTGTTCAATAACTCGCCTTTGTCGGTGGAGTGTTCTCAATAATTCTCGCCTAAATGGTGGAGTGTTCTCAATAATTCTCGCCTAGGTGGTCGAGGGACAAAGGAGTCTCCACTTGTTGGGCAAAGGCAAAGTCTCCCATGTTCGGAGCATCCCTGAATTATTATATGCGTGGTACTATATTATGAACCATTATGATCTCTTATACTTGACTACTTAATACGCTTTATTTTGTGCAATGGGTTGTGTACACACAGGTTGCAAGTTTTGTATGGGCGGAACTTGGAACTGAGTGGATATACAATGCCTTTGCTTTGGGAACTATTTCCGATGACCGAACCATTGAATATTTCTTACGAGTTTTCTTATTTTGCTAAACGTGTTTACTCACCAACTATTTTCATAGTTGACCCGTTTTTCTCTCATGCATTTCAGGTGATCGTTAGTAAGCTTTTTCTACCAAGTTTTGCATAATGAAGTTTTCAATTGTCACTACAAATCATTATGTAATAGAACGTAATATTTTGGGAACTAAACTTTGTAATATATTTGCCGATGACGGCTAAACTGGTATTGTAATGGAGTATTATTTCTTTTTAATCTTAACATTGGTATGTTCTATTATCTTGTGCTTATGTTCCCTTCCGTTACACCTCGTATTTCCGCCTCCGGCGAGGGTGTGACACTTATGAGCCCTGTGACAAGCATGCAATATCTGAGAAAAACTCAGTATAAGCAGAGTATGTGGAGCAGGCAATTGGGAGCTTATTGAGAAGCAGTTTGTGGCTTATACAAAAATTGTAAAATTTCACAAAAATGGTGATAAGCAAGGAGACCAGTTGAAGTTTATGAAGCAACAGATTTCACTTGAAAAGACCTAGAGATGAGTTCATGAAAAATCTTACTAGTTGGCCATTAAAACCTGGATTTTGCAAATATTTGACTTTTGACAGTTAAATAACTTTGACTTTCTTGAACTTTGATACTGATTTAAGGACTAATTATGATGGATTAAGTTATTATAAGATGATATTAAGCTATGTTTACAAGTTTTAAGCTAATTCTATGAATTTCACAATCTAAATCTTAAACAGAAACCCTTAAGCAAATTAAAAAGGAAATTTGACTTTTTAACAAACAATGACTATATATTATGACTTGGTTAAGCTATTAGGTATTATTGTAACATGAAACAAGTATGAATAACAATGCATATACACCGGAGCTCTTTTTTATCAGCAAATCCAAACACACCTTATTTTAACTGTTTTGTAAATTTAAACTATTCTGACCACTGATTTAGCTCATTTTATTGCTTAAACTAACTCTAATATGCTAATCACTACTGATGAAACTTATTTAATGACCAAAGATTTCAATACAAGCACAATACTAAAACTGCATAAAAAGTGAAAATGAGAAAACAAACTTACAAGTATCCAATAGTATGCAGCTAAACCGTAACTATTACTACACTATACTAATCCAAAATCAACCCAAATCTATCTCCAACACCATAAACCATTTCCATGACCAAATGATCTTGTTGACTTTTGTTGACCAAAGATGAAAACCCTGCTTGTACCTTCTTGATAACTCAACTAAAGCTATAATAAGCTTCAATGAGCTTATTTGAACTTGAAAATAAGCTTGTTGAAGCTTGGATTTAACAGTTGCACATTGCAATTTGAAACAAAAACTTGAAATTTGAATTCTTAACATAAGCTTGAATTAACACTTAAAAACTTAGTACAATAATTTTTTAACTTAAGATTGATACATTTAAACTGGAAATTACAAAGTTGAGGCTAAGTTAAAACATTGGTATTAAAAACGAAATGCATAAAAAATTGAAAATTAACTACTGGCTTCTCCCTTGTTTCTTCCTTCTTTTATGCTTCAAAATGTCTTACACGTGTCCCTCCGAGCATCCCACTCTCCATTTGACCAATGGTTGAGTTTTGAGTGTGTTTTGTTTTTATCATTTTGGCGGGAAACAAAGATTTGACTTGTAGGGCTCTGTTTTATCAACTAGGGGGGGGGTGGCATTTATTGTGGGGGGTTAGTGATGATGAGGGGTGGTGGGAAGGAGAAAGGTGATGGGAAGTGAGAGCTGTGGTTTGAGCAGCAAGTGGAGAAGACAAGCAGTGGTGGCGTTTTTACTTGTTTGACTTTGGGTTTGACCAGGGGTCCAAAATGAAAGTGACAGGGGTCACAAAGGGTAATATGGCAGGGTCAAATGAGTTTTGACAAGTAGTGGCTTTAGTTGACAAGGACCAAAACTGCAAATCTTCCAAACTTGAGGGGCCAAACTGCCAATTCTCCAAAGTTAACACAAGGACTAAAACTGACAACCTTCAATAGTACAAGGACTAGTTTTGACATTTTTGATTTTCCAAGGACTATTTTTGCCAAATTTTAAAGTTCAGGGACTAAAGTTGTAATTTTGTAAATTTGAATCTCAAGGACCAATTTTGACAACTTAGGAATCCCTAGGGACTTGAAATGAATTTTTCTTTATTTTGTTTTACCAGGGACTGTTTTTGACAACTTTTGAAACTTGAGGGACTAAAACTGCTAATTATGCAAACTTGATACGTTTTTCACCAGATTTTGATATTTTTGCATTTAAAACACATAAAACACTTATTTGTGATATTTTTATCATTTTGATGCATTTCTGAGTGTTTTCAGATGTTTTTGCAGTTTAAATGGTACAAAAATGATGAGTATTTAGACACTCATCAAATATCAATGAAGAGCATTGTTTACACCCCACCCCCAAATGTACACCCAAATCGCCTTAGCCTACCTTGTATGCACTCACTTTTAGTGCATTATTGTTATCACACTAAACCCTTAGTTCAATTATCTTGTTGCTTGCATAAGTTCCTAAGTCGAGTCATATCCTTTGTACACAGTTTTGGGACGATTGGGACTCATGGGAAAAGTTAAGTTTTATGAGATGACGGGAAGGGAACGTTAAATTCAAAGTCCCTTTATTTGCATAATAATGTACTCCAAGTGTTTTGATCTTTTCAATTCGGGTCATATTAGTGTTAGAGTAATAAAAACTCAAGTGTAGGGATGTGCCTATAAATCCCTATCATTTTGATGTTATCGTAGAGGATGGTAGAGTAAAAGTGTATGAAAAAAAAAACATACGGGCTACCATCCTACATCTATCTTTAAATTTATGTTTGTTTGTTTCAGTTATCTAGAGTTTAGAGTGTCGAGTCTTGGCTTAGCAACGCCATTCTTCGTATGCTTGTAACATAAAGATTTTTGACTTGCCACCACTAAATAGCCTATCCCACCTAACCCTTTGTTTCCCTACCATAAGCCTTACATTACAACCCTTTAAAAGACCTCTTGGATAGTCTTTCCTAGGTGCTTACGCCAAAGCGATGGAGGTTTGATCTAGTCTCAAGCCTATGGTAATCTATGTACTAGGACCGGTTAATGAGTGTTTATCTTCCATTTCCAACTTGTTATATTTCATATACACCCCAGAGATGTGAGTATCCAAACACCCCATGTGAGGTGCTAGTATGTAATTTCCGTGCTTGTTATGACTTTTCCGGGGCTTATATGTGTTGTGAATCGTTCTAAACTAATGCTTCATGACCTCTAACTTATAAATTGATTGGCTAAAAGCACATTTGCTTGAGGAAAATCAAATACCAAGTGTAGGGATATTTGATAAGGTTTTAAAATGTACCTTTTTTAGGGGTCGTTTAAGCCCTTATTTGATCACTTTCGTATCAGTTATTACTTAATATCGTTCCTTTTCACTTTTTAGGTATCTTGACGGCAAAATGCTGGAATGACACTTATTCGGACGAAAAGGCGCGAATGTACGAAGAAAATAGCCAAAGTCAAGAATCGAGACACTCAAGCTGCTGGAACTGAAGGGGACGGCGTCAGGCACAACTAGTGACGCCGTCGGACAACTTTTGTGACGGCTCAGTAGCCAAATTGCTCATTTACAAGTGACGGCTTCAGGTTTTAAAAGATTAGGGCATCGCAACTCAGACGGCCTAGATTTGATCCGACGGACGTCAGAGGACTGAAGGGGCGGCGTCCGGCATAAGGTGATGTCGTCGCAAGACTAACGTGGCAAGACGAAACCCTAATACTTGCGACCGACGGCGTCACAAATCAAAGGGTGACGTCGTCGCATTTGTAATCTTATATATAGAATCCAATTTTTTTAGTTTTCAGAGTGTAGTCTTTGGAGTAAAAACCTAAACCGAACCAAGGCTGTCTTGTACCGTATTTTAGGGTTCCATACCCTATCTTATATCAAGATAAGTGCTTTACTTCATTAATTCAAGTATGTCTTCAATTAATTGTGTGTATGCTTGCATGTTTCCTATGTCCGGCTAATTTACTTGTGTGTTTGCTTAGGGAATATGAAACTTAATTATTGAATATTGATTGGTTGTCTCTTATCTTAATTGTTAATGATCTAGTATTGCGATAGGTCATCCGTTGTGTAGTTAATGCTTGATTAATCTTTGTGAACCTTAGCTTATAGTACCTAGAGTCATTGTAGGCTAAACCATCCGAAGAGTACCTTAGAGTTAAGTTTTTAAATCCTAGAGATTTTGTAGGCATTAACCTTTGGTAGTTTCAAAGAGTTAGGGATAAACGCATACCCTACGACCTTAGACACACAACGCGATTAAGAATAAGGACGCGACAATTCAACCATCAATAGGAGATAATTAAGGAGTAATAAAACCTAAGTAAATACATCTTTAAATCATCATACGAGCACAAAATAATTAGACATAGACTACCCACTAGCTTAGTTAATTATAATAGATAATAGTAGAGTAATCGGTGAAAATACCAACCCGCCAAACTCAAACCCCGAGATTCATACATTTCCATTTCCTAAAAAACATAAAAAAAGATAAAAAATAATCTTCCTCAACCCCAACCTTAGCGTAGTAACTTCTCACTAGCATTCCTATTCCCCTAGAGAACGATATCAATTCCTGTGGCTTACCCTAATACTACACTACAACGATTAAGTTCACTGCCTAGGGTGTTTAAAAACTTGCTCGACGAAAAGGAAGTTCCTTTGACCCCGAACGACGCTTGTAGCGTTATCAACACCCGACTTGCCAACTAGCTCACCATCGACTGGATAACTGTCCGTTAGTGTTTGTTATAGGTAAAGTCCGAAAAATATAAATTTAAAACTTGAATACATAAATTACCTACAAACAATGACACATCAGTATCTCACCTTCACTCGCCCAGATATTTCTTATGCCGTTCAGTAGGATTGTTTTTATATGCATGATCCTCGAAAGCCTCATTTCTCGGATCTTAAAAGGATTTTGCGGTATGTTCAGTAGGTTGCAGTTGTTTGCATCTTCTACTATATCCTTGGTTGCTTATTCTGATGCCGATTGGGCAGTTTGTCCTACTACTAGGAGATAGATTTCAGGGTACTGTGTCTACTTCCTTATCAAATGCCACGTATTGCTTAAATCTTGATGCCTGAAAACTATACATAGTTTTTTATCACTCAGTTTTCACTCTTACAAACTTTTTACCTTTTTGTTTAAGTTAAATTTCTGCCACGCGATAATTTCATTAGTTTTATATGTAATTTTTACTTTTTGAATTTTTGTGATTTGTGTAGAATGGTAATGATTGTTGTGTCTATTGATTGATATCTCTGTACAACATATAACGATACATAGATGATTTTAGAGGTAGGCTTGAGCCCATTATAAATGTACACAAATAATATATAGGCTAACACTCCCCACAATTGAAGCGGGAGGACCCCGAACACTCAAACTGGTGCGAAACTCCTTAAAAAGAGCTAAAGGCAATCCTTTAATCAAAATGTTCGCGTACTGATAAGGTAAAGGAACATGAAGTACCGGAACCTGATCAGCAGCAACTAAGTCTCAAACAAAATGTATGTCAATCTCAATGTGCTTTGTACGCTGATGTTAAACTGGATTACAAGATAAATAAACAGCACTAACATTATCGCAGTTGAAAAGCATAGCAGAAGACAGATGTGTGTGCAGCTCACGAAGTAAATTCTATAACCAACAAGTTTTAGGAACAAATTGGCAACACCATGATACTCGGCCTCTACAATAGAACGAGAAAGAGTCAGTTGACACTTAGAGGACCAAGAGAGAATGTTGTTGCCAAGCCATAAATATAAACATACATACTTGGCAACTTTTAAAGAGTTAAAGAAATACTTGACACTAATCTAACTGCTTGGCGATTTTTAAAAAGAAGAGAAAGTAAATTTTCTTACTCGTATTTTTTAGCAAATCATGCATACAAAGATAAAATCATTAAACAAAAAAATACACATGTCACTGTAATAGAAGCCACGTGTCTTGTTTTCAAAGTTGCTATAGCGAAACTTTTGGATTTAACTATTTAAAAAAAAAACAAAAAAACAAAAAAAAAAAAAACAAAAAAACAAAAAAACAAAAAAATTGGTATCCCATAGTTTTGTTTGGAAATTTGCTCTTGCATTTACATTTTTTAACTATAGCTCCAAGAGGCACTTTATTTTGCTTACCCATAAATTCATGCTTACCAAGGGACAAATCCCCACCATCCATCTACTTTGATCTAATGGTGGGGATTAACCTAAGATTTAGTAAATAAACCTAAGTCCATGTTTTTTTTCTTGTCTTTTTGTCTTTCTTATTTATTCACTTTTTTTTTCACGTTTTTTCTTAATTAATGTTTTTTTTTTTTTTCGCGTTTTTTTTATTCGTGTTTTTTTCTTCGATTTCATCTGTTTTCATACGTTCTTATCCGTTTTCGCCCGTTTTCATCATTTTTCTTTCATGTTCGTCTATTTTTCATACGTTTTCATCCGTTTTCATACGTGTTTTTACTCTTTCATACGTTTTCGCCTAATTTCATACGAATTCGTCCGTATTCTTACGTTTTCGTCCATTTTCTTAAGTTTTCGTTCGTTTTCATACGTTTCTGACTATCACAAGTGATTTCTGTGGTATTCAAAATATCACTTGTGATTATCTGAATATCACTTTGTGATATTCTGAAATACACAAGTGATATTTTGTTAATATCACTTTGTGATTTTCTAAATATCACGTTGTGATATTCTGAATATCACTTGTGATTTTGTGAATATCACTCTGTGATATTTTGAATATCACTCTGTGATATTCTGAATATCACTCTGTGATATTATGAATATCATTTTGTGATATTCTAAATATGATTTTGCGATATTCTGAATATCACTTTGCGATAGTATGAATATCACTTTGTCATATTATCAATATCACTTTTGATTTTTTTGATATCATCGTGATATTTTGAATATCACGTATGATTTTCATGTTACAAAACATTAGTTGAAAACCACTTGTTATATTCAAAAAATCACTTGTGGTATTCAGAATATCACAAGTGATATTCTGAATATCACAAATGATACTGTGAATATCGCAAGTGATGTTATGTGATATTCTGAATATCACAAGTGATATTCTGTGTTCTGTGATATTCAGAATATCACTTGTGCTATTCAGAATATCAGTTGTACTATTCAGAATATCACTTGTGATATTCGTAAACGTATGAAAACGCTTAAAACGGCCGAAAACATTTAATAACGGACGAAACGTAAGAAAACGGACGAATATGTATGAAAACGTAAAAACACGTATGAAAACGGACGAAAACGTATGAATAATGGAAGAAAACGTAAGAAAACAGGCGAAAACGTATGAAAACGGACAAAAATGTATGAAAACGGACAAAAATGTATGAAAACGGACAAAACGTATGAAATCGGGCGAAAACGTATGAAAACGGACGAAAAATAAATGAAAACGTATTGAAACGGACGAAAACGTATGAAAGGGAAGAAAAAAAAACACGAATTAAAAAAAACGTAAATAACGTGAATTAAAAAAAACAAACAAACAAAAGAAAACGTGAATATTAAAAAATGTGAATTTTGAAAAAATTAAACGTGAATATTAAAAAAAAAAAAAAAAAAAACTGATTTTAAAAAAAACGTGAATAATTAAAAAAAAAACAAAAAAAAAAGAAAAAAAAAAACAAAAGAAGAAAGAAAGAAAGAAAAAAAACAAAAAGACAAGAAAAAAACATGGACTTAGGTTTAGACATATTAAATCTTAGGTTAATCCCCACCATTAGATCAAACTAAATAGATGGTGATGATTTGTCCTTTGGTAAGCATCAAAATAAGAGTAAGCATTTGAAAATTCCTCATAGCTCCAAAAGGTTTTAAATGAGTTTACGTCATCTATATACTATTTCTCTCATCTTATTATCATATTTTAATTATTCTAACTAATGAAGCGTATGGCCCTATAGTTCTCTTCATGACATCAAATTTTAATTCTTCTGAATAATGAGGCATGAGACCTTTATTATGTATATAGTGTATTAGTAATTTTAGTATGACACTATGGCGTTCTTGCAATCTTAAAATAGCAATAAACAATATATAAATTATCATGTTGACTATTACTATAACAAGATAAATCTTTTAAAATTTCTTGCACGAAAATGAAAAGTTATGTTATTTTATGTTATATGTCACATTTCAAAAAGATCGATTATGTACATGTCATAAAGTCTTGTGGTATATTTTTGAATAATTAACGACCTACTACCTGCCTTATATAAAAAGAAAAGAAAGAGAGATGTGTATTAGAGCATTATGACTTGTAGTACTCCGTGTGTGCATATTTATGGGTCGTTTGAATTTGATCAACCAAATTTCCTAACCACGACTACCATAAGATCAAGTAGGGTGGATCTTTGTCCTTTGCGATGGCCAAAATTATCTCGATGGCATATTTTGATACAATAAAATAATTGATACTTATTATATGGAATTACCAATTCTCTCAATATAAACACCAATAATTTGTGAAAAAACCTTTTATTGGATAACTTTATTGACCTAACCCTAACGTTATGACTTCATCATCTATTTTGAATTTTCATTCGGTTCTACCATCAAGTAAGTTTGCTTTGATATTCTTGTTATGATATAACTAGTTATAATACCCGAGGGGTTTGACAAAAAAAATTTATTCTGTATTAATACTGAATATTATGTATTTAAAGGTAACTACATATTAATATCTATTAGAATTTGATAAAATAAAATTTTGTTAAAATTTCTCCTAAATAACTCAAGATTTAACTATATTTATGTACTATTTAAATTTCACTATTTATATTATGTTGTATACAAGATGCGAGTTTTTGGTAGCACATAATTAGCGTCGATGAAGTTAAAATGTATTCCTTAAAGTTAAAAAAAAATGTTTTTCTACATATCCTTATATAAATAAATAAGAATTACATGAGTCGTTGTTATAAGTACAATCACGTATAATTTTTTTTTCATATTACAGTAACTCGCACTTACAGTTTAATAATTATATTCTTGTTTTTAAAAATTTAGCCGTATTTAATATTCAAATTTGTGTCCACATAAGTCATACTTTTTAAATAAAATAAATGAGTCAATACTGAACTTATATAGTAAAAGAAATATTTTGATATTTATAATCCTATACATATTTATATGTTGTTTTTAAAATAACATATATATTGTATTTTTAATATATAAAGTATAAGGGGCATAAAGTATAAGGGGAATTCGCTTAATTTCTAAAGTTATTATAAAACATGGAAACTTATGATATTACAATTAACCTTATATAATTGTTAAAAATTCAACCACTAAAGTTTTATTAATTACCTCCTCTATTTTTAAGTTTTTGTATTCACAAATTTGACACCTATGTTTTTATGTGTTTTTCTTTTGAGCCAAATTTCTCCACCAAATTTATTAAAGGTTGACTAAAATCAATTTAATTTTGACTTTTATTAACCAATCACATCTCACGATTTTGCTTACGCGGCAAAATTGAGCTCTTCTATTGGCTCAATTTCTTTTCCTATAAGAATGAATTAACAAAATCACTTTGAAATAATGTAATTCTTTTATTATATAAAAGATTGGTAGATAAAGTTTTTGAGACTTTTCACAAAAAATAAAATAAATAAATAAATAAAATAATTTTTTTTTTTAAATTAGGATTTTATATTTGCTTATTTTATAATATTTTTTATTAATTTTTAAGCATTACAAGTTATAAAACTATATTTACAACTATTTAATATACAAATACATTAATTTAACACATAAAATTAATAATGCTACACTCTCACTCAAAAATACAAATAATATATTACATGGTATAAAATAATAATACATCAATCATTTTATCTATTTTTTTCTTCTTTAAAATATTCATTAATGATATTATTAAAATACTCCATCTCTCAAAAGTAAACTTAATATAACACGTGATAAATTATTATTTTTTCCTTCTTTAAAACACACACTAAATAAATTTACAAATGATTAATGATATTATCAAAATACCCATCACTCAATAGTACAATCAATATATCACATGTATAAACAATAATGCATAAATCATTTTTTTTTTCTTTTCATTAAAACACCCACTAAATGAAATTTACAATTCATTAATGATATTTATTAAAATATCCCCTCACTTAAAAGCATAATTAAAATACCTTATGGTACAAAACAATAATGCATAAATCACGTCATCTTTTTTTTCTTCTTTAAAACACTCACTAAATGAAATTTACATGTTTATTAAGCGGATCGTACAAACCAATATTTTATGTAATTAGACTTTTTGACACCACCTTTTTCAACCACGCAACAGACCACAATTTACGACCACAAACTGGCAATATAGACACCACCTGATGGCGCCAAAACGACTACTTTAAAACGCCCTCTTTATTTAAACGTTATATAAGATTGCACGTCCAAAACAAAGGAAAATAGTGGTGACAATCGTTTTTGTATCGTCGTTTCATCGTGATACATCGGTTATATACAAGTTTTTTATGAATCTATACTACTTTTAAAATGTTTAGACATTCTATAAAAAGAAGGCTTAAAAAGATTAATACTACACACTTGCCTCTTATGTGGAGCGATGGCCCATGCCTACGTGGTGCCACATGTTTAACTCCACCCGATAGGGTACGTGTGACACACGGTAAATTTTCACTAAAATTTAACTAATAATTAGTAATTTATTATTACTAAGCCTAATTCATTAAGCATGCATAAGCTTTGCCTGATCATTTGAGTAGCTAACTCGCATACAATAAAGATTTCACAACTCTTGCATTCATATCATTTTATGAATATTTCATTTTTGTCTTATGATTTAAATTGTAAGACGAGAGGTTATCTCGTTTACCCCAGTGCGTACCGACACTATGATAAGGACTTGATGACAAATGTCTGTGATTCGTTTGAAGTTCAGGGGTATGTGTGTATGGATAAAACCACAATATCGATATCAAAAATAACCACAAGAAATGATCTAAAATCCCTTTAGGAAAAAGGATAATGAATCAAAACCCGTGAGTGATAGTGATACGGATTAGGAAATCCAAGTCGTTTCCCAACGAGGTGTGAATGGGCAACGTCGTTATTGGTTCGTTATTAAAATGCTCGATGTTTTGGATTTGATTATATTAAAACTACGGGGAATGGGAAATCAATTAAGGGAAATTACACTACGGGAAATCCTAAGTGCAAAATTAACTAAAACGTGATTAACGAAACGTAAATAAAATGCAACTACGTCTAAATTATATCCTAAAAATGCCTAAAATTACTTTTACTCTAGAAATGCAAGTTAAAAAACTATTTATGAATTAAAACTATTTTTTTAAGATTTTTCTGGAATTTATTAAAATTAAAAACTAATTATTAACTTTTAAAACTAAATTAAAATACTAAAAATTATGAAAATTAAGGGAAAAATATGAAACTATTTTTATAAAATCTAAAATATCCTAAGAGAATTTTCAAAACTATTTTTTTATTTTTCTGATTATTTTTCTATTTTCTTACAAATTTAAAACTATTTAAATCTAATTAATTTGCTAAAAATTACAAAATAAGCTAGGAAAAATCTAGAAAAATTATTTTTTCGCTTTTTGTATTTATCTTAATCTGTGAAAATTGAAAAATTATTTTTTGGAACTTTTTCTGATTTAATTGCAATAAAAGCTATTTAAAAATGACTAAAAACTGTTTTAAATAGAGAAAAATAGCAAACAGTGACTAAAAATTTTGAAAAACTCAGGAAAATTCTAAAATATTATTCTAAAGCTATGAAAAATATAAAACACTAAGCTTATGTGTGAGAAATGAGGGCTGTAGTGTAACTGCTACCAAATAAGCACTTAAAAATAAGCTACAAGCTACTAAACTGAATTCTGGTTAAAGGGAGCCCAAAAGGATCTAAAGAAAGCAGAATTAAGCTATGGGAGCATGCAATAGGCTAATGATTAAGGAAGGTTTAAGCTAAAACAGAGATTCCTAGATAAATTAGGCTAATAAGCTACAAGGGAACCTTAAATAAGCTACCTGGGAGGGAGTCCTAATAAGCTAACTATACTAAGGTTTATAGGAGTGATTTAAGCTATACCTATAGTCTAATAAGCTCTGGAAACTTATTTTGATTACTAAAATAACAACAGTTAAAGGTAGCAAGGGGGGGGTACTTTGAGCTTATTTATATGCTAGCAAACAAGCTCAAATCTCCAACATGAGCTAAAGCAGACCTAGACCAGGTGCCAAAGAATGCAAAAACCAAGTTTCATCACTTTTGAAGCCAAAATAAAGGATTAAACAGCTCTGATATAAAGTGTATTTTGATGACAGTTATGCTGATGTGGAATTGGGACAGAAACTAAGACCAGATTTGATTCTCCAAAAGCTGTTGGATGTTTGTAAAAATTGTCTATAAGCTAACCTTACCCACTAAATTCTATAGAAAACTAATTTTTTTTTGTAATTTTGAAAAGTTTGACTCTATAAAAACTACTTAAGAAGATGACTGAAGGACTGTTTTAACAGTCAAGACTTTTGACAGCAAAGATTTTTGATGACAACTACAAAAACTTGACCAAACCTATTTGACACTTTATGACACTGAAATATTACTTGACAAAGATCTAAAAGGACTCTAATGACTCAAAAGATGACTCAAGAGAAACTTTTAACAACCCTTTAACCATAAGCTGTTTTGACAGCTTATGGGTACCAAGACCTTAAAAACTACTATAGACTTTATAAAAGATGACTAAACTATTAAAAACAATACAAAGACTAATGAACTGAATTAACCCAACCAAAGCTAACTCAAAAGGTACCTTAAATGGGTCAAAAACCCATAGTGCCAAACACTCCTTTTGAGGACCTGTTTGGTACAAAATGCTTGATTTACCCTTTTTTGAGTCTAGCGGTGAAATGAAGAAGAAAGCATAGCCTTTAGATTATGAAAGATAGATTTGAAAATAAGCAAAACCAATAAGCGTTTGACTTTTGCTTTTGACTCGTGTTGACTTTTATCAAAAACTGATTAAGACTAAGATATAATGAATCTGAAAAGCTCATATAAGCTATACAGAGCTTATATGAGCTTATAATAACAAAATCACAAGCTTATTACTCAATGTAACAGTAATGATCAAGATCAAATGAGAAAAGATGAAATATTTGGAAATATATATATTTTTTTTAAACTGAAAATGAGATTACAATGGAATGAGATTACAATAAAAACTTTTAAGAAAACATTAATAAATTAACAAAGATTGAAATACAAGTAACATTAAGCTAATTGAAAACTAAGGAAAAATGCACGAATACAATGTGAAGCTAAGGGGTCTATTTATAGCCTGAATTCAGTCTTGGGATTCCTCTTGGAAGAGCCTAGAAATCAAATCATAGCCACTCAATCATTCCATTGTCACCATACCCAATCACAGCTCTCAATTTCACCAAATGAAGTGTTTCGTCCAATCAAATGCTTCCAAGCTGCCACTTGGATCATCCTTATCTTGTCAGTGCCTAGTCAGCCTTCCAGAAGGTGGAAAGATTCTAGTACGAGGTTGGAAACATGGGTAATTTATGTGGTTTGGGTAAACGGGTGGATTTGGGTAATTTGGGCGCGGGAGGATTTGTTTAATATTGTTTGAGTGTGTTTGACCGGGTAAGGGATGGGTTGACCGGGGTCCAAGAGGGTAAAACGGGTTGAGATAGTTAAGTCTTGGACCGGGTATGGGAAGGTTGGGCTTTGGGGTTTGGTAGTGTTTTGGGCCAAAAAGAGTATAAATGGATTTTGGACTAAAAATGGATCCAAGAGTAAACATAAGGGCCAAACTTGTATATTCTGCATTCCAAGGGACCAAAGGTGTAAATCTGAAAATGTTCATCAAGGGCCTTTCTTGTCAATCCCAAATAATCCAAGGGCTGAATTTGCAACTTTTGAAACTTGAGGGGTCTTTTTTGTCATTTGTTGAAAGTTCAGGGACTGTTTCTGACATTTCTTCAAACTTTGATCAAATCTTCACAAATCATCCTTAGAGAGTAGAAATCTTCACAAATGCATAAATTTGATCTTCCGGCTCAGCTTAAGCTCTCTTAATCTCTCGTGCTCGGATTTACGTCTGATTTGGCTTCTTTTTGTGTGTTTTGTCACATCCGTACCTGCACATGCAAAAACTCAAGAAAACAGCAAATATAGCAATAAATGGCTCTTTCTTGGTTATTCTGGGTCAGTTTTGATAATGAAAAGGTATGTGTTTTAGCACATACCAAAATACCCCAGACGAGACCATTGTCGTGTCCCCACGCAATGCAATCAACTCACGCTTCTAAAACCAAGGATTTCAATCTCTTTCTACTAAACCTATGAAGAAGTAGCAAAGATTCCTCAAAAGAGATTAAGAAGGCCTTAATTCTAAAAACGCCCCGTTTACCTTATATTACACATATATAGATATTACGATTAAGCACATTCTGGTTATGAGTGACGGTTAGTTGAACTTTCATGTCGATCAATAACTCCAACATTTTTCAATCAACACTTTAGGATCACGGAGTAAGAAACACAACACAGCGTGAAGTGACCATACGGATAGAATACATCGTCCCTGATTTTTCACAAGTCCCCAAACTAAGCGTAAAATCGAAATCATTGTTAAATATGATTCTAGATGCTAACACTACCCATGGAAGTTACTTGTGTAATTACCTTTTGCTCCCATTTTCCTATTTTCCTCTAGATTTTTTTTATTTTTGTGAGACATGAATTTCTTCATAATTCTCGTTTCGATAACTTTTATTCTGATAAAGATATAAAGCTAAGTCGATAATTAGTTATTCACCTTCCCTCAAAAACCATTGCACACAAGAATGAGGTCCACATCAAGGTCCTAATTTCACACGATTTAGGGAGAATATCCTTTTATGGCGACCGAGACAACTCATCTACGAGTCCGAGACGAAGCTTTATTTAGACATCTCCGGATCCGAAGTTTGGCTTAACACTATTTCAGACATTTGCATTTTTGCAATTCAGGCCCTTGGTCTTTTCAACCACTAACTCAACGGGATTACCGCTTAATCAGAAGTCTTATTATGACTTTGGATTTTCCTCTGCCTTTATAGAAGTCTATGACAACTTTTATAGCTTTGGATTTTTAATTTAAAAACATTGGGGCTTTATTTCATGTTAATTTTGTGCCAAACTCCAAACCCTACGGCTTTTATAACAATAGAAACAATAGCGACAAACTATCGGAATCAGTTATCTATTACACCGTAACACTGACAGTACCTCGATGTGTACCCAACTATCATGGGCAAGGATTCTCTAAAGAAGACAAAGAACTAACTATCGCCAAAAACTCAACATCTCTAATTATTATATCACATATATGGGGTGAAACAATTTTGTGGGAACAAAAAGCCATAAGTACCTTCGATGGGCTCTAAAGAGAACCAACTACTCCACGCTTAGCATCTAAACTCATAAGTAACTCTATCATTTCTCGATCTCCGCAAATTTAAAATCCCAAATAATGAGATCCGCGGATGCTTAGCCGATAATTAGATTATCTATGGTTAAGGGAACAAGCTAGGGCTCAACACGCCCGATCAAGTCAGAATTCTATTCCTACTCTCACCAGCGGAAAGTCAACAAGGTGTCAAAACATATATTAGCTTAGCAAATGCTTTGTCTAAATGAAATTAAGTACTGCATATTTAAAATCTCTCAGGGAAACTTGCAAATTCTTGGCCTTGTGAGCTAGAATTCGCTTTTTATAGCTTCTTGTCTAAGAGACTAGCAAACTTTTCAATCAAAAAGACTTAACAAAAGCTTAAAAAAATTTTAAATTTTCTCATATATAGCACAATTTTTTTAGGAAAAACGGGGTTGCAAGAGTACACGACAAAAATAAGCAAGTGCGGTCAAATCAAATCGAAGATTACCCTACCCCAGACTAGAACGAAACATTGTCCTCAATGTTTAAAGCAAGGGTATCAACGAAAATCTAAAAGCCGTTTATTAAGTATGCTCAAAGATAAACGTTAGTCGATAAGATTTCGGATATCGGATTTCCTTCAGCATCGATCATGAAACTCGAGTAGAGAAAATGACAAACTTCGAGCACGAGAGTCTTCATATCGGGAAAATCCTACACAACATCACAAACAACCAAACACGAGAAATCGAAGAGGCTAACCCCTTCACGTCACTTATTAGAAAATAGAAAGAAGATAGAAGATAAGCATGGGGTGCCTCCCACTAAGCGCTCTTGTTTTTGGTCACCGAAGTCGCTAGCTTGACTCGATCCCCGAATTCAGTTGTCCTTAGGGAAAGTTTGGAGATCCGGGACAACCATAGATGGGATGTCCCCTCCAAAATAATGTTTCACACGATGACCATTCACCTTGAAATTTGGGCCATCAGGCTGAGAAAGCTCCACCGTTCCATAAGGGAAAACCTGAGCAACGGTGAATGGTCCGGACCAACGGGTTTTGAGTTTGCCCGAGAATATCTTCAATCGAGAGTTAAAAAGGAGAACTTGATCACCAACGTTGAAAACGCGGTTTTTGATTTTAGAATCATGAATCCTCTTAGTCTTCTCTTTGAAAATCAAAGAATTCTCATAAGCCTGATCCCTAAGCTCATTTAATTCATTCAATTGAACTTTCCGGTGATCACCCGCGGTCTTAAGATCAAAGTTAGCATGTTTCAAGGCCCATAATGCCTTATGTTCGAGCTCGATGGGCAAGTGACAAGCTTTTCCATACACCAACTTAAATGGGGTGCACCCGATGGGTGTCTTGTAGGCGGTGCGGAAAGCCCATAATGCATCATCTAACTTATCGGCCCATGAAGCTCGATTTTCTCCTACGGTCCTTTCTAAAATCCTTTTCAAACCACGATTCGAGACCTCAACTTGTCCGCTCGTTTGCGGGTGATACGCGGTCGAAAGACGATGGGTAACTCCATATTTAGCCATAACTTTAGCAAATTGTTCATTACAGAAATGGGTACCGCGATCATTGATGATAGCACGAGGTGCTCCGAATCAGGAAAACAAGTTCTTCAAAAACTTAACAACCACTCGGGCGTCATTGGTGGGAAGCGCCTTCGCTTCAACCCATTTAGACAAGTAGTCGACGGCCACGAGGATGTACTTATTACCCTTAGATGATGGAAATGGCCCCATAAAATCGATGCCCCACACGTCAAAAATCTCGCAAACTTGAATAGCATTTTGCGGCATTTCATCCTTTTGCGAAATTTTCCTTTGATGTTGGCAAGAATCACAAGACTTAACTAAATCATGAGCATCTCGATATATGGTAGGCCAATAGAATCCGGAATCAAAAACCTTCTTAGCGGTGTAGCTTGCACCATGATGGCCACCAGTGGGTCCGTTATGGCAAGCATTAAGGATATCAAGGGCCTCTTGGCCATGAACACACCGCCGGATTACTTGATCCGCACAAATCTTAAACAAGTAGGGATCGTCCCAGAAATAATGCTTAACATCTTTGAAAAACTTTTTCTTCTGTTGGGACGACATCCCTTTCACAATAAAATTGCCCGCATGGTAATTTGCAAAGTCGGCAAACCATGGGGTGTTTGGGTCTTTCTTAGCAATCATCCCAAGTGTCTCAAGAGGAAATGTTTCTGTGATCTCCTTTTTCTCGAGCACACTTTGATGGGGATTCTCAAGTCTAGATAAGTGGTCAGCAGCAAGGTTCTCCGCTCCTTTTTTGTCAAGAATAGTAACATCAAACTCTTGAAGGAGGAGAACCCACCGAAGTAATCGTGGCTTAGCATCTTGCTTTGCCAAAAGATACTTTAGGGCAGAATGGTCAGTATACACTATGGTCTTTGACAAGACAAGGTAAGGTCTAAATTTTTCGAAAGCATAAACAACGGCCAATAATTCCTTTTCAGTAGTCGTGTAATTGTGTTGGGCCTCAGACAATGTCTTACTCGCATAGTGTATGGGTTGAAAATGTTTCGATTTACGTTGCCCCAAGACTGCCCCAATTGCGTAATCACTTGCATCACACATGAGCTCAAAGGGCAAATCCCAGTCAGGGGCAACTAAGATCGGTGCTTCAGTTAATTTCTTTTTAAGAATATTAAATGCTTCAACGCATTCATTGGTGAAGATAAACGGAGCATCCTTCTCGAGGAGATGGGTCAGAGGGCGGGCTATCTTAGAGAAATCTTGGATGAAACGGCGATAGAAACTGGCATGACCCAAAAAACTCCGAATACCTTTGACGGTAGTGGGATGAGGGAGTTTAGCTATAACGTCGACTTTAGCTCGGTCGACCTCAATCCCAGATTTTGAAATCTTATGGCCGAGGACAATGCCCTCTCGAACCATGAAATGGCACTTCTCCCAATTCAAGACCAAGTTGGTGTCTTCACACCGTTTGAGCATGTAGTCTAGATGAGAGAGGCAAGAAGTGAAAGAATCTCCATAAACCGAGAAATCGTCCATAAAAACTTCCAAAGAATTCTCTATCATGTCATGAAAAATAGCCATCATGCACCTTTGGAACGTTCCGGGAGCATTGCATAAGCCAAATGGCATTCGTCGGTAAGCAAACGTTCCATAAGGGCACGTGAAAGTCGTTTTTTCTTGATCATGCGGATCAATCGGAATTTGAAAGTAACCGGAAAAACCATCGAGGAAGCAATAGAACTCATTCCCTGCTAAACGTTCGAGCATTTGATCCATAAAAGGTAGCGGGAAATGGTCCTTGTGAGTAGCATCGTTCAATTTTCGATAATCAATACACACCCTCCATCCGGTGACGAGGCGTGTGGAAATCAATTCATTATCTTCATTGGCAACGACGGTCATGCCACCTTTCTTCGGAACACAATGGATAGGGCTAACCCATGAGCTATCGGAGATTGGATAAATGATTCCGGCGTCGAGGAGTTTAAGAACTTCCTTTTTGATAACGTCATGAATTTTTGGGTTAACCCTATGTTGTTGTTGAATCACGGGTTTACAATCATTCTCCATCAGGATTTTGTGGGTACAGAAACGAGGATTGATTCCTTTGATATCAGAAATTTGCCAAGCGATTGCATTTTTATGTTTTCGAAGGACATCCAAAAGTGCGGTTTTCTCCTCATCTTTCAAGTAGCGTATTCAAGATGAGGAGGTAAATCCTTGAGCTCTGGCTCCAGAGGTTTTTCGTCAGACGTTTGTACTTCTTTGATTTCTTCTATCGTAATTTCTTTCGGAGGGAGTGACGGTGATGGATCTTCATTTAGCAATTGTTCAAGATAAAGGATATCTCCCTCCGAATCATAAACACCATCATCAATTCCCGGTGGAATCGATTCGTCAGTAGCAAGAAACTCATCGACCTCTTCCAAAATGAAATCACCTCCCTCGAATGGAGTAAGAGAGGGGGAAGAGTCGGCAATTATAGGCTCAGAAGATGGTTCAACATTTTCAGAAGGAATGGTGGGATTGCCACCTATAAAATCAAGAAGCTTTTGAGCATACTCCTCCGTAGCAATATCAAGAACATCGATTCGGTTAATAGAAGCATCATCATAATTGGAGGAGTATCTCGAAGGATGGTTAATGTTAAATGAGACGGTTTCCTTATGAGATCGTAAAGTAATTTCTCCTTCATAAACGTCAATCATCGCACGGCCCGTTCGTAAGAAAGGTCTCCCGAGAATAAGCGGCACTCGGGAATCAGCATCAAAGTCAACGACAACGAAGTCGGCGGGAAAATGTAGTGGTCCGACCTTCACATAGACATCCTCGGCGATTCCTTTCGGAATAGAGGTTGAGCGGTCCGCGAGTTCAAGAGTCATCTTAGTAGGAGTGAGATCCCGGAGAGAAAGCTTGTTATAAATCGAAAGAGGCATTAAGTTAATACTCGCACCAAGATCGGCCAAGGCGGAGCATTTCACAATTCCCGGAAACTCACAAGGGATAAGAAATTTGCCGGGTCTCCTAACTTTTCGGGAAGTTTCTTGAGGAGCACCGCCGAGCAATTCTCATTCAATGGTGTTTTGCAATTTCGCCAACTTTTCCTTATTACTCACTAAATTTTTGATCATGGCGGCAAATTTCGGCATGAGGAGTAAAGCGTCGGTGAAACTGATGTTAAAATTCAAGGATTGAATGATTTCAACAAATTTCTCCATTTGGTTTTCGGTTTTATCACGAATCCTTTGATCTTGAAGTCTAGACGGATAAGGAAGTGAGGGTTTAAGAGTAGTCTTCGGAACATCGGGTTCCGGAATTGGAGTTTGAATGACCGGAGATGAGACGGGTGTGGTTTGCACATTCTCTTCAATAACCACGGGTTCTCGTTCCTCCTCCCTCACCAGCGGAGTAGGAAACGATGGTTCATCATAAGCCTTACCACTCCGTGTGGTTATAGCTTTTAACTCACCCTTCGGGTTGGGAATGGTATCACTGGGAAGAGATCCCGAACTCGAGGGTTGACTTATCTTACACAAAACAAAGATTCAACATGTTCTCAAGTTTATTCTGCGAAGCATCCAATTTGTTGTTCTAAAGTCGAATCTCATTCCTAAACTCATTGCTTTGTCTAGTCAACGAAGATTGAAACTCATTTCTCAAACTTGAAATCTGAGTTTGCATGGTTTGGATGGTAGCATTATTGTGTTGAACGTAATTCGTGAATTCATTTGAAGGCAAAGGTGGAGCTTGATAGCTTGAATTTGAATATCCTTTATTGTAATTGACTCCTTGATTCGGGTATTGATTTGGTGGGGCTTTGAATTGGTTTTGAACATTTGGTCCACGAACTTGATTTTGATTAAAACGAGTCTGATTGTTCGATTGAGAAAATCCCGGAGGTACCATTTGATTACTAACACGAGGGTTTGGTTCAACTTGAGAACGGTATTGGTTACCTCCGGTTACGGCATTAGCTTCGAAAGGATTTCCATCGGTGGCGGTACAATTGTAGTAGGCATGCGGGCCACCACAAGTAGTACAAGTCGTTTCCACCGCTTTGACTTGAGCGGGTGGAGAAGAATTAACCATAGCGGTCTTAATCTTAACCAAAGCCTGAATCATGTCCGTAAGCTTATCAATCTTAGCATCGGTGCTAGACGTATTTTCGTAAGACGAGGACGATGGTGTAACACCCACTCGGGCAGCAACCGATTCGCTACGTGAGGTACGAACTTTAGATTTGTTCTCAATAATCAACAAGGCATCTCTCGTTGATCGGGTCAACAAATTACCACCAGCGGCGGCATTGAGAGAGTCTTGATCAGTTTCATTCAAACCGTTATAGAACGTATCAAGTTGGTGTAATTCCGTAAAACCATGATGGGGACATTGCCTAAGCAAATCTTTGAATCGGTCCCATGCCTCACTAAATGATTCATCAAATCTTTGTGTAAATTTCGTTATTTCATTTTTTAAGCTTGTTGTTTTAGACGGTGGGAAGAATTCGTTCACGAATTTTGACACTAAATTCTCCCATGTGGTTATCGATCGAGGGGGTAGTTTCTCGAGCCAAATCCGGGCGACCCCCTCAAGTGAAAACGGGAAGAGTAGTAGCTTGATAGCCTCTTCCGGAACATTACGGTACTTGATCGTAGACGTGAGCTTGTTGAATCGTCGGATATGAGAGTGAGGATCGTCCCTCTCAAATCCGTAAAATTGGCTTGACGAAACCAAATTTATCAATCCGTGTTTAAGCTCAAAGTTATCGGCAACGATTGCCGGAACGACGATGGCTTCTCCATAACCCTCGGTGGGTGCTTGGAGTTGCTCTAACATAGATCGGTTGTCCTCCGCCATTTCGACAATGGGCGGAGTCGGATTAGTTCGAATCTCGGGTTCGACTAATGGAGCACGACTATTTCGCCTTCTCGAATTGTAGCGGCTTCACGTATCGGTCTGTAGTTATTAGAACGAGTGCGCATGCACTTTCAAAACCAAGGCAATTAAAACGAACGGTATTCGAAAACACAGTGAACTTAACCAATAATCCCAAGTGAATAAATCACCTCTATAAGACAAACGCACAAGCGCGCGGAGAAGCTTTTTAGGTCGAGAAGCTTATTAAAAACCCGCTTCTTTTCAGCCGCAATTTAATGTCAGGCCGTCCTTATACCCACCACACAGTTTGTTTATCAAATAGAAGTAAATCGACTCACAAGCGACACAAAGGCAAGTTTTTGATCTTTAGTTCGGGAACTTATTAATGATAACACCTCCGTTGAGAATGTTATATAATTGGTGTCTTCTATTTATTAGCAAAAACACAAGAGAAAATCTTTTTGTATTTTTAATATGATATATATATATACAAAAGAAAAAGGAAAATATTTTTACTTTTTTAATTTTTATAAAAAATAGTAACTTCACAAAGGAAGGATCTCGAGTCACTAATCGTCAAACCTTTAACGATATTGTCGCGACACAACCTCCCCGGCAGCGGCGCCAAAATTTGATTCGTTTGAAGTTCAGGGGTATGTGTGTATGGATAAAACCACAATATCGATATCAAAAATAACCACAAGAAATGATCTAAAATCCCTTTAGGAAAAAGGATAATGAATCAAAACCCGTGAGTGATAGTGATACGGATTAGGAAATCCGAGTCGTTTCCCAGCGAGGTGTGAATGGGCAACGTCGTTATTGGTTCGTTATTAAAATGCTCGATGTTTTGGATTTGATTATATTTTAAAACTATGGGGAATGGGAAAGCAATTATGGGAAATTACACTACGGGAAATCCTAAGTGCAAAATTAACTAAACCGTGATTAACGAAACGTAAATAAAATGCAACTACGTCTAAATTATATCCTAAAAATGCCTAAAATTACTTTTACTCTAGAAATGCAAGTTAAAAACTATTTATGAATTAAAACTATTTTTTTAAGATTTTTCTGGAATTTATTAAAATTAAAAACTAATTATTAACTTTTAAAACTAAATTAAAATACTAAAAATTATGAAAATTAAGGGAAAAATATGAAACTATTTTTATAAAATCTAAAATATCCTAAGAGAATTTTCAAAACTATTTTTTTATTTTTCTGATTATTTTTCTATTTTCTTACAAATTTAAAACTATTTAAATCTAATTAATTTGCTAAAAATTACAAAATAAGCTAGGAAAAATCTAGAAAAATTATTTTTTCGCTTTTTGTATTTATCTTAATCTTTGAAAATTGAAAAATTATTTTTTGGAACTTTTTCTGATTTAATTGCAATAAAAGCTATTTAAAAATGACTAAAAATTGTTTTAAATAGAGAAAAATAGCAAACAGTGACTAAAAATTATGAAAAACTCAGAAAAATTCTAAAATATTATTCTAAAGCTATGAAAAATATAAAACACTAAGCTTATGTGTGAGAAATGAGGGCTGTAGTGTAACTGCTACCAAATAAGCACTTAAAAATAAGCTACAAGCTACTAAACTGAATTCTGGTTAAAGGGAGCCCAAAAGGATCTAAAGAAAGCAGAATTAAGCTATGGGAGCATGCAATAGGCTAATGATTAAGGAAGGTTTAAGCTAAAACAGAGATTCCTAGATAAATTAGGCTAATAAGCTACAAGGGAACCTTAAATAAGCTACTGGGGAGGGGAGTCCTAATAAGCTAACTATACTAAGGTTTATAGGAGTGATTTAAGCTATACCTATAGTCTAATAAGCTCTGGAAACTTATTTTGATTACTGAAATAACAACAGTTAAAGGTAGCAAGGGGGGGTACTTTGAGCTTATTTATAAGCTAGCAAACAAGCTCAAATCTCCAACATGAGCTGAAGCAGACCTAGACCAGGTGCCAAAGAATGCAAAAACCAAGTTTCATCACTTTTGAAGCCAAAATAAAGGATTAAACAGCTCTGATATAAAGTGTATTTTGATGACAGTTATGCTGATGTGGAATTGGGACAGAAATTAAGACCATATTTGATTCTCCAAAAGCTGTTGGATGTTTGTAAAAATTGTCTATAAGCTAACCTTACCCACTAAATTCTATAGAAAACTAATTTTTTTGTAATTTTGAAAAGTTTGACTCTATAAAAACTACTTAAGAAGATGACTGAAGGACTGTTTTAACAGTCAAGACTTTTGACAAAGAAAGATTTTTGATGACAACTACAAAAACTTGACCAAACCTATTTGACACTTTATGACACTGAAATATTACTTGACAAAGATCTAAAAGGACTCTAATGATTCAAAAGATGACACAAGAGATACTTTTAACAACCTTATAACCATAAGCTGTTTTGACAGCTTATGGGTACCAAGACCTTAAAAACTACTATTGACTTTATAAAAGATGATGAAATTATTAAAAACACTACAAGGACTACTGAAACTAATTGACCAAACCAAAGCTAACTCAAAAGGTACCTTGAATGGGTCAAAAACCCTTAGTGCCAAACACTCCTTTTTGAGGACTGTTTGGTACAAAATGCTTGGATTTACCCTTTTTTGAGTCTAGCTGGTGAAATGAAGAAGAAAGCATAGCCTTTAGATTATGAAAGATAGATTTGAAAATAAGCAAAAACCAATAAGCAGTTTGACTTTTGCTTTTGACTCGTGTTGACTTTTATCAAAAACTGATTAAGACTAAGATATAATGAATCTGAAAAGCTCATATAAGCTATACAGAGCTTATATGAGCTTATAATAACAAAATCACAAGCTTATTACTCAATGTAACAGTAATGATCAAGATCAAATGAGAAAAGATGAAATATTTGGAAATATATATATTTTTTTTAAACTGAAAATGAGATTACAATGGAATGAGATTACAATAAAAACTTTTAAGAAAACATTAATAAATTACTGAAAGATTGAAATACAAGTAACATTAAGCTAATTGAAAACTAAGGAAAAATGCACGAATACAATGTGAAGCTAAGGGGTCTATTTATAGCCTGAATTCAGTCTTGGGATTCCTCTTGGAAGAGCCTAGAAATCAAATCACAGCCACTCAATCATTCCATTGTCACCATACCCAATCACAGCTCTCAATTTCACCAAATGAAGTGTTTCGTCCAATCAAATGCTTCCAAGCTGCCACTTGGATCATCCTTATCTTGTCAGTGCCTAATCAGCCTTCCAGAAGGTGGAAAGATTCTAGTACGAGGTTGGAAACATGGGTAATTTATGTGGTTTGGGTAAACGGGTGGATTTGGGTAATTTGGGCGCGGGAGGATTTGTTTAATATTGTTTGAGTGTGTTTGACCGGGTAAGGGATGGGTTGACCGGGGTCCAAGAGGGTAAAACGGGTTGAGATAGTTAAGTCTTGGACCGGGTATGGGAAGGTTTGGCTTTGGGGTTTGGTAGTGTTTTGGGCCAAAAAGAGTATAAATGGATTTTGGACTAAAAATGGATCCAAGAGTAAACATAAGGGCCAAACTTGTATATTCTGAATTCCAAGGGACCAAAGGTGTAAATCTGAAAATGTTCATCAAGGGCCTTTCTTGTCAATCCCAAATAATCCAAGGGCTAAATTTGCAACTTTTGAAACTTGAGGGGTCTTTTCTGTCATTTGTTGAAAGTTCAGGGACTGTTTCTGACATTTCTTCAAACTTTGATCAAATCTTCACAAATCATCCTTAGAGAGTAGAAATCTGCATAAATTTGATCTTCCGGCTCAGCTTAAGCTCTCTTAATCTCTCGTGCTCGGATTTACGTCTGATTTGGCTTCTTTTTGTGTGTTTTGTCACATCCGTACCTGCACATGCAAAAACTCAAGAAAACATCAAATATAGCAATAAACGGCTCTTTCTTGGTTATTTTGGGTCAGTTTTGATAATGAAAAGGTATGTGTTTTAGCACATACCAGTCTGTGCTATGGAATATTACCAAAATAAATATTTCAGACACGTAACAATAAGACACTACGTTATAAAAATTATCAAACAATGATACTCTGGTCACAATAAAATTTCACGGGACACAAAATACTTAACTCACTATCACTTAAACAATAATCCTTATAAAACCCAAACACAATTATTTCATAAGTAAATGCAATATACTACAAGTGCCTAAGTAAAATAATACATATACAAACCCACTTAAATGTATTATTACTAAAATAAAATCTTTACTTGAAACTTGAGATATTGCCTTTGTCCTTCTCTCATCCACACACGACAAAACAAGGTACCAAAATCAGGAAAAGGAAGATAACAATCTTCTTCTTCAACCTATATCCCCTGCGCCTCTCATAGGCCGAATCTCCCAAAAAGAAATAACCCAACATATTCATCCATCCTACCTTTCCTCTTTCATACCATATTCATGTAAGTTTGCTTCCCAAATCTTCTCTTGATGCGCCGCTACCCTTCGATGGAATCCAAGGAAAATCAAGATAAACCACAAGAGAGAATCAAATCTTTCCACCAATCTATCTTGAGCTTATGTCCAAGATTCGTGTAGTTTTGGAAGTAAACTATATTTGGCTTCAAACAAAGTTGCAAGATGAGAAGGCTTGTTCAAAGACTCCTCTCTTAATCATTTCTTAAGCAACTCGAATGACCAAGGACACATAAAAATCAAATCTCAACACACCACAAGAGTGATATTCTCAAGAGTGTCGAGAAGCAGTTGGGTTTGCTCGGAATCAGTTAAGGGGTTTGATTTGTGTGGGGTTCCTCGAGTTAGCTTTCATCCTCAACGTTTTCTCATCTCACTCTTGATAAGGTTCATGGTCTTTCTCTTCCTTGTAGTTTCGTTGTAATATAAAGTTCGATAATAACATGTTTTTTTTTGGTGGTGTCTTGTTTTGATTCGAATACATAAGTAAGGGCTATTGTTGTTGATTAATCTCATAATTTCAGTAAATAATAGATTATCATTTTGTTGTTGAGCTCTTGTTGTTTTGTTTTGTCGAGACTATGAACCAAAGAAAACAAAAGTGTAGGTTTTACAAAAGTTAGAGCACAAGGTGATGTTAAAAATCTTTGTGATTGTTAAACAATTCATGTTACCTTGGACTTCAGTTGTCAATTGCTAAAATGGGTCGGTTTGGTAATCTGTCGAAAAGGGAATTCTAGAAAGGTTAAGTTTTGTAAAACTACTAATGTTATATAGCATTGAACCTGAGAATCTATGTTGGCTATGACTTTGTTGTGGGTACTCGCAACTTGGATAATGTGGTAAAGCCGAGCCGAGTAGTACTCGACCCTTACCCGGTCTCATTTACTTCCTTAATGCTTCATGTATAGCTTGGGTATGAACCCGCTTCGAAACACATAACATCCCTTAATAAACCCGTGGATGCTTTCTAGTGAGACAATGTGTTTTGGTAGAGTCTAAACTATAGTCAAATGAGTCTCGAAATCACAAGACAAATTCATACTAGAGTCGAGTTGCACCTTGAAGTCATAGCCGGACACGTTGAGTTTCTCCACGTCAAAACAACCACACTAGTATACCATTTCCTTGTTGTAATATGCCCATTTAGAACTCGCTTAAGATCCGTTTGAGCAGCCACAATGGCGCCTGGTTACCTTCCCATTTTGTCAAAATCTAGATGTCCAGTATCAAATGTTGAAATGGAACTTTGTGTGATGGCAAACACCAAACTAAGTTAAAATGTTTCTGTACTACCTTTGGGCCGCAGCCCATGGGCTACTCTTGAGGGTGCATTGGTTAACAAAATACCCAAGTCTCTTATGTTGTACAAACCTCACTCGGGCCTAGGCCCAATTCTGTTGCATTGTTGCTAGCCACACCGGGCCTCAGCCCATAACGATTCACGGGTGCGTTTGATAGTCTAAACAAAACAACAACATAAAACTTATAACATAAACTGGAAAAAATTTATAAATATAAACTCGTCTGCTATATATTCGAGCCTTCTAACTTAGACATACACTCATATGCAACGTTAAATAAACGAAAGGGAAACGTGATGATACAATGAAACAAATGGTTTTCCAACATAGTTTACGTAAATAAATTCTTACGTCAAAGTCTAACGTGACCAAGTAAACATATATATGTCAAGTAGAAAAGCATGTATCTTAGGAGCAATTTTTGACAAACAAATAAGAACCACTATATCATTTGACCATATATTAAATTTGAAAGACTTGGAATTTAACTCAAGTATTTTCTAAATACAATTAGAAAATAAATCAATTATATGTAAATAATTGTGACAATACCATTTTGTGTCAACAAAAATAAGTGTATATACATTTATATACTTACTAGTGGAACATTGTAATTAGTTGTTTTAAATCAAACTTTGGATTTTAAAACCATTATAATGTCAACATGAAAGGAATAAATATACTTTCGTATACTTACTATTAAAACCACATAATCATTTTTTCTTACAAATAAAAGTTAGCTTTATCTCAATTATAAAAACAATGGAACTATTTTAAGTAAAGAATACTTAAAACGATGAACTAAATTTTGCCCTCCTCATCTAGGTCGCGTGTCGGTGCCGCTTCACAACAATCACTAATCCCACATTTTGGATTGCACTTTGACTAAGGTGAGTTTTATAGCCCCACTTTTACTTGATAAACTGTTTTTTTTACATTTTGGGGTGAGAAATATGCAAACCATTTTATGGACCAAAACTATCACATGATTACTATTACGTGGTTTAGCCTAAGCCCTTATGTCCCTAGAGAATGCCCTTTTTCATGAACCGTCAATTCCCCATTGGGAAACGCGAATGTTATAAATAGATCTATTGAGGGTGACTCCTCCGTTCGGTTGGCCATGCTTAGGCCAAAGCGAAACGTATACCATGTCGGAACCAAGTGTTGAGGGACAAAACACTTGCTATGGGCCCCTATATTGTATGACATCTTTTAGCATACATAAACTGTCGTAGTATCGGTTGCATGAACTTAGAGCTAACGTAATAGACTTTCATCCATATAACATTATATTCGTTGTAATGATTATATGACTTTGCTTATGGTCCAAACTTACTATTTTAACTTAAACCTATGAACTCACCAACTTTTAGTGACCTTTTAGCATATTTTCTCAGGTGTTTAATTTTGATCATGGATGCAAGGCAAGAAGCGGACAAATGGTCGTAGTAGTATTAAAGAAGTGTTTTTACACAAAATAAATGATGTTTTTACATTGGGACCACTAAAAATTATGGGATGTGCCCATTGATCTAAAACAATATTGTAAGATAATGGTTTAAAATATTTTATGAAGTTAAACGGAGTATGTATTCCGTTCTTTATTACTTGTGTTGTGATCCACCAACTCCGTAACGCTCCCAAATAACACGTATGCTTCCGCTAAACCAAATTTTGGGGTGTTACAGATTGGCATCAGAGCCAAGGTTATAGAGAACTAGGTACATATAAACCCTAAACTATAACTACTTTTCATAAAAACATCATACTACGACCCGCCGCTTGCCTTACTTGCCATTTTACTTAAGATTCATTTAATAGGATTACATGCTTTATTTCCTATTTACTTATGCACTATTTCATATTCATTATGAGCATATTTTCCACATACTTACACATATGCACCGTCTTGTCACAGACTATGCCTTCACCAGCCTTCCCCACGATGTTCGGAGGATATCCTACTTGCTCACTCACCTACCATCCGCCGGCTTGCACACTTAGCCATTGATCCGTATATTCAGGCCACATTAGCGGCTCGGCCATTATTGCACCTACTCCATCTATACCTACCCTTACCACCACTCCATCAGCTTTGTTGACGCGCAGGCAAAACCCCGCATGATTGTGAGAGTGCCCGGATATCGAGCGGTATTCATTTGTGCCTGCACTAGCTTCTCAGATGACCCGTCTTTGCTTACATGGGTCCTTCTACTACTTCGAGTCATTGACACCATCATCTATGAGTCCCCACCTCATCGAGACTCAGGAGATCTCGATTCCTACTCAGATGAAGACCCGGGAAGAAGATCCGGAAGAGGATCCGAGGAGGAACTACCGAGCCTATGCCTACTGAGAGTGTCCCTGGACATGTTAGCACAGCAGTAGATATGGATATACTAGGTGCGGAGATTGTCCATAGTATTCGGAGCTAGGACAAAGCTCCGGGATGGCTCGAGATTGAGCGATGACATGGACATTGATGCACCATTTGGATTGAGACAGAGAGCTGCTTTCCTCCAGTAGCCGGAGGAAAGTAATGAGATTACTTGGAGAGATATTGATTGTGTGATCAGTACTGCACCACACATCGCCAGTCCGAGCTATAGTCCATCATCACCTTCATTCATACCATCTGCGGCAGACATGGAGCCTTGCACGCCACTAGACAGCTTGAGACCATCGAGGAAGCTGCACCGGTTGAGGCACAGTCCGAGCCAGACCTATCAGGATCTCCAGATGGTGATATGACCCTCACTGAGAGGATATTTATTCACCGACTCTCATGAGACTCGCTAGGAGTCCATCTTGATCAGCTAGAGAGAGTCGATCCAACACGCTTACAAGCCTGCGAGCAGCGTGTTGAGGGTTTAGACCGAGTTACTGATGTATTGTTTGAGAGCGTCGAGCTCGAGAGACCGAGCGGATTCGACTGGGTTTTAGGGTTGAGGCTCAGGTCGAGGATGTTAGAGAGTTGGATAGCATGACACGAGCTTTGGGCAGAGGTTAAGCCCAGATGCACGGACGATTAGAGGAGCTAGAGCGTGTCCAGTGGATGGCTAGAGATACTGCTAGAGAGGAGTGGCAGAGGACTACTGGTTTAGAGTCTATGTTAGCATCTCAGATGAGACGTATCGCGAGTTTGGAGGATACGCAGCGAGAGTTGCTTGCTACCATTGAGCGATTCGTCGGCGTGGATATCCTTAGATATGATTTCATGATGTATCACACTAAACTGGATTTATAACATTTAGTGTTAGTTATCACTCTTGTACTTCAGTTTGTATTTCCATTGTATTTCCGTTGTATTTCGGTTGTACTCCATCTAGTATCTCATCATGTACTTTAGAAACCTTGTAACCGAAATTCTATCTATGTCAAACTTATTTTCCTATCCTATTGTCTTTTCTTTTATAGATTGCTCATATGATCTATCTGCGACAATCACACTGTTACTTGGCACTTACCTTGTTTAAAAGGTTACGTATCTCATTTCCTATCTTACTGCAGAAATGCCGCCAAAACGAAGATCAAAACGTACCAACCTTGGTGGAGCTTCCAATGCTCCTATTCCGAGGATTACTCGCAACCAAGCCGCAAACGCTACTATTCCAAACAGAGTCACACACGATCGCTGAAGCCACTACTCCTGCTAGGGCTTCTCCAATCCAACCTATCATGAATCAAGCCATGATTGACCAATTAGTCAATGAGCGAGTGAACGCCGCTTTAGCTGCAGCAAACCACTCGTCTACTAATGTTGGAACTTCGAGACCACCCACTCACAGCCGCACTTGTACTTATCAAGACTTTCGTAAGACCATGATTGGAGGCTTTAGTGGAACCGAAGGAGCTGTCGGTCGACCGGATGGATCGAAAAGCTCGAGACCGTGTTCGAATCTGCAATTGTGAAGAAGAGTCTAAGGTTAAGTATGCATCATTCACTTTCACGATGCCTTGACACGGTGGAACAATTTCCTGAAATCTGCTAGTTTCGATGTTGCCTATGCCATGCCATGGGAGATATTCAAGGAAATGGTACTTGAAAGTATCTTGTCCTCGTAATGAGATTAAGAAGCTCGAGCATGAGTTTTGGAACCTCAAGGTTCAAGGCACCAATATGGCTGCTTATAATCAGCGATTTCAAGAACTAGCCTTATTGTGTCCTGAAATGGTCCCCACTGAGACTCGATTGTTAGAGAGATACATCGGAGGACTGCCCCAACCTATCAAGGGCAATGTCACCACTTCTAAGGCTGCTGATCTTCATGAAACTATCGAAGTAGCCAACAAACTCATGGACCAAGTGATTGAGGATTCCATGGACAAAGTGGTTGACAATAAGAGGAAATGGGACGACCATTCTCAAGGCTACAACAACAATGAATACCGTGGCAACAAAAGTAGAAACAACAGCAACAATCAAAGCAAGAGGCAAAATGTTACTAGAGCTTATGCAAATGGTATTGGGGAAAGGAAACCGTACTCGGGGATCGCACCATTGTGTAATCGATGCACACCTGCATCACAAGGGCGTGTAAAGTCAAGTGCCGTGAATCGAGAAAATCGGACACTTAACCAGGAACTGCAGGTCCAAATCATTGGCAACAGTTCAAGCAGCTCCAGCTCAAGACCCAAAAGCTGCTATAACATGCTTTGGTTGTGGTGAGAAAGGGCATTATAAGAATGAATGCAGAAATACCAGAAAGCAAGGCCATGGAGGAAATCAAGGAAACCGAGGAAATCCAGGAAGCCATGGGAATGGCAAGATTCAGGGTAATGTTGGACGTACCGAGTAATCGGGAAATGGCGAAGGAGCTCATGGGAGAGTCTATGCCGTAGCCAAAGTGGAAGCTCGGAAGACCGAATGTTGTGACGGGTACGTTCCTTATAAATAACCGTTATGCATCCATATTGTTTGATACGGGAGCCGATAGGAGTTTTGTTTCTAATACATTTAGTCCACTACTCGATATTGCCCCAACTGCATTAGGAAATGCATACAACGTGGAATTAGCTAACGGTAACGTAGAAAGGGTAGATACTATCATAAGAGGTTGCACCCTTAACTTGTTAAACCACCCATTCAATATCGATTTGATACCTGTAGCATTGGGTAGTTTCGATGTCATCGTCGGAATGGATTGGTTAGCAAAATATCATGCTGCCATCATTTGTGATGATAAGCTCGTCCGGTTACCTTATGGAGATGAAGTCCTAACAATAGAAGGGGCGAAGTGGAAGAAGCGTTTCAAGACTACATGTCATTTCTGTACCAAGGTGTTAAGGTGTATCGAGGAAGGATGTCACATCTTCCTAGCACAAGTCACTGGAAAGGACGAAAAAGAAAAGGGAGAAAAACGTCTGGAAGATGTGCCAATAGTAAGAGAATTTCCTGAAGTCTTTCCCGAAGATTTACGGGACTCCCGCCGACCCGAGGTTGAATTTCAGATCGATTTAGTGCACGGTGCCACACCATGGCAAGAGCACCTTATCGATTAGCTCCAACGGAACTCCGGAGTTATCAAACCGGTTGTCGGAACTTGCGGAAAAAGGGTTCATTAGACCAAGCTCATCACCATGGGGAGCACCAGTCTTATTCGTCAAGAAGAAGGACGGAACTTTCAGAATGTTCATTGACTATCGTGAATTGAATAAACTAACCATTAAGAACCGCTACCCACTACCGAGAATCGATGACTTATTCGACCAACTTCAAGGTTCAAGCGTTTATTCAAAAATCGACTTAAGATCTGGATATCATCAACTAAGAGTTCGGGAAGAAGATATTCCCAAAACCGCCTTCAGGACTCGTTATGGACATTACGAGTTTTAAGTCATGCCTTTTGGGTTAACCAACGCACCAGCTGTGTTCATGGATCTCATGAACCGAGTGTGTAAACCCTACTTGGATAAATTTGTGATCGTATTAATTGACGATATCCTAATTTATTCCAAGAGTGTGAAAGAACACGAAGAGCATCTTAGACTGATCTTGGAATTATTGAAGAAGGAAGAGCTATATGCAAAGTTCTCGAAGTGTGAATTCTGGATACCGACTGTACAATTCCTAGGTCATGTGATCGACAATCAGGGTATTCATGTAGATCCCGCTAAGATCGAGTCAATAAAGGATTGGGCGACACCCACAACTCCTACTGAAATACGCCAATTCTTAAGACTCATGGATACTACAGAAGATTCATTGAAGGTTTCTCAAAGATTGCCAAATCTTTAACCAAGTTAACCCAGAAAAACACCAAGTTTGACTGGGGAGAAAAAGAAGAAGAAGCTTTTCAACTCCTTAAAGAAAAGTTGTGTAGTGCACCTATCTTGGCCTTACCGGAAGGTTGTGAAGATTTTGTTGTTTATTGCGACGCTTCACACAAGGGGCTAGGAGCGGTGTTAATGCAAAGAGAGAAAGTGATAGCATACGCCTCTCGCCAGTTGAAGATTCATGAGAAAAACTACACAACGCACGACTTGGAGTTGGGGTCAGTTGTGTTCGCACTCAGAATTTGGAGACACTACTTGTATGGCACGAAGTGTGTCGTATACACCGATCACAAAAGTCTACAACACATTTTGGATCAAAAAGAGCTGAACATGAGACAACGCCGATGGTTGGAATTACTCAGTGATTACGACTGCGAGATTCGTTACCATCCGGGTAAAGCGAATGTAGTTGCCGATGCTCTGAGTAGAAAAGAGCGACCAAAACCTCTTAGAGTCAGATCCTTGGGTATGACAATTAGTTCACCTCTTCCATCCAAGATTTTGGAGGCACAATCAGAAGCACTCAAAGAGGAAAATCGTCCGAATGAGAACCTTTACGGAATACCAGAAAGTGAAAATGGATTCGTAAAAAGGTCGGATGGAATTTTGTGTTTCAAAGAGCGAAGTTAGATACCACTCTACGGAGGAATTCGCGACATTATTATGCACGAATCCCACAAGTCTAAATGCTCCATCCACCCAGGATCCGACAAGATGTACCTTGATCTGAAGAAATTGTACTGGTGGCCAAACATGAAAGCCGACAATGCAACATATGTCGTCGGTGTTTAACCTGTTCAAAGGTTAAAGCTGAACATCAGAGACCCTCAGGTCTACTAGTACAACCCGAAATCCCCGAGTGGAAATGGGAACGCATAACAATGGACTTTATAACTAAGTTACCTAAAACCTCTAAGGGTTACGACACTATTTGGGTAATAGTTGACCGTCTCACCAAGTCAGCACATTTTCTACCGATGAAAGAAAGTGATGGAATGGAAAAACTTGCAAAACTATACCTGAAGGAAATCATCGCACGCCATGGTGTACCAATTTCCATCATCTCAGACAGAGATAGCCGTTTCATCTCAAATTTCTGGAAATCACTTCAAGATGCTTTAGGGTCTAACCTCGACATGAGCACCGCTTATCATCCTCAGACCGATGGACAAAGCGAGAGAACCATTCAAACACTAGAGGATATGCTAAGAGCATGTGTGATAGACTTTGGAAATGGCTGGGATAAGCACTTGCCATTAGCCGAGTTTTCTTACAACAACAGCTATCACACAAGCATCAAAGCCGCACCATATGAAGCACTCTATGGTCGGAAGTGTAGATCACCTGTGTGTTGGGCCGAAGTTGGAGAAAGTCAACTTCTCGGGTCCGGAGTTAATCCAGAAACTACCGAGAAGATTGTACAAATCAAAACCGACCGCAGCTCGTGATTGTCAAAAGAGCTACGCGGATTAAAGGAGGAAACCACTTGAGTTTCAAGTGGGAGATAAAGTTATGCTCAAAGTTGCGCCGTGGAAGGGCGTGATCCGTTTTGGAAAACGTGGAAAGTTAAATCCTCGTTATATTGGACCTTTCAAAATTCTCGCTAGAATCGGACCGGTAGCATACCGACTCGAATTACCACAGGAACTCAGCTCTGTACACAACGTGTTTCACGTATGCAACTTGAAGAAATGTCTTTTCGACGAAACTCTTGCTATTCCTTTGGAAGAAATCCAAGTTGACGAAAGATTGAATTTTATCGAGGAACCCATTGAGATTATGGATAGAGAGATCAAACGGCTTAAGCAAAGCCGCATCCCGGTCGTCAAAGTCCGTTGGAACTCTCAAAGAGGTCTAGAATACACGTGGGAGCGTGAAGACCAATTCAAACGCAAATACCCACACCTTTTCTCTACTTCAACAAGTAATCCTAATTGAAAACCGAGGACGGTTTTCTCTTCCAAGGCGGGGAGGATGTGACACACGGTAAATTTTCACTAAAATTTAACTGATAATTAGTAATTTATTATTACTAAGCCTAATTCATTAAGCATGCATAAGCTTTGCCTGATCATTTGAGTAGCTAACTCGCATACAATAAAGATTTCACAACTCTTGCATTCATATCATTTTATGAATATTTCATTTTGTCTTATGATTTAAATTGTAAGACGAGAGGTTATCTCGTTTACCCAGTGACGACCTCGCACGCGTACCGACACTATGATAAGGACTTGATGACAAATGTCTGTGTTATGGAATATTACCAAAATAAATATTTCAGACACGTAACAATAAGACACTACGTTATAAAAATTATCAAACAATGATACTCTGGTCACAATAAAATTTCGCGGGACACAAAATACTTAACTCACTATCACTTAAACAATAATCCTTATAAAACCCAAACACAATTATTTCATAAGTAAATGCAATATACTACAAGTGCCTAAGTAAAATAATACATATACAAACCCACTTAAATGTATTATTACTAAAATAAAATCTTTACTTGAAACTTGAGATATTGCCTTTGTCCTTCTCTCATCCACGCACGACAAAACAAGGTACCAAAATCAGGAAAAGGAAGATAACAATCTTCTTCTGCAAACTATATCCCCTTCGCCTCTCATAGGCCGAATCTCCCAAAAAGAAATAACCCAACATATTCATCCATCCTACCTTTCCTCTTTCATACCATATTCATGTAAGTTTTCTTCCCAAATCTTCTCTTGATGCGCCGCTACCCTTCGATGGAATCCAAGGAAAATCAAGATAAACCACAAGAGAGAATCAAATCTTTCTACCAATCTATCTTGAGCTTATGTCCAAGATTCGTGTAGTTTTGGAAGTAAACTATATTTGGCTTCAAACAAAGTTGCAAGATGAGAAGGCTTGGTCAAAGACTCCTCTCTTAATACCTTCTTAAGCAACTCGAATGACCAAGGACACATACAAATCAAATCTCAACACACCACAAGAGTGATATTCTCAAGAGTGTCGAGAAGCAGTTGGGTTTGCTCGGAATCAGTTAAGGGGTTTGATTTGTGTGGGGTTCCTCGAGTTAGCTTTCATCCTCAACGTTTTCTCATCTCACTCTTGATAAGGTTCATGGTCTTTCTCTTCCTTGTAGTTTCGTTGTAATATAAAGTTCGATAATAACATGTTTTTTTTGGTGGTGTCTTGTTGTGATTCGAATACATAAGTAAGGGCTATTGTTGTTGATTAATCTTGTAATTTCAGTAAATAATAGATTCTCATTTTGTTGTTGAGCTCTTGTTGTTTTGTTTTGTCGAGACTATGAACCAAAGAAAACAAAAGTGTAGGTTTTACAAAAGTTAGAGCACAAGGTGATGTTAAAAATCTTTGTGATTGTTAAACAATTCATGTTACCTTGGACTTCAGTTGTCAATTGCTAAAATGGGTCGGTTTGGTTTTCTCGTAAAAGGGAATTCTAGAAAGGTTAAGTGTTGTAAAACTACTAATGTTATATAGCATTGAACCTGAGAATCTATGTTGGCTATGACTTTGTTGTGGGTACTCGCAACTTGGATAATGTGGTAAAGCCGAGCCGAGTAGTACTCGACCCTTACCCGGTCTCATTTACTTCCTTAATGCTTCACGTATAGCTTGGGTATGAACCGGCTTGAAACACATAACATCCCTTAATAAACCCGTGGATGCTTTCTAGTGAGACAATGTGTTTTGGTAGAGTCTAAACTATAGTCAAATGAGTCTCGAAATCACAAGACAAATTCATACTAGAGTCGAGTTGCACCTTGAAGTCATAGCCGGACACGTTGAGTTTCTCCACGTCAAAACAACCACACTAGTATACCATTTCCTTGTTGTAATATGCCCATTTAGAACTCGCTTAAGATCCGTTTGAGCAGCCACAATGGCGCCTGGTTACCTTCCCATTTTGTCAAAATCTAGATGTCCAGTATCAAATGTTGAAATGGAACTTGTGTGATGGCAAACACCAAACTAAGTTAAAATGTTTACGTACTACCTTTGGGCGCAGCCCATGGGCTACTCTTGAGGGTGCATTGGTTAACAAAAGACCCAAGTCTCTTATGTTGTACAAACCTCACTCGGTCCTAGGCCCAATTCATTTGCATTGTTGCTAGCCACACCGGGCCTCAGCCCATAACGATTCACGGGTGCGTTTGATAGTCTAAACAAAACAACAACATAAAACTTATAACATAAACTGGAAAAAATTTATAAATATAAACTCGTCTGCTATATATTCGAGCCTTCTAACTTAGACATACACTCATATGCAACGTTAAATAAACGAAAGGGAAACGTGATGATACAATGAAACAAATGGTTTTCCAACATAGTTTACGTAAATAAATTCTTACGTCAAAGTCTAACGTGACCAAGTAAACATATATATGTCAAGTAGAAAAGCATGTATCTTAGGAGCAATTTTTGACAAACAAATAAGAACCACTATATCATTTGACCATATATTAAATTTGAAAGACTTGGAATTTAACTCAAGTATTTTCTAAATACAATTAGAAAATAAATCAATTATATGTAAATAATTGTGACAATACCATTTTGTGTCAACAAAAATAAGTGTATATACATTTATATACTTACTAGTGGAACATTGTAATTAGTTGTTTTAAATCAAACTTTGGATTTTAAAACCATTATAATGTCAACATGAAAGGAATAAATATACTTTCGTATACTTACTATTAAAACCACATAATCATTTTTCTTACAAATAAAAGTTAGCTTTATCTCAATTATAAAAACAATGGAACTATTTTAAGTAAAGAATACTTAAAACGATGAACTAAATTTTGCCCTCCTCATCTAGGTCGCGTGTCGGTGCCGCTTCACAACAATCACTAATCCCACATTTTGGATTGCACTTTGACTAAGGTGAGTTTCATAGCCCCACTTTTACTTGATAAACTGTTTTATACATTTTGGGGTGAGAAATATGCAAACCATTTTATGGACCAAAACTATCACATGATTACTATTACGTGGTTTAGCCTAAGCCCTTATGTCCCTAGAGAATGCCCTTTTTCATGAACCGTCAATTCCCCATTGGGAAACGCGAATGTTATAAATAGATCTATTGAGGGTGACTCCTCCGTTTGGTTGGCCATGCTTAGGCCAAAGCGAAACGTATACCATGTCGGAACCAAGTGTTGAGGGACAAAACACTTGCTATGGGCCCCTATATTGTATGACATCTTTTAGCATACAGAAACTGTCGTAGTATCGGTTGCATGAACTTAGAGCTAACGTAATAGACTTTCATCCATATAACATTATATTCGTTGTAATGATTATATGACTTTGCTTATGGTCCAAACTTACCATTTTAACTTAAACCTATGAACTCACCGACTTTTAGCTGACCTTTTAGCATATTTTCTCAGGTGTTTAATTTTGATCATGGATGCAAGGCAAGAAGCGGACAAATGGTCGTAGTAGTATTAAAGAAGTGTTTTTACACAAAATAAATGATGTTTTTACATTGGGACCACTAAAAATTATGGGATGTGCCCATTGATCTAAAACAATATTGTAAGATAATGGTTTAAAATATTTTATGAAGTTAAACGGAGTATGTATTCCGTTCTTTATTACTTGTGTGGTGATCCACCAATCCCGTAACGCTCCCAAATAACATGTATGCTTCCGCTAAACCAAATTTGGGGGTGTTACAGATTGGCATCAGAGCCAAGGTTATAGAGAACTAGGTACATATAAACCCTAAACTATAACTACTTTTCACCAAAAACATCATACTACGACCGCCGACTGCCGCTTGCCTTACTTGCCATTTTACTTAAGATTCATTTAATAGGATTACATGCTTTATTTCCTATTTACTTATGCACTATTTCATATTCATTATGAGCATATTTTCCACATACTTACACATATGCACCGTCTTGTCACAGACTATGCCTTCACCAGCCTTCCCCCACGATGTTCAGGAGGATATCCTACTTGCTCACTCACCTACCATCCACCGGCTTGCACACTTAGCCACTGATCCGTATATTCAGGCCACATTAGCAGCTCAGCCAGTTATTGCACCTACTCCATCTATACCTACCCTTACCACCACTCCATCAGCTTTGTTGACGCGCAGGCAAAAACCCCGCATGATTGTGTGAGTGCCGGATATCGAGCGGTATTCATTTGTGCCGCACTAGCTTCTCGATGACCCGTCTTTGCTTACATGGGTCCTTCTACTACTTCGAGTCACGACACCATCATCTACTCGAGTCCCCACCTCATCGAGACTCAGGAGATCTACTGATTCCTACTCGGAGGAAGACCCGGAAGAAGATCCGGAAGAGGATCCTGAGGAGGAACTACCCGAGCCTATGCCTACTGAGAGTGTCCCTGGACATGTTAGCACAGCATCAGATATGGATATACTAGGTGCGGAGATTGTCCATAGTATTCGTGAGCTAGGACAAAGCTCCGGGATGGCTCGAGATTGAGCGATGACATGGACATTGATGCACCATTTGGATTGGGACAGAGAGCTGCTTTCCTCCGTAGCCAGGAGGAAAGTAATGAGATTACTTAGAGAGATATTGATTGTGTGATCAGTTCTGCACCACACATCGCCAGCCCGAGCTATAGTCCATCATCACCTTCATTCATACCATCTGCAGCAGACATGGAGCGCCTTGAGCGCGCCACTAGACAGCTTGAGACCATCGAGGAAGCTGCACCGGTTGAGGCACAGTCCGAGCCGACCTATCGGGATCTCCGGATGGTGATATGACCCTCGAGAGGATATTTATTCATTTGGACTCTCATGAGACTCTGCTAGGAGTCCATCTGATCGCTAGAGAGAGTCGATCCAACACGCTTACAAGCCTGCGAGCAGCGTGTTGAGGGTTTAGACCGAGTTACTGATGTATTGTTTGAGAGCGTCGAGCTCGAGAGACCGAGCGGATTCGACTGGGTTTTAGGGTTGAGGCTCAGGTCGAGGATGTTAGAGAGTTGGATAGCATGACACGAGCTTTGGGCAGAGGTTAAGCCCAGATGCACGGACGATTAGAGGAGCTAGAGCGTGTCCAGTGGATGGCTAGAGATATGCCGAGAGGAGTGGCAGAGGACTACTGGTTTAGAGTCTATGTTAGCATCTCAGATGAGACGTATCGCGAGTTTGGAGGATACGCAGCGAGAGTTGATTGCTACCATTGAGCGACTCCGTACCGAGCGTGGATATCCTTAGATATGATTCCATGATGTATCACACTAAACTGGATTTATAACATTTAGTGTTAGTTATCACTCTTGTAATTCAGTTTGTATTTCCATTGTATTTCCGTTGTATTTCGGTTGTACTCCATCTAGTATCTCATCATGTACTTTAGAAACCTTGTAACCGAAATTCTATCTATGTCAAACTTATTTTCCTATCCTATTGTCTTTTCTTTTATAGATTGCTCATATGATCTATCTGCGACAATCACACTGTTACTTGGCACTTACCTTGTTTAAAAGGTTACGTATCTCATTTCCTATCTTACTGCAGAAATGCCGCCAAAACGAAGATCGAAACGTACCAACCCTGGTGGAGCTTCCAATGCTCCTATTCCAGCGAGGATTACTCGCAACCAAGCTGCAAACGCTACTATTCCAAACAGAGTCACACACGATCAGACTGCTGAAGCCACTACTCCTGCTAGGGCTTCTCCAATCCAACCTATCATGAATCAAGCCATGATTGACCAATTAGTCAATGAGCGAGTGAACGCCGCTTTAGCTGCAGCAAACCACTCGTCTACTAATGCTGGAACTTCGAGACCACCCACTCACAGCCGCACTTGTACTTATCAAGACTTTCGTAAGACCATGACTGGAGGCTTTAGTGAAACCGAAGGAGCTGTCGGTCGACGATGGATCGAAAAGCTCGAGACGTGTTCGAATCTGCAATTGTGAAGAAGAGTCTAAGGTTAAGTATGCATCATTCACTTTCACAGATGCGCCTTGACCGTGGAACAATTTCCGAAATCGCTAGTTTCGATGTTGCCTATGCCATGCCATGGGAGAACTTCAAGGAAATGGTACTTCGAAAGTACTGTCCTCGTAATGAGATTAAGAAGCTCGAGCATGAGTTTTGGAACCTCAAGGTTCAAGGCACCAATATGGCTGCTTATAATCAGCGATTTCAAGAACTAGCCTTATTGTGTCCTGAAATGGTCCCCACTGAGACTCGATTGCTAGAGAGATACATCGGAGGACTGCCCCAACCTATCAAGGGCAATGTCACCACTTCTAAGGCTGCTGATCTTCATGAAACTATCGAAGTAGCCAACAAACTCATGGACCAAGTGATTGAGGATTCCATGGACAAAGTGGTTGACAATAAGAGGAAATGGGACGACCATTCTCAAGGCTACAACAACAATGAATACCGTGGCAACAACAGTAGAAACAACAGCAACAATCAAAGCAAGAGGCAAAATGTTACTAGAGCTTATGCATGGGTATTGGGGAAAGGAAACCGTACTCGGGACGCACCATTGTGTAATCGATGCACACCTTTGCATCACAAGGGGCATGTAAAGTCAAGTGCCGTAATCGTCGTAGAAAATCGGACACTTAACCAGAACTGCAGTCCAAATCATTGGCAACAGTTCAAGCAGCTCCACTCAAGACCCAAAAGCGCTATAACATGCTTTGGTTGTGGTGAGAAAGGGCATTATAAGAATGAATGCCGAGATACCAGAAAGCAAGGCCATGGAGGAAATCAAGGAAACCGAGGAAATCCAGGAAGCCATGGGAATGGCAGGATTTAGGGTAATGTTGGACAGCCAGTAATCGGGAAATGGCGAAGGAGCTCGTGGGAGAGTCTATGCCGTAGCCAAAATGGAAGCTCAGGAAGACCCGAATGTTGTGACGGGTACGTTCCTTATAAATAACCGTTATGCATCCATATTGTTTGATACGGGAGCCGATAGGAGTTTTGTTTCTAATACATTTAGTCCACTACTCGATATTTCCCCAACTGCATTAGGAAATGCATACAACGTGGAATTAGCTAACGGTAACGTAGAAAGGGTATATACTATCATAAGAGGTTGCACCCTTAACCTGTTAAACCACCCATTCAATATCGATTTGATACCAGTAACATTGGGTAGTTTCGATGTCATCGTCGGAATGGATTGGTTAGCAAAATATCATGCTGCCATCATTTGTGATGATAAGCTCGTCCGGTTACCTTATGGAGATGAAGTCCTAACAATAGAAGGGGACAGAAGTGACAGAAGAAGCGTTTCAAGACTGCATGTCATTTCCTGTACCAAGGTGTTAAGGTGTATCGAGGAAGGATGTCACATCTTCCTAGCACAAGTCACTGGAAAGGACGAAAAAGAAAAGGGAGAAAAACGTCTGGAAGACGTGCCAATAGTAAGAGAATTTCCTGAAGTCTTTCCCGAAGATTTACCAGGACTCCCGCCGACCCGACAGGTTGAATTTCAGATCGATTTAGTGCCTGGTGCCGCACCAGTGGCAAGAGCACCTTATCGATTAGCTCCAACGGAACTCCAGGAGTTATCAAACCAGTTGTCGGAACTTGCGGAAAAAGGGTTCATTAGACCAAGCTCATCACCATGGGGAGCACCAGTCTTATTCGTCAAGAAGAAGGACGGAACTTTCAGAATGTTCATTGACTATCGTGAATTGAATAAACTAACCATTAAGAACCGCTACCCACTACCGAGAATCGATGACCTATTCGACCAACTTCAAGGTTCAAGCGTTTATTCAAAAATCGACTTAAGATCCGGATATCATCAACTAAGAGTTCGGGAAGAAGATATTCCCAAAACCGCCTTCAGGACTCGTTATGGACATTACGAGTTCCAAGTCATGCCGTTTGGGTTAACCAACGCACCAGCTGTGTTCATGGATCTCATGAACCGAGTGTGTAAACCCTACTTGGATAAATTTGTGATCGTATTCATTGACGATATCCTAATTTATTCCAAGAGTGTGAAAGAACACGAAGAGCATCTTAGACTGATCTTGGAATTATTGAAGAAGGAAGAGTTGTATGCAAAGTTCTCGAAGTGTGAATTCTGGATACCGACTATACAATTCCTAGGTCATGTGATCGACAGTCAGGGTATACATGTAGATCCCGCTAAGATCGAGTCAATAAAGGATTGGGCGACACCCACAACTCCTACTGAAATACGCCAATTCTTAGGACTCGCTGGATACTACAGAAGATTCATTGAAGGTTTCTCAAAGATTGCCAAATCTTTAACCAAGTTAACCCAGAAAAACACCAAGTTTGACTAGGGAGAAAAAGAAGAAGAAGCTTTTCAACTCCTTAAAGAAAAGTTGTGTAGTGCACCTATCTTGGCCTTACCGGAAGGTTGTGAAGATTTTGTTGTTTATTGCGACGCTTCACACAAGGGGCTAGGAGCGGTGTTAATGCAAAGAGAGAAAGTGATAGCATACGCCTCTCGCCAGTTGAAGATTCATGAGAAAAACTACACAACGCACGACTTGGAGTTGGGGTCAGTTGTGTTCGCACTCAGAATTTGGAGACACTACTTGTATGGCACGAAGTGTGTCGTATACACCGATCACAAAAGTCTACAACACATTTTGGATCAAAAAGAGCTGAACATGAGACAACGCCGATGGTTGGAATTACTCAGTGATTACGACTGCGAGATTCGTTACCATCCGGGTAAAGCGAATGTAGTTGCCGATGCTCTGAGTAGAAAAGAGCGACCAAAACCTCTTAGAGTCAGATCCTTGGGTATGACAATTAGTTCACCTCTTCCATCCAAGATTTTGGAGGCACAATCAGAAGCACTCAAAGAGGAAAATCGTCCGAATGAGAACCTTTACGGAATGCCAGAAAGTGAAAATGGATTCGTAAAAAGGTCGGATGGAATTTTGTGTTTCAAAGAGCGAAGTTAGATACCACTCTACGGAGGAATTCGCAACATTATTATGCACGAATCCCACAAGTCTAAATACTCCATCCACCCAGGATCCGACAAGATGTACCTTGATCTGAAGAAATTGTACTGGTGGCCAAACATGAAAGCCGACATTGCAACATATGTCAGCCGGTGTTTAACCTGTTCAAAGGTTAAAGCTGAACATCAGAGACCCTCAGGTCTACTAGTACAACCCGAAATCCCCGAGTGGAAATGGGAACGCATAACAATGGACTTTATAACTAAGTTACCTAAAACCTCTAAGGGTTACGACACTATTTGGGTAATAGTTGACCGTCTCACCAAGTCAGCACATTTTCTACCGATGAAAGAAAGTGATGGAATGGAAAAACTTTCACAACTATACCTGAAGGAAATCATCGCACGCCATGGTGTACCAATTTCCATCATCTCGGACAGAGATAGCCGTTTCACCTCAAATTTCTGGAAATCACTTCAAGATGCTTTAGGGTCTAACCTCGACATGAGCACCGCTTATCATCCTCAGACCGATGGACAAAGCGAGAGAACCATTCAAACACTAGAGGATATGCTAAGAGCATGTGTGATAGACTTTGGAAATGGCTAGGATAAGCACTTGCCATTAGCCGAGTTTTCTTACAACAACAGCTATCACACAAGCATCAAAGCCGCACCATATGAAGCACTCTATGGTCGGAAGTGTAGATCACCTGTGTGTTGGGCCGAAGTTGGAGAAAGTCAACTTACTGGTCCGGAGTTAATCCAGGAAACTACCGAGAAGATTGTACAAATCAAAAACCGACTGCAAGCAGCTCGTGATCGTCAAAAGAGCTACGCGGATAAAAGGAGGAAACCACTTGAGTTTCAAGTGGGAGATAAAGTTATGCTCAAAGTTGCGCCGTGGAAGGGCGTGATCCGTTTTGGAAAACGTGGAAAGTTAAATCCTCGTTATATTGGACCTTTCAAAATTCTCGCTAGAATCGGACCGGTAGCATACCGACTCGAATTACCACAGGAACTCAGCTCTGTACACAACGTGTTTCACGTATGCAACTTGAAGAAATGTCTTTTCGACGAAACTCTTGCTATTCCTTTGGAAGAAATCTAAGTTGACGAAAGATTGAATTTTATCGAGGAACCCATTGAGATTATGGATAGAGAGATCAAACGGCTGAAGCAAAGCCGCATCCCGATCGTCAAAGTCCGTTGGAACTCTCAAAGAGGTCTAGAATACACGTGGGAGCGTGAAGACCAATTCAAACGCAAATACCCACACCTTTTCTCTACTTCAACAAGTAATCCTAATTGAAAACCGAGGACGGTTTTCTCTTCCAAGGCGGGGAGGATGTGACACACGGTAAATTTTCACTAAAATTTAACTGATAATTAGTAATTTATTATTACTAAGCCTAATTCATTAAGCATGCATAAGCTTTGCCTGATCATTTGAGTAGCTAACTCGCATACAATAAAGATTTCACAACTCTTGCATTCATATCATTTTATGAATATTTCATTTTTGTCTTATGATTTAAATTGTAAGACGAGAGGTTATCTCGTTTACCCCAGTGACCGACACTGCACGCGTACCGACACTATGATAAGGACTTGATGACAAATGTCTGTGTTATGGAATATTACCAAAATAAATATTTCAGACACGTAACAATAAGACACTACGTTATAAAAATTATCAAACAATGATACTCTGGTCACAATAAAATTTCGCGGGACACAAAATACTTAACTCACTATCACTTAAACAATAATCCTTATAAAACCCAAACATAATTATTTCATAAGTAAATGCAATATACTACAAGTGTCTAAGTAAAATAATACATATACAAACCCACTTAAATGTATTATTACTAAAATAAAATCTTTACTTGAAACTTGAGATATTGCCTTTGTCCTTCTCTCATCCACGCACGACAAAACAAGGTACCAAAATCAGGAAAAGGAAGATAACAATATTCTTCTTCAACCTATATCCCCTGCGCCTCTCATAGGCCGAATCTCCCAAAAAGAAATAACCCAACATATTCATCCATCCTACCTTTCCTCTTTCATACCATATTCATGTAAGTTTGCTTCCCAAATCTTCTCTTGATGCGCCGCTACCCTTCGATGGAATCCAAGGAAAATCAAGATAAACCACAAGAGAGAATCAAATCTTTCTACCAATCTATCTTGAGCTTATGTCCAAGATTCGTGTAGTTTTGGAAGTAAACTATATTTGGCTTCAAACAAAGTTGCAAGATGAGAAGGCTTGGTCAAAGACTCCTCTCTTAATACCTTCTTAAGCAACTCGAATGACCAAGGACACATACAAATCAAATCTCAACACACCACAAGAGTGATATTCTCAAGAGTGTCGAGAAGCAGTTGGGTTTGCTCGGAATCAGTTAAGGGGTTTGATTTGTGTGGGGTTCCTCGAGTTAGCTTTCATCCTCAACGTTTTCTCATCTCACTCTTGATAAGGTTCATGGTCTTTCTCTTCCTTGTAGTTTCGTTGTAATATAAAGTTCGATAATAACATGTTTTTTTTTGTGGTGTCTTGTTGTGATTCGAATACATAAGTAAGGGCTATTGTTGTTGATTAATCTTGTAATTTCAGTAAATAATAGATTCTCATTTTGTTGTTGAGCTCTTGTTGTTTTGTTTTGTCGAGACTATGAACCAAAGAAAACAAAAGTGTAGGTTTTACAAAAGTTAGAGCACAAGGTGATGTTAAAAATCTTTGTGATTGTTAAACAATTCATGTTACCTTGGACTTCAGTTGTCAATTGCTAAAATGGGTCGGTTTGGTTTTCTGTCGAAAAGGGAATTCTAGAAAGGTTAAGTGTTGTAAAACTACTAATGTTATATAGCATTGAACCTGAGAATCTATGTTGGCTATGACTTTGTTGTGGGTACTCGCAACTTGGATAATGTGGTAAAGCCGAGCCGAGTAGTACTCGACCCTTACCCGGTCTCATTTACTTCCTTAATGCTTCGCGTATAGCTTGGGTATGAACCCGCTTCGAAACACATAACATCCCTTAATAAACCCGTGGATGCTTTCTAGTGAGACAATGTGTTTTGGTAGAGTCTAAACTATAGTCAAATGAGTCTCGAAATCACAAGACAAATTCATACTAGAGTCGAGTTGCACCTTGAAGTCATAGCCGGACACGTTGAGTTTCTCCACGTCAAAACAACCACACTAGTATACCATTTCCTTGTTGTAATATGCCCATTTAGAACTCGCTTAAGATCCGTTTGAGCAGCCACAATGGCGCCTGGTTACCTTCCCATTTTGTCAAAATCTAGATGTCCAGTATCAAATGTTGAAATGGAACTTCGTGTGATGGCAAACACCAAACTAAGTTAAAATGTTTCTGTACTACCTTTGGGCCGCAGCCCATGGGCTACTCTTGAGGGTGCATTGGTTAACAAAAGACCCAAGTCTCTTATGTTGTACAAACCTCACTCGGTCCTAGGCCCAATTCTGTTGCATTGTTGCTAGCCACACCGGGCCTCAGCCCATAACGATTCACGGGTGCGTTTGATAGTCTAAACAAAACAACAACATAAAACTTATAACATAAACTGGAAAAAATTTATAAATATAAACTCGTCTGCTATATATTCGAGCCTTCTAACTTAGACATACACTCATATGCAACGTTAAATAAACGAAAGGGAAACGTGATGATACAATGAAACAAATGGTTTTCCAACATAGTTTACGTAAATAAATTCTTACGTCAAAGTCTAACGTGACCAAGTAAACATATATATGTCAAGTAGAAAAGCATGTATCTTAGGAGCAATTTTTGACAAACAAATAAGAACCACTATATCATTTGACCATATATTAAATTTGAAAGACTTGGAATTTAACTCAAGTATTTTCTAAATACAATTAGAAAATAAATCAATTATATGTAAATAATTGTGACAATACCATTTTGTGTCAACAAAAATAAGTGTATATACATTTATATACTTACTAGTGGAACATTGTAATTAGTTGTTTTAAATCAAACTTTGGATTTTAAAACCATTATAATGTCAACATGAAAGGAATAAATATACTTTCGTATACTTACTATTAAAACCACATAATCATTTTTTCTTACAAATAAAAGTTAGCTTTATCTCAATTATAAAAACAATGGAACTATTTTAAGTAAAGAATACTTAAAACGATGAACTAAATTTTGCCCTCCTCATCTAGGTCGCGTGTCGGTGCCGCTTCACAACAATCACTAATCCCACATTTTGGATTGCACTTTGACTAAGGTGAGTTTCATAGCCCCACTTTTACTTGATAAACTGTTTTTTTTACATTTTGGGGTGAGAAATATGCAAACCATTTTATGGACCAAAACTATCACATGATTACTATTACGTGGTTTAGCCTAAGCCCTTATGTCCCTAGAGAATGCCCTTTTTCATGAACCGTCAATTCCCCATTGGGAAACGCGAATGTTATAAATAGATCTATTGAGGGTGACTCCTCCGTTTGGTTGGCCATGCTTAGGCCAAAGCGAAACGTATACCATGTCGGAACCAAGTGTTGAGGGACAAAACACTTGCTATGGGCCCCTATATTGTATTACATCTTTTAGCATACGAAACTATGCGTAGTATCGGTTGCATGAACTTAGAGCTAACGTAATAGACTTTCATCCATATAACATTATATTCGTTGTAATGATTATATGACTTTGCTTATGGTCCAAACTTACCATTTTAACTTAAACATATGAACTCACCAGCTTTTAGCTGACCTTTTTAGCATATTTTCTCAGGTGTTTAATTTTGATCATGGATGCAAGGCAAGAAGCGGACAAATGGTCGTAGTAGTATTAAAGAAGTGTTTTTACACAAAATAAATGATGTTTTTACATTGGGACCACTAAAAATTATGGGATGTGCCCATTGATCTAAAACAATATTGTAAGATAATGGTTTAAAATATTTTATGAAGTTAAACGGAGTATGTATTCCGTTTTTTATTACTTGTGTGGTGATCCACCAATCCCGTAACGCTCCCAAATAACATGTATGCTTCCGCTAAACCAAATTTGGGGGTGTTACAGTACGCCCGCTTCTGGTTTGATGAACTCCGTCCAGAAAGCATTAACAGCTTTGAAGAGCTAAGAGCAAGTTTCCTGTCCTATTTTCTTCAACAAAAGAAGTACACAAAGAAGCCTGTAGAGCTGCATCACATAAAGCAGCGGGAGGGGGAATCCACATAGGCGTTTGTGGAACGGTTCAAGACGGAGAGTATGCATGTAAAGGGTGCTCTAGAGTGTATGCGGGTGTCGGGTTTCATGCACGGGATAACAAATCCTGAGCTGATTAAAAGACTCAACCACAATATACCCCAGACAGTGGACGAAATGTGGAAAGTAACCAAGGCATTTCTCCGAGGAGAGTTGGCCGCGGCAAACCAAGCAAAAAAGAAGCATTCACAATGGAAGAACCACGAGGGTGGACAGAAAAATATCCAGATATTTGAACGAAAAGCAGAGTTCAAGGGGCGCCTGAGGCCAGAAAGAAAGTGAGGTGACAGATTCACCCCCCCCCCTCACAAAAACCCCAAAGGAAATCCTAGCCATGGATTCTGTCAAGTTCACAGCTCCCTCACCTATGACCAGTCCAGCTGAGTCCCGAAACAAAGATAAATAATGCGACTTCCATAGGGAAAAAGGGCATAACACGGACGAATGCTACTAGCTGAAGAAGTAAATCGAGGATGCAGTTCGGTCCGGATAGCTAGCGCATCTGCTTAAGGAAATTAAGAATGGAACCCAGAAGAATGGAGGCCTAAAGGGGGGAAAGAAGGATGCTGGTACCAAAGACAAGGCTCACGCCATATTAATGGTCCAAACATGGTGGCGGACAGTCAAACCCCAGAGTATCTGAAGACACAGCTCCAAGTATGGAAATCTCCTTCCTTCCAATATCCAAGGATGATTGGGATGACCATCCGCTGGTTATCAAAGCAGACGTTGAGGGATTCTATAACCAACAAGTTTTAGGAACAGATTGGCAACACCAAGATACTCGGTCTCTACAGTAGAACGAGAAAGAGTCGGTTGGCACTTAGAGGACCAAGAGAGAATGTTGTTGCCAAGCCATAAATATAAACATACATACTTGGCAACTTTTAAAGAGTTAAAGAAATACATGACACTAATCTAACTGCTTGGCGATTTTTAAAAAAGAAGAGAAAGTAAATTTTCTTACTCGTATTTTTTAGCAAAGCATGCATACAAAGATAAAATCATTAAACAAAAAATACACATGTCACTGTAATGGAAGCCACGTGTCTTGTTTTCAAAGTTGCTATAGCAAAACTTGGGTTGCTTTATATATTACTAGTTATAATACCCGTGCATGCACGGGGTTTTGACAAAAAAATTGTATTTTTAAAGCTAATTGCATATAATTATATAGTTATAAGTTTCGTACACGCAGTAAGTTTACACATAAATCAAATTTATTTGTAACATTTTAGTTGAGTATATACACATATAAGAATTTGCCCATGAAAATTGTGATATAAGTACAACTAATACTTATGCACGTGTTTTTCATTATGCATTACCCCATTAGGATTTTGTAAAATATTTGTTAAAAATTTATGTTAGTTAACTCAAGATTTGATTTTATTTAGCTGACAAGGATGTTGATGTTGTTATTTAAATTTCATTACTGATACTATGTTGTACACATGATGCAAGTTTAATAGCATATAATGAGTGTTGATAAAATTAAAGTATACTCCTTAAAGTGTTTTAAAAATGTTTTTCTAGATATCCTTATATAAATAAATAAGAATTACATGAGTCATTGTTATAAGTACAATCGCGTATATTTTTTTTATATTAAAGTAACCCGTAGGGAAAAGGGGCATAACACGGACGAATGCTACCAGCTGAAGAAGCAAATCGAGGAAGCAGTTCGGTCTAGATAGCTAGCGCATCTGGTTAAGGAAATTAAGAATGGCACCCAGAAGAATGTAGGCCCAAAGGGGGGAAAGAAGGATGCTGGTACCAAAGACAAGGCTCACGCCATATTCAAGGTCCAAACATGGCAGCGGACAGTCAGACCCCAGAGTATCTGAAGACACAACTCCAAGTATGGAAATCTCCTTCCTTCCAATATCCGGGGATGATTGGGATGACCATCCGTTGGTTATCAAAGCATACGTTGAGGGATTCTATAACCAGCAAGTTTTAGGAACAGATTGGCAACACCATGATATTCGGCCTCTACAGTAGAACAAGAAACACTTAGAGGACCAAGAGAGAATGTTGTTGCCAAGCCATAAAAATAAACATACATACTTTGCAACTTTTAAAGAGTTAAAGAAATACTTGACACTAATCTAACAGCTTGACGATTTTTAAAAAGAAGAGAGTAAATTTTCTTACTCGTATTTTTTAGCAAAGCATGCATACAAAGATAAAATCATTAAACAAAAAAATACACATGTCACTCTAATAGAAGCCACGTGTCTTGTTTCAAAGTTGCTATAGCAAAACTTGGGTTGCTTTATATATTACTAGTTATAATACCCGTGCATGCACGGGGTTTTAACAAAAAAAATTATGTTTTTAAAGCTAATTGCATATAATTATATAGTTATAAGTTTCGTATACGCAGTAAGTTTACACATAAATCAAATTTATTAGTAACATTTTAGTTCAGTATATTCACGTATAAGAATTTGCCCATGAAAATTGTGATATAAGTACAACTAATACTTATGCATGAGTTTTTCATTATGCATTACCCCATTAGAATTTTGTAAAATATTTGTTAAAAATTTATGTTAGGTAACTCAAGATTTGATTTTATTTAGCTTACAAAGATGTTGATGTTGTTATTTAAATTTCATTACTGATACTATGTTGTACACATGATGCAAATTTAATAGCATATAATGAGTGTTGATAAAGTTAAAGTATACTCCTTAAAGTGTTTTAAAAATGTTTTTCTACATATCCTTATATAAATAAATAAGAATTACATGAGTCATTATTATAAGTACAATCGCGTATATTTTTTTTATATTAAAGTAACCCGTGCTTACAATTTAATAATTATATTCCTGTTTTCAGTAATTTAGCCGTATTTAAAATGTAAACTCGGGCCCACATAGATTAAACTATTAAAAATGAAACAAATGAGTTCTTATTGAACGTATATAGTAAAAAAATTTATACTTATAATCTTATGCAAATTTATATGTTGTTATTTTAAAACAACATATACATTGTAGTTTTTAAGGTATCATACTATCTTATAATGCATGATGGACTTTCTCTCTAATTAAATTTTAAGATTTCCTTAAATAAATTTTTAAGCATTTACACATTTTATTGCTTATTGTACATATTTATAATACACAATAATATTAGGAGTTACATTTTAGTCTAAGACATTTAATTCAAGAGTAACTATATCTCATTATTAAATTTTGGAGTTAATTGCATTTTTGGTCCCTGTGGTATGGCCAAATTGCAGGTTTGGTCCTTAAAACTTTGTAAATGCAATGATAGTCCTCATTTTTAAGTTTGCATTGCATTTTTTGTCCCTAATCGGTGTGAAATGACTAAATTACCCTTGTCTTTTTTGAATAAGACAAAGGGTATTTTAGTCATTTCACTTTATCTAGGAACCAAAATTTTAATCCAAACTTCAAAATGGGGACTATCATTGCACTTTCAAAGTTTTACGGACCAAACCTGTAATTTGGCCATACCACAAGGACCAAAAATGCAATTAACTCTAAACTTTAACATATCTAGCATCGATAGAAATAATAAACATGAACTATATCCGAACGAATTTGTACATCAAACCATTATTTTTCAAAGCATACCTCACAGGTCATTGACTTAGTCTATGACTTAAGGGTTGTTCACTTTCCCTTTAGTGGGGAGGAGTGTAGGCCAAAAATCCTTGCTCCCTCTTAAAGTTATACGAAATTGTTTTCTACTATTACGTAAAGTTATACAACTTAAATTATTACTATCCTCCTTGCTCCCTCTTAAGGTTATACAAAACTGTTTTCTACTATTACGTAAAGTTATACAACTTAAATTATCATTATCCTTAAAGTTATGGTTACGAAAAATGTATAATTCGAAAACATTGTTTTTCAAAATTTAAGGTAAGGGGTACTAACCGCCGCAACGCACGGGTACTCTGCTATAATGTATAAAAGGTATAAAGTATAAGGGGGTATTCGTTTATAATCCAAAGTTATTAAAAAATATAGAGACTTATAATATTACACTTAACTCTATATAATTTTTAAAAATTCAACCACTAAAGTTTTATTAATTACATCATCTTTTTTTAAGTTTTTGTTTTCACAAATTTGACACCTATATTTTTATATGGTTTTTTTTATCAACCAAATTTCTCCATCAAATTTATTAAAGTTTGACCAAAATCACTTTAATTTTGATTTTTATTAACCAATCACATCACACGATTTTGATTACGTGGCGAAATTGGACTCTCCTATTGGCTCAATTGTTTTTTAATAAGAATGAATTGACAAAATTACTCCGAAATTATGTAATTCCTTTATTATATAAAAGATTAAGTAATTAAACTTACAACTTAGTTGAATAAATCAATCTATAATACTATAAACTTGAGCCCCTTAATTTAATGTGCAAGAGTGAATGTGCACAACAATTTGTATGGTACAATCCGTGTAAAGCCATATGATTTAATACCAAGAAGTGAAATATGTAATCCTCAATGAAAGCTTCTAGCTATATTAGACGAAAAGTTCCATCTAATGGCATGAATGCAAGAAGCTCAACAATCGTATTTGTGGTTACATGAATACATTATTTGGTACAACATGCATTAGAACACGAAAGGGCTGCAGTTATGCACCCTTAAAGAACCCGAATCACTTATCAATTACATCTCTCTTAAATGGAAACTCCATAAATGAGGCATGAAGAACAATAGGAATAAAACCAACACATTCCAGTACGTGTGTTATCATGGCTGCACAGGTTGGATGCTCAAATGGTGAGTTGTTCCTAAACGAAATGCATCCTGAATCAACTGGTACCATAGTGTTGATGTTGTGTAGAATGTGGGATGTAAATACTGCAACAGGCCGGTATTTGAGCACCGATTTCTTGATGTCTGATGCAAAGGTATATGCATATGTACCTTCCCAATACCTGAGTTATAAGAATAGATAATAAAGGATTAAAAAATGTATGTATTATTTAACAACAACTTTTAACATGGTTCTATTGCAGGGTAATGTTATCCATTGTACCACCAAGGCAACCGTGGCTCACAATTTCTTGAGGTTAAAAGAGGGAGGTGTTTACACTGTTAGAAATTTTTTTGTCATGCATAACAAGGAAGACTTTAGAGTTAGGAAGGATGATCGCTTTATGATAGAGTTTGATGGAACAACTTCAATAAGAAAAAGTTTGGTTATATCTGAAGGGTTTGTTAGACATCCTTTTCAGTTGGTGGATTTAGATCAAGTCAGGCCTACGGATAACAAATATCTCATTGGTAATTTTCTGTTTTGTATGTTTGTCCAGTTAAATCCCTGTTACATAGTGTTGCCATAAAAATTGTTACCTCTTAGATGTCGCAGGTTATGTGACGAATGTTGGAAGGATGAATCATACGAAAGCAGGGTCAAAAAACATTGATTTCTACCTGACCAATCAAAAGTTCGTATACATGTTATTTGCATTTGATGCTGACAATTTTATAACTCTTATTTGGCCAGTATGTGTTATGAAAATAACCGTTTGATTATTTTTTCCGCGTGACATCAGAAGTCAATCGATACGGGTGACTCTATGGGGAGGGCTCGCTGATATATTGATTGAAAAGAAATCAAAACAGACAGGCATGTGCGCCGTTGTTGTTACGTCCACATCTGCAAGGCATTATAACAGTTAGTCAGCTTGGTCTATTTACCTTTTGCATAGTATACGCCTTTATCATGCTAAGTTGGTTTTTAATTTTACCTCTCAGATAAGCTCTATTTATCGAGTAGTTCAGCCACGCAAATACTAGATGCTGTTGACATTCCTGCGATCATTGCATTGAAAAAAGACGCAGGGTATGAAATTGTTTGAATATAAAATTTATAGGCGATACGATTCGAACTACTATTAACTTACCATGGTGTTTTACCTGTTTGCTAGAAGTGTTGTGTCTTCAACATCATATTTGGGTGCACGCCTCTCAGAACCCAAAGATGGGACAATAGAGAATCTGCTCATGTGGGAACGCAACCGGAAAAATGATGTCTGTTTGCTTTTCCCCCCGTTAGCTATGTAGCCTCCTTAAACTGCATGATATTGATGTATTTTATTTATGCAGTCTGCGACTTTCCTATGTAAAGCCAAGATTGATGATGTGCGTACTAGAAAGGGATGGAATTTTCCGTCATGTGGAGGTGACAGTTGCAAGAAAGGAGCTACTAGGAAGGGTGGCCGTTTTTGGTGTGATTCATGTGAAAGACCGATTGAATACCCTGTGATAAGGTGCTATTATATTTGTGACCCATATGTTAGACATTTGTATACAGTATATATGATTATTGACATTCATACTTACTATCCACTACATGATCTTTACAGGTATCGCCTTGAGCTTGGTATCTCTGATGATACCGGTAGTACTGTGGTGGTCCTTTTTGATGAGGCTTTGGTTAACTTGATAAAGTTTCCAGCTTCGGCATTGTTGACGGACGAAAAAGAGGTACACCTGAAATTTTAGATTTTATTTGCACCCCTACTCCCGTGCCCCATTACTCATGATTTGCTATGCAGTGTCTCGATGATCACGCCAACTTGCCTTCTCCCATACTCGATCTCATTGGTACAACACACGAATTTGAAATCAAAAGTCATACATATTATGAGTATGGGAAGTTTGAGAGTTTTACATGTTGGGCGGTGGACTCACCTCATCCGTCGATTGAAACTGAAAGCTCAAGCACCATTGATAATGAAACTGTTGGACCAGTTGCATCGTCCAAAACCCTAACACCGTTTCCATCTGTTGTTACACCGTCTAAACCTACAGAGAATAAAAAGAAATATAGATAATCAACCCCTGTAATATACCTATAATAAAAACGTTTGTTCCTTTAGGCCTTTTGCTAATGCAATAAAAAGATACCTGATATGAATGGTTTTTTATTTTCAGAGTGGACCCCGAAGATTCAGACGTTGATGATGAATCGGACCCAACGTACAAACGGTTGGTCAAGTCTACTCCTGCAGATGATAAGAAAAAAAAAGGTAATCGCGACATAATAAGTTTTGTGACAACATAAATACCAAACATTTTAACGGTTTTACTTTAGGCCTATTACTTACACAACAGATCTAGCATGACAAACATTGTTCGAATATTTTCGTACGGATATTGAACATTCAAACACGGATATTGAACTTATATTTGTAGATGGTGACCAGGATGGTCAGGACGACACCACAACTGACAAGAAGAAAATGAGACGGTAAGCACGTGTTGTATACCATATTTGGTCAAATATGGTTTTATATCTGCCCACATATTAATACAGTCCTCTTTGTATATTTTGTGGTCAGGTTAGTCATGGATGATTCAGAGTGACCCTGAGCCAGATGTACCCGAATAATCCTTATCAAAATAAACTATTATTACATGAATAATAAACTGTATTAAAACTGAGTTTGGGATCCTTTGTTTTTTATGTTTGGAAGGCACATAATTGTTACGCTTTGTTGCATCATATTCTATTTTGTTTTGATAATTTATTATACTTTTCTGTCATGCAAAATATTGGTTCTTTTCTGCTTGACTTGGTTTCAGGTACATCCAATATGAACCGGCTGTGAAATGGACGCTTACCACAAGATACCAAATGAAAATGCATATTAACAATTATTGTAAAAAAAACATACTTTGGGCAAATAACTAATGCAACAACTTATGAATTATATGGAGTACCATTTGTTACCGTTGGCTATAAAAGTTTAGCAATATATTATTTCGATGTCCATACAGTAAACACATGTGGTTCAGAATGGAAATCGTATCACAATACTTACACACACTTTAATACATGGCTAAAAATGCTTTCGTTGAATTTTGTAGTTTTTGGAATTAGTTATGATTTTTAACAAACAATATTCAATGGGTTGTAAAAAACAACCACAAACTCACATATTGCAAAAGTATCATGCCCGCATAATCCATATTATAAGAATAACTTGGATGATCAAAATATTGAAGAAGTTTTTGCTAATTGCTACATTGAACAAGATAGTCTTAAATTATATTTGTACCATCACCAACAAACCAGACATTACATGTTACATTATGATATGAAAAGTTTTGTGGTTATGGTATATTAAGTAATTACAAGTGTTAGGTTATGATTGGGGTTGTCAAACAACAAATTGTGAATGTTTATATATAATATTTCATCGCCACTTATTATTAATTATACGATTTTCCAAAACTCTTTCTATTTATATTTTTTTTATGTCCTATCATACATCTGTTTCATTTTCATGTTAATTATTTCCTTTAACCATAACAGTTGTCTTACAAATAATTTCATTATAACAATGCAGAGTATTATGTGTTCAGATAATTTGTAAATATAATGTATTATGCTGTAATCATTATATAACTCAACTTTATAAAATTTTATGCTCACGGCCATTTCACCCACACTTTGATACATTTTTTAAGATGTGGTGCCATTGGTTGTCAAAATCGACAACTAAATGACTTGCAAAATTGAATCGTATAAATCACCATATTAAGAATTGTTTTGCAAAGTGGTACTTTTTAAATTCATGTAGACAATACTTTAATTTAAATATAGTAGTTTGAACCAAGTTGTGAGTATAAGTAACCAATGAGATGTGACCAAATGAAGTTGAGTTATGTTTTTTCCGATTAGTCTAAGATGCACTCATACTAGCCTTTTTAACCAAATTGTTTCATAAAGATCAGTATCGTTATTAAAACTCAATAAGAATCTATAATACATATAGAGACTTACCATGAACTATAAGTATATGCCTTTTCATTATACACCACACTTATTGCATCAGTTAAGTAGTAGAATCCCAATAGGTGATATACTAAACTTATTAATTCATTATCTTACCAGATCTGCAATATGATCTGTTGCAAATGTTAATCAGGTCCTTCAAGCATTAAATGGATACAGGTACAATTTACTTTTGCAAGTTTACATACCTGCTGATTATGTATGTGATTAAACCTGTATTTGTCTTTGCATTGCAGTATCACACGCTGAACAGTCTGAAACTCCATCCCTATCAGACATATTGAACAAAACTTTGTTTATTCATTCAAGAACTGTAATCAATGACAGTGGAAAGATGCAGAGTTTCTGTGGTTTACGGATGACACAAAATGTTGGACCATCTACAGGTTTGTCCCATTTATAAGACTTTACTTCCATTATGCAATTACAACAAATCTGCAATAATGCATATCTAATTTTGTATGATCAACATACTTTGTTAGGACAAGAATCACACTCGGTAGGCAATTTGACAGACCTGCCACTGAACCAAATAGATTCAACCTCCAAAAAATCGTTTGTTTATAAAAAAAGAAGATCGGCAGGTAATTAGTACTAACGTCGCGAGTTTATCGATTTCATAATATTGAATATTACCGTAATGGTTGTTCCTGTAGGAACACTTTCTGATCATGCAGCTAAATATATCCCACATGGAGCTGCACATGCATCTGCAGGTAATTAAACATTTTATAAGTCTTGCATCCTATTAGTTAACTTATTATAATGTGGTTCTTATCAATGATATTTACCTTTATTTGCAAGGTATTCCTGTGGTGTACCATGATATTGGCCCGCCAACATTTGAATGTCAAAATTGCAAGGCTCTTATGTGGTACCAGGAAAGATCTAACGTATCAAAAACCGTTGTAAACCCAACGTTCTCTGTTTGCTGCCAAGGGGGAAAAGTGCTTCTTCCGATATATAATGAAACACCTTCGCCTCTTAATGAGCTTATGGACTACAGCATTTCTACAAACTCAAGTTTCAAAGACCAGATCAGGGTGTATAATGGTATGTTTTGTTACACATCTTTTGGAGCAAAAATAGACCATTCAATTAACACAGGCAGGGGTCCATATACCTTTAGAGTAAATGGCCAAAGCTATCATCGAATAAGTTCTCTGCTGCCTAAACAGGGCGCTCAGCCTAAATTTGCGCAGCTATACTTTTTCGACACTGAAAACGAACTTAAGAACCGAATGGGAATTTTTGAAAGCAAAGATAGTGGAGAGTGCGTGGATGCAAATATAGTAGCAAGCCTTATGAAGATGTTCAATCAAACAAATCCAATCACCAAGGCATTTAGAATGGCAAGGGATTGGTCTGAGACCCATAATTCAGCCCACTTGGAACTACGGCTACTAAGTGGTCGAGGTGCATCTCGGCAATATAACGCACCATCTGTACCGGAAATTGCAGCTCTGATTACTACAGATTTTGGTGATGGTATTCCCACAAGAGATATTGTTGTAAGAAACAAAGAGGAAGGGCTGAAACGTATATCTGAGATGCATCCGGAATACATGGCCCTCCAATATCCATTATTATTTCCATATGGAGAGGACGGGTATCATGAAAAGATACTGTATCACAACAACAAAGGTGTGCGCAAAACCAAAAGGCCTTTTGTTACAATGAAAGAGTACTACTCATACATCATACAACATCGAAATAACCAAGGAACTACATTGCTAAGAGGTGGCCGATTATTGCAACAGTTTTTGGTTGACGCGTATGCGGCTGTCGAGGAGCAAAGGCTAACATGGAATAGGAAAAATCAAGATACGTTACGTGTGGATTTATATAACAACGTGTGTGACGCTGTAACAAGAGGTGATACAAATGCGGCAGGGTTGGGGAAACGAATCATCCTACCAAAAAGTTTTATAGGCGGCCCAAGGTATATGATGCAAAACTACCAAGACGCAATGGCTATATGTCGAACATATGGAAACCCGGACCTGTTCATCACTTTCACTGCTAATACAAAGTGGCCTGAAATCTCAGAAATGTTAAAGCACATTCCGGGCCAAAAAGCACATGACCGTCCAGAAGTGTCCACGCACGTTTTCAAGCTTAAGCTTATTGAATTGTTAAATGATCTTACAAAACGCCATATTTTTGGCAAGTCCCGGGGAGGTAATGCACCTTACCTAATAATGGCAATATGTCTGTTTTTTTATAACAAACTAAGGTATTATCTTATTTGTTTCTCTGTTTTATTTCAGTTGTATATGTAATAGAATTTCAGAAACGTGGACTACCTCATGCTCACATCCTACTATGGCTAGAAGAAAGACTTAAACGGAAATCCCCATCCCAGATAAATGATATAATTACGGCAGAAATACCATGTCGAGAGAATGATCCAGACGGGTATAAAGTGGTAACTTAATTTATGTTACATGGTCCTTGCGGTAAAGATGCTAAACATGCACCATGTACATCTGAGGGTAAATGCTCCAAACATTTTCCTAAACTTTTCGTTGCTGAAACAATGGTCGATAGTGATGGTTATGCTATTTATCGTCGGAGGGATAATAAAGCTTACCATATAAAAGGCAAATTCAAATATGACAACAGATATGTGGTTCCTCACCACCGTTATCTCCTTATAAAATACCAAGCCCACATCAACGTAGAATGGTGCAACCAATCAAAGGCAATTAAGTACTTGAATAAAGGTCCTGATAGAGCCACAATTGTTATACAAGAAAATGTAAAAAACAATGGTGGTCAGGCAGATGCCAAGATTTTGGAGGTGGACGAAATAAAGAATTATTTGAATTGTCGTTTTTAGCTCCATGTGAGGCGGTATGGCGTTTGTTTTCCTATGACATCCATTACTCAGATCCATCAGTAATTAAACTCAATTATCACCTGCCAAATCAGCATGCAATCACACTTCGTGATTCAGAAAGCTTACCAGCACTAATTCAAAGGGAAGGCATCGATATAACCATGTTTACTTATTGGTTTGACTTAAACGTGCGTGATACAGAAGCGAATAAATACACGTTTTCTGAGATACCTGCACATTATGTGTGGCATGAGAAAGACAAAATGTGGAAAGAACGAAAGCAACATAAATGCATTGGGAGGATTGTTTACTCCCATCCGGCTTCTGGAGAACGATACTATCTTCGAATGTTCTTGAACATTGTCAGAGGACCTCGATCCTTTAAGAAACTCATGACTGTTAACGACAGATTATGTTCTACGTTCAAGGAAGCATGTTTTGCATATGGCCTTTTAAATGATGACACAGAATGGACGCATGCAATATCTGAAGCAAGTGTGTGGATGTTCGGACCACAGCTCCGTGACATGTTTGTGACAATTCTATTGTTTTGTGATGTCAGCAGACCTTTAAAATTATGGGAAGAAAACTGGGAATTTTTAGCAGAGGATATCCTACACAAGAAAAGGAAAATGTTCGATTACCCTAACTTGGAACTGACAGGATGAACAGCTTCGAACTATTGTTTGCTTGAAATACAAGAGTTGTTAAATAGTTGTGGAAGATCTTTAGGAGATTTTCAAGATTTACCACTACCAGACCCAATGTTGCTAACCAATATGGACAATCGTCTCATAAGAGAAGCACTGGCTTATGATATGTAGGAAAGTAAGATTCAACATCAACAACTCCATTCATCATTAAACACCCAACAGCGTCTAATCTATGAGGAGGTTATTGAATCTGTAAATGGTAACGAAGGGAAATTTTACTTTGTGTACGGACCAGGAGGAACCGGAAAGACATTTTTATACAAGACTATCATCTCAAGGCTGAGATCAGAACGTAAAATAGTGCTTGCCGTCGCATCTTCAGGTATGTATTTATACTAAATTTAAATAAACAACTAACTTACACATTTAAACAATTACGCAACTGATAAGTGTCATTAAATTGTATAGGCATTGCTTCATTGTTGCTACCAGGCGGGAGAACGGCTCATAGTCGTTTTGTTATACCACTTGAATTATTAGAAAACAGCACGTGCGACATAAAACAAAACACGCATATGTCAGAACTCATGCAGCAAGTGAAACTAATTATCTGGGATGAAGCTCCAATGACCCAAAAATATGCTTTTGAGGCATTGGACAAGACTCTGAGAGATATCTTAGGATATCATGACCTTGAAAGTAGAGAACGAATATTTGGGGGCGTGACGGTCTTGCTAGGAGGCGGCTTTCGTCAAGTGCTGCCAGTTATACCAAAATCAAGCAGGCCAGTCATTGTTCAATCATGTATAAACCAGTCTGAGTTGTGGAAGCATTGCAAGGTATTTACCCTTACACGGAGTATGCGGGTCAATGAGTATAGTGAGAATGGACTGCTTGATACTCGAAAACAAGATTTCAATAAATGGGTATTGGCTGTGGGAGATGGCAATTTGCCAGCAAAATGCAAAGAAGATGAGGACGAGCCATCTTGGATCGACATTCCTGAAACTTTCCTAATCCAATCATGGGACTGTCCTATCGAGAAAATTATAGCAGAGACATACCCTGATTTTACAACAAGACAGACTGACGATGTGTATCTCAAAGAAAGGGCAATCCTAACTCCTCGGAATGATGATGCTGATACTATCAATGATTATATGTTTAAAAAATTAAAAGGGGACTCTGTTACATACAATAGCACGGATGAAGTTTGCAAGGCATCTACAGACAATATAGATCAGCATGACCTGTACCCGATTGAATTTCTAAATTCATTAAATTTTCCCGGGATGCCCCCACATGAACTTCACTTAAAAAAGGAACTACCCATTATGCTATTGCGTAACATCAATCCAAGCAAAGGTCTGTGTAATGGAACAAGATTGATCATAACAGATTTAGGCCAATTTGTTATTCACGCAACGATCCTTACAGGTTCAAATATAGGAGACAATGTCATTATACACAGGATTATACTAACATCAACGCAATCCAAATGGCCATTTATCCTAAAACGGCGACAATTCCCTGTAAGAGCATGTTATGCGATGACTATCAACAAAACTCAAGGACAATCACTTACTTACGTTGGCCTCTATTTTCCTACTCCTGTGTTTGCACATGGACAACTTTATGTGGCGCTGTCTAGAGTTACCACTCCTGACGGCCTTAAGATACTAATGATTGAAGACAAAGACCCTAGACTTAAGAACTGCACACGTAACATTGTTTTCAAAGAAGCTTTCAGTAGCCTGTCTTAGCATATCTATGTAATGTTCAGATATTAAATATAATAAGGTGGTACATTTTATTTCATATATGCATTGTTTGTGTTTCCATATTCAGATACACATAATAAAATTTGAATGGCAACACCTGTGGATAGTTCAGCACATTTATTTATTATAACTTTATTACTTGCCACAAACACTCATAAACTTTATAGTATTGGCCCAATTATTAACAGTGGTCCATTATCTATATTCTCATGTTAAAAGACACATAATAAATTGTGACCACCCATATCAAAACCTAACTGCATACTCATCAAGTGCTATTATTGCAGATAATATTAATAATATGCACAAATGTTCACATAAATATATAATAAATTGATTTTATGATTTATTAGGAGTTACATGCCCTTTATTAATTTCAAGTCAGTTCAAAAGTTTGATAAGACATTTAAAAACCAACTTATCTCAGTAATATACACATCTCAACTCCTTTTTATCATACGAAATCGATATCCACATTCTAAAACTATGTCATTCAGTAGGGATGTCATCTCACACTACTTTCATATGCCCTTACATCGAGCTGCAAAATGCTTTCATGTTGGTTCGTCTCTTTTTAAAGTGCATTGTCGATCGGTTGGAATTAAATCTTGGCCATATCGAAAACTTCTCAGTTTAGAAAAGTTAATTAACTATTTTCAGGTTAGCAATTAATTGACACTAAATTTTGTTTCTGATTTTCATACCACAAACCTGATTTGAATCTGCAATCTTCAATGTTTCCAGATAAAATAATGATTTCAATCTTATAAAAATGGTTTTGCCTATTCGCTAATATATACATATTTTAAGTCACAAACATTAACATTTAACTATGCTTTTTATAGTACGCATTCATATGTTTTCTATATTGTGATATCCAACTTGGTTTTCATAGGGCAAGGAAGGTGATTCAAATACTAATGAAAATATGCAAGACATAATTACAAAATTGCAGGAAGAAAAAAGACGGATAAAGGAAGATCCAGCATTAGCAATTACGAATAACACAAAAAAATTAAGACGACGTTTTTTCAAAGCTACATACAGGAAAAAAAACACATCAATTTGGATTTGTCGTTAGCACCGCCAATAGTTCTGGATGTGGAACCGTTGCAGGTTATATATCCTAACAATCATGCAATCTGTGAACATATAGAGTTCTCTTATGGCAGCAACTATAAGGAGCAATAACAATGGAAAGCTTATTGATACCTAAACTCAAGTGTTCAAGTAGTATTTTTAACAAGTTATTTTCATAGATTTCCTTCTTGAAGTTTGGTATGTTATTCTCTACGTTTTTAAAATGAATAATGCTTAAACTGCAATTTGCGTCCTTTTTTGTTTGGTCAGTTTTAATAATGCATACCCCAACTGTTGTTATTATAATACCAGTTAAGTCAGCATAAAATATCAAAAGTCAATAACTAATAAACTGCATACCTTATTGACTGTTAAGCGATCAGTCGCAGGCATTTTGCACCGCTGTCTCATTGACGAAGTGTCTCATTATTTGCGTATACGAAACCAAAACACCCATCAAGCTTGAAACATCGTTATAACACCAACTCTCATATCATCGCAATATCCTCGACGCCCCCATTATTTGCATCACCTAAAGCCACATCGATATTCACCTACCCACTGCATGTATAACACGTAACCGTTATTAGATCAATTAATGAGCCGTAAATCATCCAACAAATACGCTTTCCTATGCAAGTGACTAATACCCTGACAAAAAAAACGAATATTCTCATGACTTCAACTAAATACAATTTGTCACGTCTCACCGTTATTCAGTCACCTATTATCTATATCTAAACCAAGAACAAGATTCAAAACAAAAGGAAAACAAATTAATATTTCAGTTTTGTTTAACACACTTTAATATATTTAAAGATCTACAAATATCTCATGTTCTTGAACTCATAACCTCATAAATCTATAAGAAGACAAGCTTCTTTTTTACAAAAACAAAAACGAAACAAGACAAAAACCTTCGCCTACCTGATACGTCATTAATCTTTATCGAAACTTCGCTTCTATATATATCCGAAAAACTAAAAGGGAAAGCTCGAAACATAACTTTCTAACCTCCCTTTCATTCGGTTTAATCATAAACAAAACAATAACACACTTAGAAACATACATGAACTCCTCCAAAGGATCTTGAAGCAATAAAGGTTCTTTGTTGATAGACTATGCTACAGATGACAAACTAGGTAAAGGTATGGTGTGAGTTAATGTTTGTCATATCTGATTCATATAGTGCGTATCCTGATACATATCTTGGAGCAAACTAAGCTGTTTTTCATGTTTCAAGGTGCTTATTTGAGATAAACTTGAATGGCTTTTAGACCCGTAAAAATCTTAAAATACACAAAGACTAGCTATCCTGTCACGTTTTTCATCCACATAGCATCTTTTACAACATAAGCATATCCAAACACTATTTCATGAAGTGCTTATTTTCAGTTGCTTATCAAAAAGATAAATTAAACAATGCCAAAACATCTATAATGCTTCTAAACTTTATAATGTAAAATCATTGAACCCCAAAAAAGCTCAAACCCCTAACTGGATTATCACTAAAAAATCAAAATTGATCTTACACTTATTCAAACCCAGATCAATGATTACCAATCTCAACATAAAAACAACAAAAAGATTCGAGCTTTATAATGCAAAATTAATAAACTATGATCAAATTATCATTAAAACATATACTTGCTTTTCAGGATTGAATCGAAACTAACATAACACAATATCAATTATAAATCAACAAACAGCCTAAAGTAACAACCTTGCAATAAATTATAACGTTTAAACATTCGCCCTTTCAATCTATCATATTCAAATAGAATACCTGAGATATTAGGCTCAATCAGCAGATAATCAAGCACTTTATAATAGCCCTCAATAATATTTGATTGCTTAACATTTATTTTGATTGATTTTTCGATTGATTGAAAACCCTAGATCGGAGGTTTGAATGTGACTGTGTGTTTGGACCGAGTAAAAGTGAAATAGATGTGTGAAACACTTAAAGTCAACACACACATTACTTGACCATTTTATAACAAAAGTAAATAACTAAATAAAAAAACTTGCCTTCTTCAAGTTACTAGACCATCAAATCTAAAACCAGTAAACTGATGATTCATCAGTTTAATCCATTCATAATATATATACTTATAGTTAAGATAATAGAGTAGCAGTCAATAAAACCATACATACAACCATAAAATTTACATCAAAACACAACCCCCCCTCCCACATCTTCCTACGCTTCTTCATCTTCTGAATCATCAGCCTCATCCAAGTCATCCAAAAAATCCTCCTTCTCCGCCAAACTCCGACGACATAGCACCAACAACTGAGCAAGCAAGTCAATCTTTCTTCGATCCTTCAACTGGATCTCACGAAGGGCATACTCACCTGTTGCTGCAAGTGCATTGAAAGAAGGAAACAATCTTCTAGCCTCATCGGCTGTTTCTTCTTTTTTAGCAACAGTCTCTCTGAGAATGGTGCTCTCTTCTCCCAGTTTCTGAATCAACTTCTTCTCCTCTGCAATGTCTTGCATAATCAAAAGCCTAAAAGCATCGCTAAGCTTCCCAGATTCTGTGGCAGCTTTCATTTCGTCAATGTTAGGTGTGGAAGACATTTTCCGATTAGGGTTAACTTATGATGGTATAGGGTTAAGTTATGATGGTTGTGTTTATGGTTTTGTAAGTATACATAATTACAATGTACTAACTCATAAATTGCACAGATAATTACAAAAAAAACACTCAAGAGGCATTGGCAAATTTAATTTGGGTGTTACTGTAGCCCTTTCATATTCTTCATGCAAAAATCTGATATGCAGTATTTATGAAGTTATCTCATTTTGCAATTCAAACCCTTCATCTTTTAAGTAGATCTAAACCAGTCCCTATATATACAATGCTTTGGCATTAACATCCTAATTTTAAAAATAAAAATAAAAATAATGGTAATAACTTATAGATTATCTTTATATTTATATACTAACATTTCCAATATGTGTTAAATGAAACTTGAAATAAAATTAATCTAATTTAAATACACCAAGTATATCATTTGCCATGAAATAAATATATATTTCTTTGACATATCATCATTCCAAAAACAAACAAAACATTCAAATTATTAAAACCAACCAAAGTACCTAAACCCAAACAACTACTTAAACTCATTCATCTTAATGGCATTAGCTTCTTCCTCACGGGCACCCACTTTCGCTTCATCTAGCAAATAGTTTAACTCTGCAAGCAATAACCGATGTCTATCTTGGGATTTTCTTAAAGCTTCAAGTGACTCCAAAGCAACTCCATTAGCACCATAAGCTTCCATGTTTGCCATCATTGTATGGTTCTTCGCTATTACCCTCCTCAAATGTTGGCAACAACCGAATAGCATTTTGGATAATGCATCATCTTCACCTGCCTGTTGCACAAACCACAAGCGCATGCAATTATGCAATTTTGAAGAACCTGCGATATTCGATAAATTACCTATCAACTCTAAATTTGCCATTGAAAATAAAATATACAACAAACCAATTGGTTCTATAACTCATTATGAAACAAACACCAAATAAATAGGCTAAACATAATTTATGTAACCTACTAATATTAAAGTGTTACATATGAAAGGTCTTTTTTTAAATGTAACATATTAACATAAACCTCTTCACATATAATCTTATAAGGTTAATTGTCTATCTAAAATAATAGTAACTTAAATTAATGCGAGGGTAAAAAAAAATGTAGTCATCTTTACAGTTTAGGACATTGACCAAAATAAAAATTAGTCAACATTATTATGCTCATCTACAGTAGAGATGAAGAAGCAGCTTTGGCAAGAGTTTACCTCTGCCCTACGATTACAAATCTTATGATACCATCAATTTCAATATCTTATATGTAACTACTTCCATACAATATTACATAAAAAAGATTATACATTCGATCCATACCAATACAGTGCAACGCACGGGCTTATAATGCCTCGTATATAGATAAATTCGGGTTTACATTGAATTTTTCTTCACTCAATTAAGCATGTTCACATTTGTTAAATTTCATGAAGAGCATTTTCTATAATTAATTAATAGGTTACTTTTGGATTTAAATATTTTAAAAATAATTTTATTGGTATCCCATAGTTTTGTTTGGAAATTTGCTCTTGCATTTACATTTTTTAACTACAGCTCCAAAAGGTTTTAAATGAGTTTACGCCATCTATATACTATTTCTCTCATCTTATTATCATATTTTAATTATTCTAACTAATGAAGCGTATGGCCCTATAGTTCTCTTCATGACATCAAAGTTTAATTCTTCTGAATAATGAGGCATGAGATATTTATCTATACTACTTATATTAAAGGAATGAATATCTCTTCTCATATTCATAAAATTAAGACTTACAAAATAAAAAACCTATTGTATAATAAATAATGAACTATTAATAATTTTTCTCATCAATCTTAATTTTAAGACATACAAGTCTTAAAGTTTAATGTACAAAATACAAAGCACTATTAATGTGGTCAAAATATTTAATGTAGTTGATTAATTATCTGGTCAATAAATACAATTAATGCAGTTATTAAAACACCCTTACATAAGAAATACAAATTATCAAGCATATTGTACTACCAACTTAAACATAATTCATGCATTAAAATGTCATTAATACAAATAATAAAGAACATTATACAAATATTCAAGCCCGACGGGCTACGATCCAAATGGGCCCGAGCCCGAACGGGTACGATCCAAACGGGCACGGGCCAAATAAGGTCAAGCCCGAGTGGGCACGGGCCAAACGGGCTCGAGCCCGAACGGGCACGAGCTAAACGAAATTCTTGAAATCCGTAAATTTATTATCAAAAAGAACATAATAAACTAAAATACATAATTCACCGAAAATTTTATTTCAGGGTATCCGCCGCCGCAACGCGCGTGAACCCTGCATTAAATGTCACTAATACAAATAATAAAGCACATTATACAGATATTCAAGCCCGAACGGTCAACGGGCAAAATGGGCTTAAGCCCGAACTGGTGCGGGCCAAACGGGCTCGAGCCCGAACGGGCATGGGCCAAATAGGCACGGGCCAACGGGCTCGAGCCCGAACGGGCACGGGCTAAACGAAATTCTTGATATCCGTAAATTTATTGTCAAAAAAAACATAAAAAACTAAAATACATGATTCACCGTAAATTTTATTTCAGAATACCCGCCGCCGCAACGCACGGATACCCTGCTAGTTATGCATATAGTGTATTAGTAATTTTAGTATGACAATATGACGTTCTTGCAATCTGAAGATAGCAATAAACAATATATAAATTATCATGTTGACTATTACTATAACAAGATAAATCTTTTAAAATTTCTTGCATGAAAATGAAAAGTTTGTTGACTAATTATGTTATTTTATGTTATATGTCAGCTTTTCAAAAAGATCGATTATGTTACATGTCATAAAGTCTTGTGGTATATTTTTGAATAATTTACGAAAGAGAGATGTGTATTAGAGCATTATGACTTGTAGTACTCCGTGTTTGCATATTTATGGGTCGTTTGAATTTGATCAACCAAATTTCCTAACCACGACTACAATAAGATCAAGTAGGGTGGATCTTTGTCCTTTGCGATGGCCAAAATTATCTCGAAGGCATATTTTGATACAATAATCAATATCATTATATTTACCCTAACAAGTAATTGATACTTATTTTATGGAATTACCAATTCTCTCAATATAAACACCAATAATTTGTGAAAAATCCCTTTATTTTTTTTATTGACCTAACCCTAACGTTATGACTTCATCATCTATTTGAATTTTCATTCGGTTCTACCATCAAGTAAGTTTTCTTTGATATTCTTCAATTCTTGTTATGATATAACTAGTTATAATATCTGTGGGATTTTGACAAAAAAATTTATTCTGTATTAATACTGAATATTGTGTGTTTAAAAGTAATTACATATTAATATCTATTAGAATTTGATAAAATAAAATTTTGTAAAAATTTCTCCTGGATAATTTAACTATATTTATGTTACCATTTAAATTTCACTATTGATATTATGTTGTATACAAGATGCGAGTTTTTGGTAGCACATAATTAGCGTCGATGAAGTTAAAATGTATTCCTTAAAGTTAAAAAAAATGTTTTTCTACATATCCTTATATAAATAAATAAGAATTACATGAGTCGTTGTTATAAGTACAATCACGTATAATTTTTTTTTCATATTACAGTAACTCGTACTTACAGTTTAATAATTATATTCTCGTTTTCAAAAATTTAGGCGGATTTAATATTCAAATTTGTGTCCATATAAGTCACACTTTTTAAATAAAATAAATGAGTCATTACTGAACTTATATAGTAAAAGAAATATTTTGATATTTATAATCCTATGCATATTTATATTTTGTTTTTAAAATAACATATATATTATTTTTTTAATATATAAAGTATAGCGGGTATAACGTATAAGGGGAATTCGTTTAATTTCTAAAGTTATTCTAAAACATGGAAACTTATAATATTACAATTAACTTTATATAATTGTTAAAAATTCAACCACTAAAGTTATATTAATTACCTCCTCTTTGTTAAAAATTCACAAATTTGACACCTATGTTTTTATGTTTTTTTCTTCTCAGCCAAATTTCTGCACCAAATTTATTAAAGGTTGAATAAAATCAATTTAATTTTGACTTTTATTAACCGATCACATCTCACGATTTTGCTTACGCAGCAAAATTGAGCTCTCCTATTGGCTCAATTTCTTTACCTATAAGAATAAATTGACAAAATCACTCAGAAATAATGTAATTATTTTATTATATAAAAGATTGGTAGATAAAGTTTTTGAGACTTTTCAAAAAAAAAAATCTAAATAAACAAATAAAATAAAATAAAAATAATTAGGATTTTATATTTACTTTTTATATAATATTTTTTATTAATTTTTAAGCATTAAAAGTTGTAAAACTATATTTACAACTATTTAATATACAAATACATTAATTTAACACATATAATTAATAATGCTATACTCTCACTCAAAAATACAATTAATATATTACATGGTATAAAATAATAATGTATCAATCATTTTATCTATTTTTTCTTCTTTAAAATATTCATTAATGATATTATTAAAATACTCCATCTGTCAAAAGTAAACTTAATATAACACCTGATAAATTATTATTTTTTCCTTCTTTAAAACACACACTAAATAAATTTACAAGTGATTAATGATATTTTCAAAATACCCCTTCACTCAATAGTACAATCAATATATCACATGGTATAAACAATAATGCATAAATCATTTTTTTTTCTTTTCTTTAAAACACACACTAAATAAAATTTGCAATTCATTAATGATATTTATTAAAATATCCCCTCACTTAAAAGCATAATTAAAATACCTTATGGTACAAAACAATAATGGATAAATCACGTCATTTTTTTTTTCTTCTTTAAAACACTCACTAAATGAAATTTACATATTTTTTAAGCGGATCATACAAACCAATCTTTTATATAATCATAATTTCTGACACCACCTTTTTCAACCACGCAACAGACCACAATTTACGACCATAACCTGGCAATATAGACACCACCTGATGGCGCCAAAACGACTACTTTAAAGCGCCCTCTTTATTTAAACGTTATATAAGATTGCACGTCCAAAATAACGGGAAATAGTGGTGACAATCGTTTTTGTATCGTCGTTTCATCGTGATACATCAGTTCTATACAAGTTTTTTATGAATCGATACTACTTATAAAGTGTCTAGACATTCTATAAAAAAAAGGCTTAAAAAGATTAATACTACACACTTGCCTCTTATATGGAGCGATGGCACATGCCTACGTGGTGCCACATGTTTAACTCCACCCTGATAGGGCACGCCCGCGTCTGGTTTGATGAACTCCGTCCAGAAAGCATTGACAGCTTTGAAGAGCTAAGAGCAAGTTTCGTCTCCTATTTTCTTCAACAAAAGAAGTACACAAAGGACCCTGTAGAGCTGCATCACATAAAGCAGCGGGAGGGGGAATCCATATAGGCGTTTGTATAACGGTTCAAGACGGAGAGTATGCATCTGAAGGGTGCTGCAGAGTGTATGCGGGTGTCGGGTTTCATGCACTGGATAACAAATCCTGAGCTGATTAAAAGACTCAACGACAATATACCCCAGACAGTGGACGAAATGTGGAAAGTAACCAAGGCATTTCTCCGAGGAGAGTTGTCCGCGGCCAACCAAGCCAAAAAAAAGCATTCACAATGGAAGAACCACGAGGGTGGAAAGAAAAATATCCAGATATTTGAACGAAAAGCAGAGTTCAAGGGGCGCCTGAGGCCAGAAAGAAAGTGAGGTGACAGATTCACCCCCTCACAAAAACCCAAAGGAAATCCTAGCCATGGATTCTGTCAAGTTCACAACTCCCCCACCTATGACCAGTCCAGCTGAGTCCCGAAACAAAGATAAATACTGCGACTTCCATAGGGAAAAGGGGCATAACACGGACGAATGCTACAAGCTGAAGAAGAAAATCGAGGAAGCAGTTCGGTCCAGATAGCTAGCGCATCTCGTTAAGGAAATTAAGAATGGCACCCAGAAGAATGGAGGCCCAAAGGGGGGAAAGAAGGATGCTGGTACCAAAGACAAGGCTCACGCCATATTCATGGTCCAAACATGGCAGCGGACAGTCAGACCCGGAGTATCTGAAGACACAACTCCAAGTATGGAAATCTCCTTCCTTCCAATATCCGGGGATGATTGGGATGACCATCCGCTGGTTATCAAAGTAGGCGTTGAGGGATTCTATAACCAACAAGTTTTAGGAACATATTGGCAACACCATGATACTCGGCTTTTATAGTAGAACGAGAAAGAGTCGGTTGACACTTAGAGGACCAAGAGAGAATGTTTTTGCCAAGCCATAAATATAAACATACATACTTGGCAACTTTTAAACAGTTAAAGAAATACTTGACACTAATCTAACTGCTTGGCGATTTTTAAAATGAAGAGAAGGTAAATTTTCTTACTCGTATTTTTTTAGCAAAGCATGCAAACAAAGATAAAATCATTAAACAAAAAAATACACATGTCACTGTAATAGAAGCCACGTGCTTACAATTTGATAATTTTATTCCCATTTTCAGTAATTTAGCCGCATTTAAAATGTAAACTCGGGCCCACATAGTAAAAAAATTGATATTTATAATCTTATTCAAATTTATATGTTGTTATTTTAAAACAACATATACATTGTATTTTTTAAGGTATATTGTATAAAAGGTATAAAATATAAGGGGGTATTCGTTTATAATCAAAAATTATTAAAAAACATAGAGACTTATAATATTACACTTAACTCTATATAATTTTTAAAAATTCAACCACTAAAGTTTTATTAATTACATCATATTTTTTTAAGTTTTTGTTTTCACAAATTCGACACCCATATTTTTATGTGGTTTTTTTATCAACCAAATTTCTCTATCAAATTTATTAAAGTTTGACCAAAATCAATTTAATTTTGATTTTTATTAACCAATCACATCACACGATTTTGCTTATGTAGCGAAATCGAGCTCTTCTATTGGCTCAATTGTTTTTCAATAAGAATGAATTGACAAAATTACTCCGCAATTATGTAATTATTTTATTATATAAAGGATTAAGTAATTAAACTTACAACTTAGTTGGATAAAGCAATATATAAATAATTTGGGGTTTATATATTGAATTTTTCTTCACTGAATTAAGCATGTTCACATTTGTTAAATTTCATGAAGAGCATTTTCTATAATTAATTAATAGGCTACTTTTGGATTTAAATATTTTAAAAATAATTTTATTGGTATCCCATAGTTTTGTTTGGAAATTTGCTCTTGCATTTACATTTTTTAACTACAAAGGTTTTAAATGAGTTTATGCCATCTATATACCATTTCTCTCATCTTATTATCATATTTTAATTATTCTAACTAATGAAGCGTATGGCCTATAGTTCTCTTCATGACATCAATTTTTAATTCTTCTGAATAATGAGGCATGAGACATTTATCTATACTACTTATGATAAAGGAATGAATCTCTTTTCTCATGATTTTAAAATTAAGACTTACAAAATACAAAGCGTATTGTATAATACATAATGCACTATTAATGATCTTTCTTATCAATTTTAATTTTAAGACATACAAGTCTTAAAGCTTAATATACAAAATACGAAGCGCTATTAATGTGGTCAAAATATTTAATTTAGTTAATTTATTAAGTGGTCAATAAATACAATTAATGCAGTTATTAAAACACCATTACACAAGAAATACAAATTATCAAGCATATTGTACAACCAACTTAAATATAATGCATGCATTAAAATGTCACTAATATAAATAATAAAGAGCATTATTCAAATATTCAAGCCTGAACGGGCAACGGTCCAAATGGGCCTGAGCCCGAACCAGTACGATCCAAACGAGCACAGGCCAAACGGGGTCGAGCTCGAGTGGGCACGGGCCAAACGGGCTCGAGCCCGAACGGGCACTAGCTAAACGAAATTCATGAAATCTGTAAATTTATTATCAAAAAGAACATAATAAACTAAAATACACGATTCACCGGAAATTTTATTTCAAGGTATCCGCCGCCGCAACGCGCGAGAACCCTGCATTAAATGTCACTAATACAAATAATAAAGCACATTATACAGATATTAAAGCCCGAACAGTCAACGGGCAAAATGGGCTTAAGCCCGAACTAGTGCGGGCCAAACGGGCTCGAGCCCGAACGGGCATGGGCCAAATAGGCACGGGCCAACGGGCTCGTGCCCGAACGGGCATGGGCTAAACGAAATTCTTGATATCCGTTAATTTATTGTCAAAAAGAACATAAAAAACTAAAATATATGATTCACCGTAAATTTTATGTCAGGGTACCTGCCGCCGCAACGCGCGGATACCATGCTAGTTATGTAGATAGTGTATTAGTAATTTTAGTATGACACTATGACGTTCTTGCAATCTGAAAATAGCAATAAACAGTATATGAATTATCATGTTGACTATTACTATAACAAGATAAATCTTTTAAAATTTCTTGCACGAAAATGAAAAGTTTGCTGACTAATTATGTTATTTTATGTTATATGTCAGCTTTTCAAAAAGATCGATTATGTTACATGTCATAAAGTCTTGTTGGTAAGTTCAAAAAATAAATAAATAAATAAAGTCTTGTTGGTATATTTTTGAATAATTAATGACCTACTACCTGCCATATATATAAAAGGAAAAGAAAGAAAGATGTGTATGCATTATGACTTATAGTACTCCGTGTTTGCATATTTATGGGTCGTTTGAATTTGATCAACCAAATTTCCTAACCACAACTACAATAAGATCAAGTAGGGTGGATCTTTGTCCTTTGCGATGGCCAAAATTATCTCGATGGCATATTTTGATACAATAATCAATATCATTATATTTACCCTAACAAGTAATTGATACTTATTTTATGGAATTACCAATTCTCTCAATATAAACACCAATAATTTGTGAAAAATCCCTTTATTAGATAATTTTATTGACTTAACTCTAACGTTATGACTTCATCATCCATTTGAATTTTCATTCGTTTCTACCATCAAGTAAGTTTGCTTTGATATTCTTGTTATGATATAACTAGTTATAATACCTGTGGGGTTTTGAAAAAAAAAAATTATTCTGTATTAATACTGAGTATTGCATGTTTAAAGGTAATTACATATTAATATCTATTAGAATTTGATAAAATAAAATTTTATTAAAATTTCTCCTAAATAACTCAAGATTTAACTATATTTAGCTGACATATACGTTAATGTTACTATTTAAATTTCACTATTGATATTATGCTGTATACAAGATGCGAGTTTGGTAGCACATAATTAGCGTCGATGAAGTTAAAGTATATTTCTTAAAGTTTTTAAAAAAATGTTTTTCTACATATCCTTATATAAATAAATAAGAATTACATTAGTCGTTGTTATAAGTACAATCACATATAATTGTTTTTTTCTTATTACAGTAACTCGTACTTACAGTTTGATAATTATATTCACGTTTTTAAAAATTTAGCCGTACTTAATACTCAAATTTGTGTCCACATATGTCATACTTTTTAAGTAAAATAAATTAGTCATTACTGAACTTATATAGTAAAAGTAATATTTTGATATTTATAATCCTATGCATAATTATATGTTGTTTTTAAAGTAACATACATATTGTATTTTTAATATATAAAGTATAGGGGGTATAAAGTATAAAGGGGGAATTCATTTAATTTCTAAAGTTATTATAAAACATGGAAACTTATAATATTACAATTAACCTTATATAATTGTTAAAAATTCAACCACTAAAGTTTTATTAATTACCTCCTCTTTTTTTAAGTTTTTGTATTCAAAAATTTGACACCTATGTTTTTATCCGTTTTTCTTCTCAGCCAAATTTCTCCACCAAATTTATTAAAGGTTGACTAAAATCAATTTAATTTTGACTTTTATTAACCAATCACATCTCAAGATTTTGGTTAGGCGGCAAAATTGAGCTCTCCTATTGGCTCAATTTCTTTTCCTATAAAAATAAAGTGACAAAATCACTCTGAAATAATGTAATTCTTTTATTATATAAAAGATTAGTAGATAAAGTTTTTGAGACTTTTCACAAAAAATAAAATAAATAAATAAATAAAATAAAAAAATTTAAAAAATTAGGATCTTAGATTTGCTTTTTATATAATATTTTTTATTAATTTTTAAGCATTACAAGTTGCAAAACTATATTTACAAATATTTAATATACAAATACATTAATTTAACACATAAAATTAATAATGCTACACTCTCACTCAAAAATACAATTAATATATTACATGGTATAAAATAATAATGCATCAATCATTTTATCTATTTTTTTCTTCTTTAAAATATTCATTAATGATATTATTAAAATACTCCATCTCTCAAAAGTAAACTTAATATAACACGTGATAAATTATTATTTTTTCCTTTTTTGAAACACACACTAAATAAATTTACAAATGATTAATGATATTATCAAAATACCCCTTCACTCAATAGTACAATCAATATATCACACTGTATAAACAATAAAGCATAAATCATTTTTTTCTTTTCTTTAAAACACCCACTAAATGAAATTTACAATTCGTTAATGATATTTATTAAAATATCCCCTCACTTAAAAGCATAATTAAAATACCTTATGGTACAAAACAATAATGCATAAATCACGTCATCTTTTTTTTCTTCTTTAAAACACTCACTAAATGAAATTTACAAATTTATTAAGCGGATCGTACAAACCAATCTTTATGTAGTCAGATTTTCTGACACCACATTTTCCAACCACGCGACAGACCACAATTTACGACCACAACCTGGCAATATAGACACCACCTGATGGCGCCAAAACAACTACTTTAAAACGCTTTCTTTATTTAAACGTTATATAAGTGTTTAGACATTCTATAAAAAGAAGACTTAAAAAGATTAATACTACACACTTGCCTCTTATGTAATCTTTTTGTTTGTTTCTAAGCATTAGATGTTCTAAAACTATGTTTATAATTATTTAATGCACAAATACATTAATTTAACACATACAATTAGTGATATTATTAAAATATCCCTCACTTAAATGTTCAATAAACGAGACATTCTGACATGTACGTTGCACATGAGTTGTATCTAAGTGTGCATAGCATAACAATTTTATCTTTTTATTTTCTTCTTCAAAACACCCACATGAAATTTACAAATCATTAATGATATTGTTAAAATACCTTTCACCATAAAAGTATTACTAATATATCAAATTCTATTTATGTAACATCAACTTATTAGAATGTTGTTGTACAATAACTATTTATGTACTACAACTCTCTAAGGACCCAAAAAATGGTGTTAATTGCTTCTTTCAACAAAAAATAGCGTTATTATTATTTTAATATAATTTATTAATGCAACTTATAAAAACGCTATCAAAAAAAGACAATCTCAAATACCAAACAACGCTATCGGAAAATAATATAATCATTCAAAATGGATTCCTTAACGCTTAAAATACTGATTCATGAAACAAACTTAATCGCCGCTAAAATTTTGTCGAAACTAGACACCGCTGCCGCTAGGCGCGGGTACTCGTCTAGATAATACATAAGCAAGAAAACAAGCTAATTTTCATTTAGTAAAAATCTGTTAGACATTTTTTTCTTTCCTACTATAAAAGCCATCCATCGAAAAGACCTTACTATCACCAATAAATATAATTACACACGAGTCCTGGTAAGAAGCCAGTTTTATACACAGGTGGGCCTAATATAAACATACTGATTAACCGATTGAATATCGTTGCTTAAAAGAAACTTAATTCTACTTGCATAGATACTACGCAAGATAACTTGCACGATAAAACTAGAATACATCTTATATATAATTGTAATTTTGATGCAAAAATTGGATTGAAAAGTAACGAAATATATGCATAAATTAGTTTGTAGTATCTAAGTGATAATGCATTTACATACCAAAAAAAAAAAAAAGACCCGAAGAAAATTGAAAACTATAGTATAAAGGGTATGTTTGGTGAAATGGGTTGGCGTTGGGGCTGGGGCTAAAGCTGGGGCGGGGGCTGCGGCTTATATTATAAGCCGAAATTAAATTTTCTATTTTTATAAATTTGTTTGGCAAATGGGTTGGGGCTGGGCCTTATTATTGCAAAATTACTAAAAAGGGCATAGTTAAATGACTTTTTGTTTATATGTTAGATATTATTGTGGGTATATAAGTAATTTATTTTTCATAAGCCTCGGGCTAAAGTTTTTAGCCCCTTTTATAGGGCTAAAATTTTTAGCTGGCTTATTTTATAAGCCCTTTGACAAACGAGACTTATTTTATTAGCCGACTTATTTTAAAAGTCCAAGCTCCGATAAGTTCCCCGCCAAACCCAAAGTAATGAAAACTTTTAAGATTGTATAAATAAAATGTGAAAATTTTATATGATCGTGTACGTTACCCCCGGAAACGCGGAGGAATTAGGTCCGGACCCGGAACACGACCCACGGGACCAGATCTATCTGAACGCTGTCCATCGCCGCAGTGCATCACCTAGACGGGCATGCCAAACCACGGATAAATCCCAACCGCGACCTAATTAAAGAGTAAGTAATCTTACATGGGAATGACGTACTATCACTCACAGTCCCTAAAAAGGGAAAGCGGGATTGATTCCCGCCCAAAACTATCGCTGTCACAACAATAAGACAAGCCGTGGGTTGACTTACGTCATTCCCCACTCGCAAACTGTCGCTCTCATGACCCATGACCATGAGAACACGACAAGAAGGTCAAACATATAAATAGGGGCTCTCGCCGACATTGAAACGGTAACTAACACACACTCACTCTCTCTCTCTAGACTACTTTATCTCTCTCTAAACCCGTACTTACTCTCATGCCGGAGGTTGACCGCGGAAGCCCCTTCCGCGGTGAGGCTAACGGTGTTTTACGTTCTTAGCAGCATTAAGCCGAGATCTCTACTTAATTCAAGATCCATTCCCTAAGAAGATAGCCTACACTAGCCTTCACATGGATGTGCCCGGATTTGTATTAACAAGTTGGCGCCATCCGTGGGACACACTAACGTAACTGCTTTTCCAAAAGAAGCTCTCTTATGCGTAATCTGGCAGACAACCCTTCTCCTTCCCCTGGACCTTCCGCGGTCAGAAACATAAGTGGAAAGGAAAAGGAGCATGACATAGAACATTACTCCCCTAATGTCGTGTCAGACGCATCAATAAAGGAGTTATGTGAAAGGCACTACAACCGGATTCTGCCCCTAATTGCAGAAAAGGTTCATCAGGAAAAGCTAGACCGGGTCAAAACCCGTTTAGACTTTGATGACGAAACATGGAATGAGAGATCTCGAGAGCATTACCGGAACACCCGATCGGAATCCGAGAGGAAAAGGAAGTCCACGAGGAGGCAGAGGGCTAGCCCCAGTTCCAGATAGAACCCTACGGAGTATTCTAAGTCACAAAGTGTCTTCTCGAGACTCAGGAATCAAGAGACTGAGCGCTCTAGAGAGAAGAGCCCGGTGGAAGGACGGAGGGCGCGTCCGTACGTATTCTCTAGATTGGAAAGAGAACGTCCGCACGTGACCACGAGACTAGGAGACATGAAACAGGATGTGTTTTCTAGGCTCCAATCAAAAGCGTCCTCCCGCCGGCAACGCAGAAGAGAAGCTGAAAAGCTCAGGAAGGAAGACGCGGCAAGGCACTTTGTTGAAAGACACCAGAAAAGTCAAAACTTGGCCCACGCAAGTGCTTCCCACTCGAGGTACAGCAGGGATGAGAGCTATCGCTCGTACCGCAGTAAATCTAGGGATGTATCCCCTCAGAAAGTGAGGAAAGTACAAGAGGACACTGGAGGTTTACCCCGGAGAACAAGTCAGGAGACGAAGCTGACGGATTATACTCTCCATACGACATAGCTGACGTGGATCCTTTTACCCAGTGGATACGGAGCTTTGAATTCCCAAAAAAGACAAGGATGCCAGCTCATATCAGGACATATGATGGGCCGGGGGACCCGGAAGATCACTTGAAAATTTTCTAGACATCGGCCAAAATGGAGCGATGGCCCATGCCTACGTGGTGCCACATGTTTAACTCCACCTTGATAGGGCATGCCAGCGTCTGGTTTGATGAACTCAGTCCAGAAAGCATTGACAGCTTTGAAGAGCTAAGAGCAAGTTTCCTCTCCTATTTTCTTTAACAAAAGAAGTACATAAAGGACCCTGTAGAGCTGCATCACTTAAAGCAGCAGGAGGGGGAATCCACATAGGTGTTTGTGGAACGGTTCAAGACAGAGAGTATGCATGTGAAGGGTGCTCCAGAGTGTATGCGGGTGTCGGGTTTCATGCACAGGATAACAAATCCTGAGCTGATTAAAATACTCAACGACAATATACCCCAGACAGTGGACGAAATGTGGAAAGTAACCAAGGCATTTCTCCAAGGAGAGTTGACCGCGGCCAACCAAGCAAAAAAGAAACATTCACAATGGAAGAACCACGAGGGTGGGCAGAAAAATATCCAGATATTTGAACGAAAAGCAAAGTTCAAGGGGCGCCTGAGGCCAGAAAGAAAGCGAGGTGACAGACTCACCCCCTCACAAAAACACCAAAGGAAATCCTAGCCATGGATTATGTCAAGTTCACAGCTCCCCCACCTATGACCAGTCCAGCTGAGTCCCGAAACAAAGATAAATACTACGACTTCCACAGGGAAAAAGGGCATAACACGGACGAATGCTACCAGCTGAAGAAGTAAATCGAAGAAGCAGTTCGGTCCGGATAGCTAGCTCATCTGGTTAAGGAAATTAAGAATGACACCCAGAAGAATGGAGGCCCAAAGGGGGGAAAGAAGGATGCTGGTACCAAAGACAAGGCTCACGCCATATTCATGGTCCAAACATGGTGGCGACAGTCAGACCCCAGAGTATCTGAAGACACAGCTCCAAGTATGGAAATCTCCTTCCTTCCAATATCCGAGGATGATTGGGATGACCATCCGCTGGTTATCAAAGCAGACGTTGAGGGATTCTATAACCAACAAGTTTTAGGAACATATTGGCAACACCAAGATACTCGGCCTCTACAGTAGACGAGAAAGAGTCGGTTGACACTTAGAGGACCAAGAGAGAATGTTGTTGCCAAGCCATAAATATAAACATACATACTTGGAAACTTTTAAAGAGTTAAAGAAATACATGACACTAATCTAATTGCTTGGCGATTTTTAAAAAAGAAGAGAAAGTAAATTTTCTTACTCGTATTTTTTAGCAAAGCATGCATACAAAGATAAAATCATTAAACAAAAAAATACACATGTCACTATAATGGAAGCCACGTGTCTTGTTTTCAAAGTTGCTATAGCAAAACTTGGGTTGCTTTATATATTACTAGTTATAACTAGTGAGCCTTTTTGGCCGTGCTAAGCACGGCCCCGGATGTTAAAATTTGATGTTTTTATAAATCGTTACATGTAGGTTTTCAAAAAAACCTTTTTTGGTATCTAATTAGAAGAGGTAAAATTATACTGTATCAATTATCACTGTGGATAAAATTAAAGCTATAAGCTATACAATACAAATATAATTTTGCAAATGTTTTATTGTGACATGTGTACTCAAAATATTACATGTCTTGTACAAAAGTTTTTATTTGTAATGATATATACTTGTTTTCTAAATATTAACAGACATGTAGCTTTCCAAATCTGTCATGGTGGCATATGTACCTGATCACAACTTCACAAGTGGTTGTATACTTATATTAACAAAAAATAGCAAATTTGGCAATATTTTGAATACATTTATAATACTCTCAAACATTTGAAAAAAAATACTCATTTATCATTAATATAATTATGACATGTGATAGAACAAAGGAAGATAAGTGATTTGATAATATATGCATAATGAAAAATGATATAGGGGTCTAAACTTAAGCCTAATTTTAGACAAAAAAGCAATTGGCATTATTCTAGTGGTTGTAAAATAAATAGGTCCCTATCTATAACCATCAAAATGATGTCAGTTGATTTTAAGCCTAAAATTAAGCCTAAGTTTAGGTCCTCTATCATTTTTCATGCATAATAGATGTTGTGGCTATCACCCACTCCATTCTCGTTAAAGTCTATAAACCAGTGTTTTACTATTCTCTTTTTACATTTTAACTTAAAAAAACTACACTTTGAGGATATGACAAGATGGACAGATGGTGCCATACATAGACCCATGCATAGTGATATCACATCTTTTTAACTATTTTTTTCAACTATGCACAAAGACTTATGACCGCTGTTTATCTATAATCATGCTCCTCTTTTCATTCTTATACCAAACCGGTTTATCTCTTGATATTGAAATAACTTTACTTGTGATTCATTAACAATAATGTCACCTATGATTCACACTCACAAGTCACACCAATGCGGCAATTATAATACTACAAATGTTGTCACTAAAGTAACAAATATTTCACAAATAATGGAGCAAATTATGAATACTATCCAAGAAGATAAATTAAAAAATAATGTTCAAGGTAAAACCAATTTCTTTAATAATCTATTTTCAATGAATGAATTGATGTGGATAAGACACAAGATGTACGCTGCGTTCTCGAATTTGTTTTTGGAAAGAAAAGAAAGAAAATGAAATGAAATAGAAAAATTGGCGTGTTCTCGAGTTTTTATCAAACAGAAAGGAAAGGAAATAGGAAAGATTTGATAGGAAAATTAAGAGGTTTTTTTCTATAAAATTTTTCGGCCAAATATGGGCGGATTTAAAAGGAAACAAATTTACACACAAACTATTTGTTATAAACTAAGTTATATAACCTTCATTATTTTATATATCTTTTGTTATAGATATATTTCTATGTTTAAAAAGGCATAACTATAATTTTTTCTTTTTTTCTTTCTTTTCCTTTCAACTCGAGAACACGACTTTGTTTATTTTCCTTCCATTTCTGTTCATTTTCTTTCAACTCGAGAACATGAAATATAAATGTCACTTTCTTTTCTTTCCACTTCTTTTCTTTACTTTTCTTTACCTATTATTTCTATTCCCACAAAAGAAAACTCGAGAACAGAGCGGTAAGGAGAGAAGAGAAGCCATGATGGTTCAATAGTCAACCTGACATATCTAATGACCAAGGCGAAAATTACTTAAATGACCCGTTAGAGGATTACTTGTCTTGCAGAGGACCACTTTTTTCAACTTTTCCAAAATGTCAAGATTCTTCGTGCCTAGTTGTATCCGAAGACAAAACAAACACGTGTCAACATTTTAACTAAACAATGAAAAAATAAATAAAAATACAAAAGGCATTTCGTGCCTATGCTCAATCGAAATGCAATAATCCAAAATGAACAATATTCCTTTGTCAGGCCATTTAGAAAAGTTACAAAAAGGAATATACTATTAAATTAATTATAATATTTTTGTACGGGTTTTGAAAAAAAAAATACTTAATAATAAATATTGTGTCTTTAAAGATAATTGCATATAATTATATAGTTATAGTTATAAGCTTCGTGTACGCACGAAGATTACACATAAATCAAATTTATTTTAACATTTTAGTTCAGTATATACACATATAATAATTTGCTCATGAAAATTGTGATATAAGTAAACTTATACTTATGCACGAGTTTTTTATTATGCATTAATATTCATTAGAATTTGGTAAAATATTTGTAAAAATTTTTGTTAGCTAACTTAAGATTTAATTTTATTTAGCTGACAAAGATGTTGATGTTGTTATTCAAATTTCACTACTGATATTATGTTGTACACATGATGCAAGTTTAATAGCACATAATGAGCGTTGATAAAGTTAAAGTATACTCTTTAAAAAAATTAAAATGTTTTTCTAGATATCCTTATATAAATAAATAAGAATTACATAAATCATTATTATAACTACAACCGCGTATACTTATTTTTATATTAAAGTAACTCGTGCTTACAATTTGATAATTATATTCATGTTTTAAGTAATTTAGCCTTATTTAAAATGTAAACTCGTGTCCATATAGGTTAAACTTTTAAAAATGAAATAAATGAGTCCTTATTGAACGTATATAGTAAAAAAAATTAATACTTGTAATCTTATGCAAATTTATATGTTGTTATCTTAAAACAGCATATACATTGTATTTTTTAATATATAAAGTATAAGGGGGTATTTGTTTATAATCCAAAGTTATTAAAAACATGAAGGCTTATAATATTACACTTTACTCTATATAATTTTTAAAAATTCAACCACTAAAGTTTTATTAATTACCTATTCTTTTTTTAAGTTTTTTGTTTTCATAAATTTGACACCTATATTTTTATGTGTTTTTTTTATCAGCCAAATTTCTCAATCAAATTTCTTAAAGTTTGATCAAACTCAATTCAATTTTGACTTTTATTAACCAATCACATCACACGATTTTGCTTACGTGGCGAAATCGAGCTCTCTGATTGGTCCAATTGTTTTTTTAATAAGAATGAATTGACAAAATCACTCCAAAATGATGTAATTCCTATATTATATAAAAGATACTATTACTTTAACTTTATCAACGCTCATTATGTGCTATTAAACTTGCATTATGTGTACAACATAATATCAGTAGTGAAATTTAAATAACAACAGCAACATATTTGTCAGCTAAATAAAATTAAATCTTGAGTTAGTTAACAGAATTTTTTACAATTATTTTACCAAATTCTAATGGATATTACTGCATAATGAAAAACTCGAGCATAAGTATTAGTTGTACTTATATCATAATTTTCATGGGCAAATTCTTATATGTGTATATACTGAACTAAAATGTTAAAATAAATTTGATTTATGTGTAAACTTCGTGCGTACACGAAACTTATAACTATATAATTATATGCAATTACCTTTAAAGACACAATATTCAGTATTAATACAAAATTATTTTTTTTGTCAAAACCCAATATATGCACGAGTATTAAAATTAGTATAATAGTATATGCATTTTTGTAACTTTTTCTAAATGGTCTGACAAAGGAATAGTGTTAATTTTGGAATATTTCATTTCGATTGAGCATAGGTACGAAATGCCTTTTGTATTTTTTATTTTTTTTCTTAGTTTAGTTAAAATGTTGACACGGGTTTGTTTTGTTTTCGGATACAGCTAGGCACGAAGAATCTTGACATTTTGAAAAAGTTGTAAAAAATAGTCCTCTGCAAGACAAGTAATCCTCTAACGGGTCATTTAAGTAATTTTCGCATGACCAAAACCTTTACCAACTTATTTTTGAAGATTTTTTGCCATCCTACCATAGCACCTCTACTGTACAACAAAAAAACAACGATAACATAAAATTTCTTTTATCTGGTACAAAACAAGAAAAATAAAATGCAACTGAATATTTAAGTAAAAAAGTATACCAATAATTTGGTTACTTTGCTAAGTAGAAAATGAATACTTGGTTACTCAAACCTTACATTCGTTTAAGTAGCCAAAAATTATAACAATTAAATAAATTAAAAAAGAAAAAAAAATCCATAACAGACATAAACACAAAATAATTCATCAATAGCCGTTCCTACCTAAAATCCACTCAACATTCTTTTTAACAATGTATCCGTCTTAACGATACTTGAATATAATTTTGTATGTTGGCACCAAGAAAATCACCCGCGATATATTCTCGTTCCACTTGATCTCTTCTAGAATCAATGTTCATTGCCATATGTTTCTGCAAATAATATCATCAACACTTATCTTACACAAAAACTCAAAAATATAAAAAGATTTCACTTAAAAAAATATGACAATGTAATACAAAGTGAGACATCATAAAATGATGAAATATATGAAAAAGGAACATTGATGATAATATATCTAGCAAGATCTAACAAATGATAAACCCAAGACTACAACAGTATTTTAACAAGTTTTAGTGGGTCTTCATCCAAAAATTTGAAGTTAATGATAAATTTTTCTCTAACATGAGATTTCAACTGTGCAAGGTGATAGATCCACTTTTGACCATATACACAACCTCTATAAACATTCTTGCTACACGACAAGTCGACAACTCGTAACATTTTTACCATGCTAGTCCATTGAAAATCAAAATCTGCAACCAAACCAATAGAATCAGTAATATAAGCACATATTTAAAACTCAAAAACGTAAAACCAAGGAAACATCACAAGAATATCAATTTCAAAAAACCTCACCAAGAACACAACGAGAGAACTAAAAACACAAACTAATTAGTCATGTGAACACAAAATTCATGATTAAAAGGTATTAATCTATTATTATATAACAAACGAAAAGTAACATAAAGTCAAAAGAAGCTAACCGACCATATTGTATAATGCAGCTCCATAGAAATTTGATGAGAGAGAGTAGGGTAAAAAGGAGAGAGGAAGAATGAGAAAATGGTGGTGTGTGTGATTTAATCACTTTACATCATACTGCAAGGTAAGAAGTTTCAAAGGCCAAACAGTAAGCGACTGTTGCATGCTTACTTGGCAAAATTTGAGGGGTGCTTTGCTGCTGATGTGTCATTTTTTAGAAGCTCCACAGTAATTTTGAGCTCTTCCTTTATAATATAGGTAGATACTCGTAAATGCACGGGGTTTTGACAAAAAAATTGTGTTTTTAAAGCTAATTGCATATAATTATATAGTTATAAGTTTCGTACACGCAGTAAGTTTACACATAAATCAAATTTATTTGTAACATTTTAGTTCAGTATATACACATATAAAAATTTGCCTATGAAAATTGTGATATAAGTACAACTAATACTTATGCACGAGTTTTTCATTATGCATTACCCCATTAGAATTTTTTAAAGTATTTGTTAAAAATTTCTGATAGGTAACTCAAGATTTGATTTTATTTAGCTTACAAAGATGTTGATGTTGTTATTTAAATTTTACTACTGATATTATGTTGTACACATGATGCAAGTTTAATAGCATATAATGAGTGTTGATAAAGTTAAAGTATACTCCTTAAAGTGTTTTAAAAATGTTTTTCTAGATATCCTTATATAAATAAATAAGATTGTTAGGATTTAGTAAATCCAGTTATTAAAGAGTCGGTCACCTCAAGTATATGTAATCGTTAGAAAGCTCGTAGTCGTAGATTATTACAAGTTAAGTAGTATTTAGTTAAGTAACACCGTGGAGGACGGCGGGTCTTTACCCACTGTATGCCTGATCCACAACCCGTATGTGGCGATTTATGTAAGTACTATAAATACTCTCTACCTTCCAAGGTAGAGAGTTGGAGCTCATAATAAGATTTTTCTTTCTCTAACTAAAGTTCCCAAACCTCTAACTCTTTCTCTCTCTAGAAAATCATCTTGTACGCCTCTTGTGTTAATGGGTTGATGTGTATGTGAAATACAATATGTTACAAATGGTATCAAGAGCCATGGTTAGATCATCTCTTACATATCCTTAGATTTCTAGTGGTTTTTAGATGGTTTTTGATTTTGAAAAGGTTTAGTGGTTTTTGCATCATTTGGTTCATTTCTAGTGTTAAAGTTTGAATTTTGGGTGTACTTTTGTGTTTAGAATCATTGTAAGTGCTTGGGTTTTGATTTGGTAAGCTTGAATCACTGTGGTTGAGCTTGTTTTGGATTGAAAAGTGTGTTTTTTAAGTTTTTCTTGGTAGCGACTTGGCTCTCATAGTGAATTTCATCTTAGCGACTTGCTTCAGTAGAAAGTAGCGAGTTGTAGTGCTTTTTGGTAGCGACTTGGTCCTAGCGACTTGTCTTTTGAGACAAGCCGACAAACAATACACTTAGTGGATTCTCCACTACGGGTAGCGACTTGGTGAAGGTAGCGACTTGCTTTCAATTTTGTTAGCGACTTGTACTTAAGTTTCTTAGCGACTTGGTGTTAGCGACTTGGACCTTAGGGAGTTACTATTTAGCGACTTGACGACTTAGCGACTAGGTGCTTAGCGACTTGTTGTCATAATTCTCAGCGACTTGGTGTTAGCGACTTGGATCTTAGCGAGTTGTTCTTTAGCAACTTGATTGTGTCTTAGCGACTTGGCATTATAGCGACTTGATTTCATAATACTTAGCAACTTGGTGCTTAGCGACTTGGTTCAAGGTTTCTTAGCGACTTGGTTGAACTTTTGTTTGTAATACGGTTTTCTCTTGATTTAGTAAAATCCCTTAAAAGAATCTATTTCCCGGTTTGTTAGGTCACAAGGTTTACCACACAAGCTTATAAGAAAGATAGAGAGGCGATTGAACAAGTATCCAAACACACACACACGATATAGAGTATACGGTTATGCGTAGAGAGTGAGTGAAAAGAAAACTTGAACAACCAACCTTCAAATGAAGGTTTACAAGGGGTATTTATAGGAGGGAAGCTAGGGCAACACTCCTAGTTCCCTTCCTTTCCTTATTGGGCTAGGCCTAGGCTTATGGGCCTTCTACATAAGCCTAAGGCTAATAACAAACATAAAGGCCATAATAAGCTAACTATTACATATGAGTAACTAACACTTGAATAAGGTTTAGGAGTGATTCCAACAATCTCCCCCTCAAGTGTTATTACATATGAGTAACAAACACTCAAGTGTTGGTGATGATAAACGGTGAAGGCGTTGATGTAATAGTAGCTTTGACGTCTTCCGACATTCTTCTTTCTTGTGAGAAGAATTGCCTTGATTTAAACAATCTCCCCGGTGTAGAGAGATAGTTTATTTTGAACGGTTATGCATTGACGTCATCATTAACTTTGTTCTTTGATCATTGTTCTTTGTGATGAAAGTCATAGTATGTTGTTGTTGTCGCATCAAGTCGCCTCAGTGCGCATTTGCTACAGTGTCTCCACGTCGTTCTTCAACATGCTCACACGCTCTTTTGACGTTGGAATTCAGATCTGATGGAGTTCTTTAAGTCTTTAACTTTGTAGATTCTCTGTATTGACGAAGAATCATTACATTTGTTGTGTTGCTTTAGGATAGAACTTCCATTAGTGATGATGTTGGCGTGAGTATGAGAAGAATCTGCACGATCATTCCGCTCAGAGCTTCCATAAGAAGAAAACATAAAAACGGTTAGTAATAAGCGGATTCCGGCACTTACAAGTTTGAACTTCGAGAGTGTTAACTGCATAGTGTGAAAACACAACTCTAATTCTTACAAAGGCCGGTTCTGAATCGGAGTCCCACAAGTGAGATAACACGATGTACCGAAGTACACCTACGATTCGATGAGTCGCTGAGGTACACCGAAGCATCACCTCACGACTGTAGACCGTTTGAGACCACTAAGCGCAATCCACGGGGAGTTGCCGAAGCGACCTGCTGTCAAGGCTGTTTGATGTTGACCCTGGCAGGAGTTTCCATTCAATCACCGAGGATCACAAATGTGAACCTCTCATAAATGTTCTCGACAGATTGCTAAGATCTGTGAAGGACTCGATATGAACCACTGATAACCTTATTGTTGATCATCAAGTGATTAAATGTCAAGTGTACCTAAGAGATCTTTTGATGAATCTCGTGGCTCTAGACTCAATAGTGCGTTTTGGTTTTCCTGAGCGGAGACTAGGGAGAGGGTCTCCTTCTTCAATACCAGCAATCTCTATAAGAAAGCCGATAGTTTACGTAGGGTTCCCTGTGAGAATGAAACAAGCTTCTGTTAAGAGAAACTTGAGTGGATAAGAAGGTTTAGTGCATGCGTCATTGGGTCCATGACGACTTTTAATCTTCAATACCGGCGTCACTAAGTGACAACCAGTAGTTTATGAATTGAACCCGATTATGTCGCCCTAAGTTGAATAATCTGGAGGGCTATTTCTTTTCACCCTTTTCTTTGCATTTCTTTTTAATTCTTCAACTCCTTCTTTCTCCGATTCTCATTTTCTCCTTTTTACAATCATACCTAAGGACTTCTAAATACTAACTATTTGTGGTGTCCTGGGGTAGATCCCTCCGACTCTGGCGGATCATAGGACGGTTATTCCTAACCTTAGTCACCTTATAACTCCATGACTAACCTATGTTGCCATAAAAACCACTGATGTGAAAAATCTCTCACAGTGTATATGAATGAAAAACATTTTAGTACCACTGTTGAGATAAGATTTTGCATAAATACTCCCCCTCCACATGTGCTTAAGAGTTTTAACGGTTAAAATGAACAGTGAGGAAAGAGCGCGCACATTTTGAATTGATTCACTCAAGATAGACAATCCCCCGCGAGACACGGTTACGTGGCATAGTTAAAGAGTTGCATTGTCGGCTTTTAGGTGACAACTAGCTCTAATAACTACCTTGAAGGTGTAGACAATCCTCGAAAGGTCGTCAAACCCGTCAGAGTTCATGTTTATCAAGAGTTTCTCGAATGGTACATTCTACTCAGACAAGTCCTTTGCGAGACACGTTTACATCACTAGCGAACTAGCTTGAAATTATTACCCGACCAGGACAAGTCTTTTCGAGTTACTAACAGTTAAGCATCGTCAATTCGTTGGTTAAGTCTGAAATTTGCATTTTACACAACATATTTCTTATCACATATTTTCTCCCCCTCAAAAATGGCATATTAAAGTGTTATTTTTGAAACGTTTGAGAATAAATATGACCATTTCGAGTGTTGCGGGAAGAATGACCACAAAGAGCAATTTTGAACAAAGTTTTGATTCAAGTACTCCCCCTCAACGAGTGATATAAACGGTTGAGGTTTTGAAAATCATAAGGGAAAGTACTTGTTCTTTTGAGCAAAACCTTGAAAAGTGAAGGTTTGATAGGTTTTACTCAAAAGTAAGAAGCTTTCGCTCCTTTTTCTAAGGATTGTGGCCGAGGTACCACAGGGTCCTTTATTTACAAGAACGGGTTGTACACTGTAATGTGTGTACAAGCCATTGACATAATTAATCAAACATCCAAAATATATGAAGGAAGCAATTCAAGGGGTACCAGGAAGTGCAGTGATGTTCCCAGGAGTGTGCACAGGGCGTTGAAATCCGGTTATGTTAATCCTGGGTCGACCACCGACATAACTCTCCAATCGTCTGAACTGATCCCTTCGAAACAACCGTTCATCAATCATTGTGATGATCCGTCTCACATTCCTCCTTTCTTGAGAATTCTAGCGCTTAGGAGACCCAATTTTCTGGCGTATATCCTTCAACCTGTATGCCAATCCATCCCTAACCAGCTTCAAAGTATGATCCCCGAACTTGTGGAGGTCGCTACACGCCATTAAGCAGTTTCTTTGAAGTTCACTACGGTAAACAACGCCGAAAGGTTTGCTGATGAGTGTATATTGAGATAGCTGGTTGATATCGGGAAGATCAAGCTTTGGAGGAGTGAAGTTGACACGCGTCTGATAAGATTCAACAGCCAGCTGGAGATCTTCTACACGTTCCTTGATGACAATCCGTCTTATGAAGATGAGAAGTGACTTGATAAATTCACGTTGTACTGCAATTGAGAATTGTCTCATGCGACCCTGTACCTTGGCAAGGTACATGTCTTCGATGTCATTGAGAGACAAATTCTCAAAGTCAACCTCAGAGAAAGCATAGTCCCGTTCATCTTGTCGTTTGACTACGATCTTCTTTAGGAATGTGTAGTCCCACTTAGACGAAAGTTCAACGTGTATGATGGCAACGATATCTTTAGAACTATGCACGGCATGTTGAGACTTCTGAACCTGACAGCTTATGTAGTAGATTCGTTGGCGTTCGGCCATGATGAATCCCATACAATGCATCTCGTGCGTATGCCTCCACTGTGTTGGAGAACAAGTGATTGGCACGTTCCTCAATGGCTATGCAGTTTGAGTAGACAGCTGCTGGGAATGGAAGTGTCAACGACGTAGCATATTTTCTTGAATCATCGTCACCGTGTAGAAGAAAATCCAGGTCTTTGTTGAAGAAGTATCTGAAAGGAATCCTTGGTTCAGCTGGTTGGCCAAGTGTTGGTAGAGGTTTGGTCCAATCGGTGTAGTATGGAGGGTTGTCCCTTTGTGTGAAGTCAATGTTTGCTTCCGGGTTGAGCCAATCCATGTTGTTAGACATAGCTCGAGCAATGTTTTCAAGGTGATATTCAACCTCGAGGGCACTTTCAGAGCTGTCTTTTAGAAGTTGAAATGCTTCATTCTTTATTCGCATTTCAGATTTCGTCATTTTCTTCACATGGAACTTTTCTTGCAGAATTTTTGCATGCTCCAATGTAGAACCGTCTACCAAATTTTGACCTTCTTCAGGGTAGGGAGTGTTGTTAACAAGATTAGAAAACCATTCAAATTCCTCTGTTTTATCGTCATCTAGCCATGATACGACGTCGGTTTGAGGCGTCTTCTTCTTCTTCTTTTTCGAAGGCCTAGATGATGATTCGGTTTCGAACTTGTTTGGGTGAGGTGGGTTGTTGTAGGGGCTCAAGGACCTCTTCATCGTCACCACCCGTATACTCAAAGTGATCATCGGTTTTCTGAGTCGGGGTGGTAACTCGGAATCGTTCTGAGGTTTTTCAGTAGAAGAACGAGGAGGAGATGTTTGTTGAACAGGAGCCCGTTGTGGAGGAGGTTGCATCAAAGAAGATTCACCAGGCTGCTTCGGCGTTTAGGTGCAGAGTCTTTATCCTTATCCTTGTCTTCATCGTCTCTAGGATGTTTAGACTTTTCAGCTTCAAATCTACAAGCTTCTTGAAGTTGGTAGTCCAGCAATGCTTGAAACAAATTTCCTTCATCAGAAGTAAATGTCCCAGATCGTGCAGACATTTGTGTAACAAGCTTGGCCACCAATTCATTAACCGAGAAAACTATCGGATCGGTTGGATTGATTGTGACGGTTAAGGGTGTTGATCGAATAGTTTGCTTGGCGATCTGCATAAGATTTGGATAAAGTTGTTTGGTGAACAACTCCTTTGTGACTTTAGGAACGTACTCCAGAAGGTACTTTTTCGTGTAGCCTTCGATCATTTCGTTCAGTTCCTCTTGACGGTGATTTTTCATGAATTTCTGAACAAACTTCCTTTCTCCTTTGATCTTTTCATGCTCGTCATACATATGCTGTATGTGATCAGCAAAGAAATTTAGCTTTTTGTTGAGCACGTTTTCTTTCGACTTGTTTGACAGCTTTGGTAATCCGTTCATGAGCTTGAGAAATCCAAGATTTAGATGGTTTCTTCACGGATTTGGATGATGATTTGGTTGACTTCTTTGATGGTGGTGGCGAGGAGTGAGAAGACGAATCTGATGATGAAGAGATATGAGGAGACTCTTGATCCTTCGGAGGTTGAAGGTTTCTTCCTTTGATCGCGCAGGACTATCTAGAAGAAACGTATCATAATCAACATCTTGATATTTTTCGGACTTCTCGGTTTCGGTTCCTCAAACTCATATTCGATAGTATCCTCCACAAGCTTTTGTTGTTGCATAAGAGTGGTGGCACCAGCTCCCTTATCGGGTTGATTAACGCATCGGAGATGGTTGAGTGGGCAGCACCACTTGATCCTTCGGGACCACCCATTTGGTCTTTAGCAAATTCTTCAGCTTTTTGAAGGTGTCTAACGATATTAAACTTCTTCCTGTATGATATATCCAGTTGCTCTTCTTCTTGATCTGAGCTTTCATCATACGGTACAAGTACAGGAGTCTTTCCTTTTCCTTTATCAGCTTGTGGACTTGGAGGTTTAGCTGCTGAAGGAGGTGTTACGATTGCAGATTCGAGTAGGTAATCTCTTCATCTGTGTCAGTACCTTCAGAGCTTTCGTCCACAAGCTTTCTTTGCGTTTCAGATGTGGGAATAGGTTCGCTTCCTTACGGGAACAATCCTTTTACGAGGAGGATTCCTTTTGGGAAGCTTCCTTTGACTCACAGTACTTGTGCACTTCTGCACTTCCTCTTCGGTTCTCCTTACAGGTGTTCCAGAAGATTTTTCGTCGAGATGACCAACTTTGCCTTGTCTGACTGCTTCCGGATACCTTTTTATGCGTTTCGAGCTTTTGACATCTTCAGTTAGAAGGAAATCGGCAACACACAGCACCTTGTTTCTTTGTAGACGATTCCTTGATTCTGACCGATAGAATAGGTTCCGTCAACATATCGTGATTGTCGGGTCATTTAGCCTCTTGGGAATATCAGGATGAAGTCCAAGTGCTCTCTGGATCAACAGTTTAGTATATCCGATGTAGGGAATCTTTGAGCCAAGTTTGTTGAGAAATGACATCATGTCATCCCAAATCAGAGCTTCGATAGCGATGTGTTTCATGTTGACCAATGCCCAAAATATTTGCAGTTCCATGAGCTTAGGATGTTCATAGCCATCACGACCAGAAAGCAGACTTGGTGATGATCATGTATAGAGTTCTCCATGGTTGAGGAATACTCTTAAGCTCTACGTGAGAATGCTTGGTGATTACTCACAGCCTCGTCATAACCGATATTGATTAAGAATTGGAGAGTGAGCTCTTCAGCAGGTGTGGCATAAAGTTTGTTTGGTTCGACTTCAGAATTAGGAGAACACCCTTAAGTCTGCAGGTGTAATGGTGACTTGTTTGTGATTGAGTCACCGTCACAGCAGTCCGTCCTTTGACCCTTTCCATAGTGTTCCAGAACTGTTGGATATAGACCTCAGGAACAGTTGCAGAGTGTGTGAGCATATTACGATACGGATGAGTCCTCGAGAATATCAATAGCAATTAAACACGAAGATTCGAGCAAGTGAGGGTGTCAAAGTCAACACGGAGATTATTCTTTCCTATCTTCATTGGATAGCCATAAGGATAGATATCAGCAATGGAGAGAACTTCGGATGCATCCATATTCATTTGTTCAGCCATGTCTTGATCTGAAATAACATTAGACAAAAGCACCAACATATCGAAGGACATAATGTTAGTCAACAGAAGGTCTTATTGTCTAGCTATTGAATGTACAGAGTCAATGATTGTTACGAGTCCTAAGTCACTTGTTTGTTCAATAGTCCAATGACGTCGTGAAATGTTTTCGTGAGTTAGTTAACTTTAAGTTTTAAAGTTTATGTTATCACTTATTGTTCACAACATATCAAACGATTAAGTTTATTAGTGACATTATTGGATTCGTGACGTTATGATTATTTTATTTACAAGTTTGTACACGTAACAATTCATAACGAAGGTATAATCCAGGCTTATGCGTAGGATTGGTAAAGTTATGCGTAGACAGAAATGATATATGCGTAGGCGTAAACTTACGCGTAGAATCCTAACTTACGCGTAAGAAATATTACGTGTAAGAAAAATTGGACCTTATGCGTAGAGGTTACGCGTAGGCATATATTAACCTTACGCGTAAGGCTACTCGTAAGAGTTGACCTTATGCGTAGAGGTCACTGTTTACGCATATCCTTCACAGGATACGCGTAGTCCCATATGTAGAACCTTATGCGTAGAAGCTACGCATAAGACTAATCTTACGCATAACAAGCTACGCTTAAGGTGATCCTTATGCGTAGAGTTACAACAACCTTGATTCTGAATTTTAAGTGTAGCAAGCCTGAAACAAAGCATCATATCATCAATTTTGACACATAACATTCATTTTATGACAGATCAAAATACAATTGTTCATATAAACAGTTAAGCGTAGAAAACCTTACGCGTAGTCTAAACCCTAAATCTACGCGTATGAAATCTAGCCATGGAAAATGCACAAAGCTTTTTCTGGTAGTTTAAGAGTGTTGAGGGAGTCTTTATACCAAGTTATAACACTTAACTCGTTATGAATCAATAGTTACCAAATATTATGAACTTTAAACCCTAAACCCAAATTGTTAACCAATTCGTGTTTCTGGGTGGTTAAAAACAATGGGAATCATTAATTCAACCACTTAAGACCCTAACCCAACAATCTTTTATACCAAAACACTTTTCATTTGGAAAAACCCAGTTCGACACATAAACCCTAATTTTAAAAAATCGTTGATACGTGTTTCTGGGTGGGTTTGGATGGTTGAAATGGTATCCTTGATGTATAAACAACGTTTTGACAGTATCCATTTAACCAAAACACCACACAATGATTGTGTGTTCATACGCTTATGCGTAGAACACATAATCACGCGTAACATGATTTTTAACCGTTGGATTTGAATAAAATTCAAGACCTTATCTTAAAAACATGTTTAGATCGTAAAAACACTTACACAACGATGATCAAATCAACAGATTTCTTGGTTCAATCTTAGGCGTAGGATGTGTATAGTTGAGTGTATTAAATGTGAAGTAAAAAGGTAGGTGGGAGGTATTTTTATTAAAAATAACTTTAACATTTTAACAGTTTTAGTCCCTCCACCTTTTTTTTTTCAAACAAAGCCATTTAACTTCCATTTTGGTTACCAAACAAAGTATTTAGGAAAGGAACTTTGACGACACTCCCCCTCGACTTGAGAAATAATGAAAGGTTATAAATTTAGTCGAGGAGTGTCATTGTACCAGAAAATTTACCACCATTTGTTAAAAGAAACAACCGAGATAAGATAACATGCAAGTACACAGATGTTTTGAAGCAGTGAAAGTTTATTTTCTCCCCCTCAACACTTGATCGGAAAAATATTGAATTTTGAAAGAATAAAGTGTTGACGGAAGAAATGTACTTGCCATGTTGAAAGAAAATTAGATTAGAAGAATATTTTTGTTGTTTTATCGGGTTTTATAATTTTGTATTTTGTTTTTGAAAAATTATTTACAAAAGAGAATTTGGTGTTTGACAGGTTTTAAGACTGTTTTAGGAGGTCATCCAATTCCTCTTGAGTCAAACACCTCATACCAATCCGGTGGACCAACTCATTAAACCTAGCGGGAGGCAAGGCTTTGGTGAGAAGATCGCCAATTGGTATTCTGTACCCACAAAATATAATTCAACAGTACACTGTTCCACGTGATCCTTGATGAAATGATATCGAAGATCGATGTGCTTTGATTTCGAGTCCTGAACTGAGTTGCACGAGATTGCAATGGCACTCCGATTGTCGCGATACATCGGGATTCTGTCAAATACGTAACCATAGTCTTTGAGTTGTGTTCTCATCCATATGACTTGAGCACAACATGCGGACATGGCTACATATTCTGCTTCGGTTGAGGACAGCGATGTACAATCCTGCTTCTTCGATTGCCATGACACCAGTTTATCACCAAGAAATTGTAAAGCTCCTGAAGTGCTTTTCCGTGAGTCTAAGCATCCTGCGTGGTCAGCGTCTGAAAAAGCGATTAGTTCAAAACCAGAATCCTTCGGATACCGGATCCCCAAGTTAATGGTTCCCTTTATGTATCGGAGGATTCTTTTAGCCTCAGAGAGGTGGGTTTCAATTGGTCGCGACTGATAACGGGAGCAAAGATATACGGCAAAGACAATATCAGGTATGCTAGCTGTTAGATACATGAGAGACCCAATAATACTACGGTATTTTGTAGGGTCCACCAATTTCCCATGTAAATCAGCGTCTAGCTTCTTGGTATGAGCCATTGGTGTGGCATAGGTGTCTCAGGTTTTCATTCCAAATTTGTTTAACAATTCAAGGGCATATTTGGACTGACTCAAGAAAATACCACGGGGTGATTGATGAACTTGCAGTCCGAGAAAGAACATGAGTTCACCCATCATGGACATTTCAAAATTTTTCTTCATTAGTTTTGCAAAAGCGATTGAAAACTTTTTATGTGTAGACCCAAAAATGATGTCATCCACGTAAATTTGAACAATTAAGATATGTTCCCGTGATATTGTATAAAAAGAGTTGGGTCAACCGAACCTTTGGTGAAATTATTAGCAATGAGGAAGGATGATAGCTTATCGTACCATGCCCGAGGAGCTTGTTTGAGACCATACAGAGCTTTGTTCAGTTTGTAGACGTGATTCGGAAATTCATGATCAACGAATCCATCGGTTGGTGACATAAACCGTTTCTTTAAGTTGTCCATTGAGAAACGCAGTTTTGACATCCATCCGATAGACCGTCATATTCATATGAGCCGCGAACGCTAGAAATATCCGAACAACCTCAAGACGAGCAACCGGAGCAAAAGATTCTTCAAAGTCAATACCCTCTTCCTGTTTATAACCCTTAGCCACCGAGGCGTGACTTATTTCGATAACATTTCCTTCACATCCAATTTGTTTTCCAAATCCATTTGAGACCAATGACGTAGACCCCTGTTGGTCTTTCAACCAGTTCCCATACTTCAAGGCGTTTGAATTGGTTGAGTTCTTCTTGCATGGATTCAATCCAGTTGTCTTTTGTCATTGCGTCTTTGATGTTTTTAGGTTCAGATTGGCAGACGGTGAGTGCATAAATGCAATGTTCACCGTCTGTGTGAAGACGTTGTCTCGTAACGATGGTTGATTCGGGTTGCCAATAATGTTTTTCAGAGGATGGTCTTTCGTCCATCTATGTGTGGAGGGTTGATGTTGGTATACATTGTGCAGATTCTGAGGATTCAATGTTTGTTGAAGATTCGCGACATCGGTGCAGCAGATCTCATTAGCAAACGGGTTGAAGAACGCATTTGGATCAAAATCTGCAGGTGGGGGTACTACATTCAGAATATCATCAGCGGCTTCATCATTGTTGGAAGCGGTTTGTTCAACTGTTGTGGTGGAGTCAAATGGTGTAGGTGCATCGCAACATAGTTGTTGTAGCAGGTGTATCGGGTAAAAGAGTATTATCAGGTTGAGCGGTGGAAACAGCGGATACACACGGAGCACGTTCATCAATATCGTCACTGAACAGTGGAGCAAATAACCTTTCCATTTGTTGACGAGTAAGCCGGGGGCTTTGTTCAGGTGATGATGGGGTTTGAGGGAAGTTTAAGCGGTTGTGACCGGGTTCTAAGCTGTTATACTCAGAAGCCATATCCGTAAGTTCATCGAAATGAGCATGAATCGTTTCCATCACCTGTTTTTTACGACGATTCCAGATTCGGAAACCTTTGGAATTATCACAGTATCCGATAAAGACTCCAATGTCCGCTTTGGCTTTGAGCTTTCCAAAGTCATCACGATCATTATTCGGATAGCAAAGAGATCCAAATACATGAAAGTGTTTTAGATTCGGTTTTCCGTTATGGACGAGCTCGAAAGGTGTTTTGTTGTGGCGTTTTGTAATCATAGAACGGTTTTGAGTGTAACATGCAGTAGATACGACTTACGCCCATAAGTAATCTGGAAGTTTAGCATTGATTAACATTGTTCTTGCGCAGCTTCCACTAAGCGTTCGGTTTCGTCTTTCGACAACTCCGTTTTGTTCGGTGTACGTGCAATAGATGTCGATCTTTGAATTCCCACTTTCTCATAGAATTCACGAAGAGTTTGATTAACAAATTCAGTGCCTTTATCTGTTCTGATTAGTCAAACGGTGTTTTGTAGCTGAACTTGTATTTTCGTGAGAAAGGTGATGATCATTTGTGGAGCTTGATCTTTGCTTCGAAGAAAGTAGACCCAAGTCCAGCGTGAATAGTCATCAACAATTACTAAGATGTAGCGTTTGCCATTGATCGTTTGCACGCGCATCGGGCCACACAAATCCATGTGTAGAAGATGAAGCACATCTTTGAGAGTTGTGTTCCACCTTTGAAGGAAAATGAGCACGAGTGCTTTTGCCTTGTTCACAAGCTGAGCAAAGATGATCTTTAGAATACTGAAACGTGGAAGTCCTTCAACTAGTTTGTGTCGAGCAAGGTTGGTGATGGTTTGAAAGTTTAGATGTGAGAGAGGACGGTGCCATAGCCAGGATTTTGTTGATGTTGCCTTTGAAAGTAAACATATGGGAGATGAAGCAACCATGTCTTTCATAGAGATAGTGTAGAGACTAGAATTACGCGATCCAGACATAAGGTCATTTCCTTGTAGATCACGAATGAAACAAGTTTTCTCCCGGAAAGCAACCTCCAAATCTCCATCACAAAACTGACCTACTGAAAATAGATTATGACCGAGGCCTTCCACATAGTAAACCCTGCTAATTTCGATGTTCCCATTGACATAGTCTCCGTAGCCCATGATAGCTGCGAAGTGATCATTCCCGAACCTGACGGTGCCAATGAACTTTGCAATAAAGTTTGATAACAGTTTAAGATTGCTGTCATGTGTCGGGAACATCCGCTATCAACAATCCAGAGAATGATCGTATCACCGCATTACACACAGACGACACAGATGGAATAGAAGTAGATGTGGAACCCGAAATGTTAGAGGGTTCCATTATAGTAGATATACACACATCAATAGCTTTAGGTATCCACTTAAATCCTAGTGTGTTATATATCCATTTCCGCCATCTATAACTACTCTTTGCTTTAGTCTTAGTGAATGCACTAGGTGGTACTACATTCTTAGGAGGTGAAAATGGAGCTACAGGGACAGCAATGCGTTTCTTAGAATCTAAAGATGGCGGTCTACCAAGCACAGACTTAGAAAGATTAGTGGGCCTAGAGGTATTCCGGTTCTTAGGATTCCTTAAGCGAGAGATGATAGCTTTAGCAACACATTTATCATGACAATCAGAATTCATACTTTTACGACAAAAAACACAAGGTGCATCGGTGAATATCAAAAGTACTTAACGGTTTAGCATTCGTTACATCACTATTTCTATTACATTTGTCGGACGCAATATCTATAGTGGAGGCAACGTGAGTCTTATTCATAGTCCTAGGGTGTTCTTCTACTTTAGCATTCTTGATTGATCTTTTCTTAGGTCGCAACTTCCTATTTTTCGATTGAGTGCTCTAGGTCGTGAAGTGCGGACGTTTGGAAAAGGCTCAACTATTCTGTTTCAGTAGAAGGAAGCACGTTAGCTACTTGTGATTTGGCAGTAGAGATTCTAGGTGCATGAGTACTAAGTGTTATTGGGGCTAATCTCTTAATGATGGTTGGCGGAAGTTGTTCATACTTTCCTAACATTTCTCTTAACTTGATGATAGTGTGAATCAGATCTTGATTTTCAGACCGAACATTTCCAACAAAATGCATAACTTCTTTAGTGTGTGCAAGATAATGATCAAGTTCATTTGATGCTTCATCACGAGTCTTTTTGAGTAAATCAAATATGACACCATATTCCTTTTTGACTTTTTAAAGTTCTTGTTCATATTTTGAGATTTGACACTTAAAAGACACGTTTTGATCATCCAGTTACTCAAATTTAGGATCGAGAAGATTTTGCATGGCGATTTTATGTTGAAAAGCAATTTGTTGATCGTGAATATCTTTTTGACACCAATTAAGGCGACGAATTGCATTTGAAAGTTCGTTTGACAATCGTTTGTTTTCAACTTTTAAGGACTCGATCTGAAGCACATTATCAGTGTTCTCAACATTTATCACAGATTCAACAATATCAGCAGAGGTATGATCAAATGCATATGACAAAGAATTCAATAGCACAACATTATGGACATCAGCACGGATGACATCTTCCAAGAGTCGATCAACATCTTTTCTCAACAGTTTCTTTTTACGTTTAGTATTAGAAATAGATGTTTCCGTTTTCTCGAAAACGACCTTCATCACTCCAAGTTCCTTATGAAAATCCTTTTCCCAGGCTAATGCACAATTTTTCAAATTTTTAACATTAGGTAAAAGATTTTTCTGAAAAATGTCTCTTTGTTCTCGCGCTAGAGGCGATTGAAAATGATCAATTTTGATTTCAGAGCGATATTCTATCTCATGTTGTAAAATTTTGAGGTCAACCATGAAGATGTCAAAATATCTAAGAATTTTTCGATTTTCAGGTTTTGAATTTACTTCACCGATGGAAGGTAAAGGACCATAAATTTGTGCATAATCTGGTTGGGGATTAACATTAGAAGACTCCGGTGTTTTGATGATAACCCTTGGTGTGTTAGAAGAATCCGTTGGTGTGACGAAAGTGACCGCTTTTGAATAGTTAAAAGGTTTGTTGTAAACAACTTTTTCTAATTTTGATCGACTCTCGTCTTCTGCATCTAATTCCTCTTGGCGATGATATTCAACAACATTCATAACAGAATTATCAACTTTATATTACTGCTTTGGAAACTTCGAGGATTTGGTTTGAATGCTTTTGTTGAAAGCTTAGGTTTGTAATCAGCAAGATTCGGTCCATATCCATTTGGATTGGGTTTTAAAGTAAACTTTTCAATGGCTGTGACCGACTCGCCATGTTTGTAAACAACAGTTTTAAACTCTTTAAGTTTGTTTTGCAAGCCGATGATTTCTTCAAGATGATCATCTATTCGTTTCGTTGAATGCTTTTTGTATGCAGAGAACTGTTTTTGACAAGTTAACAACTCGGCCTTAGCTTTTTGATTTTCCAAGGTGAGAGCGTTAATTTGCTTTTTATGTTCATGTTTGAGTTGTTCTATTTCAGACAACAAAGCATTCTTCGAAGCGCTAGATCACGCATCTGTCTTTCTAAATATTTTTCATTTTGATAAGATTTGGCAAAGGCCGCTTCAAAACCGTTTTCACGTTTTTCTTGAGTTTTGAAAAAGTTGAGTTGCTTTTGTAAACATTCAAAATCCTTGGTTAACAGTGCATTTTTGCATTTCAAGTCCTTATTAATGGCACGACATTCTTCCACTATGGTTTGTTGGTCTTGTATTAAAGCGAGCAAAATGGATGAGGCAAAAGTTCGGCGTGTTCAACGTGAGTCTCAACATGATCATTACTGAGATCCTCAAGTATAACCACCGAGTCAATTTGATTATCAAGGGAAACCGGTTGGTCATCTTGATCGTCAAATATAACTACGGGTCTAGTTGAAAATCGTCGGAATGAGATGTGGACGACTCATTTTGAACATTCGAGCCTTGGGATGCGGATGTTGGCGGAGATATGAGATCGAGATAAATATGGTTTGTTCGGTGCACTGAGACAAGCCATCAGTGTCATACACGGGCACTGTGTCACTCATGTGTAACTCCTGCATATTAGCCATCAACATAACTTGCATTGGCACGCAAGTCCTCCATATCATCATCACGAGTCGGCATTTGCCATAAAGCTCTGTTCTTTGTGCGTGAGAGTTCCACCGGCTTCATCCTTAAGAGCCAAAGAAGAGCTCTTTGAAATAAGCACTGCCCCTAGTCCTTGGCTTTGGGCATGCATTAGCCAGTGTCCCTTCTCATTGCAGTTGTAGCATCGAAGACCATTCAACCCATGCTGAGCATTTCCTGTTCCACCACTTGAGCTCTGTTGTTATTCCTACCCACAGCATTAAACCCTTGACCACCGCCTATCTGACGACCATAACCACGATATTGAACTTCAACTCGTCCATTGTTCACAACAGCTTGATTCCTTGTATTAGATGAGGAGCGAATCGGTTGTTGGATTTGTTGGTATAACGGCTAAAGGCATTAGCAATCATAGCAAATCCTTGTTGCAATGCTTTGAACGGATCGGATTCCTCATTATGAAGTGCTTGATCATTGTTGTTGTAAGGAACCAATTGATTTTGTTGAGGTTGATGTGATTGATCGTTTGGTGGGTTTGAAGCGGTTGGTTGAGTTCTTTGGTTGAGGAGAATAATTTTGTTGAGCATATAAGGCAAGTTGTTGATTTTTCGGATGTGTGGGTGGAGCAATTTGAGCACGGAGAATCCTTTCCCTATCAACTTCCTTTTCATGAGGCTTCAAGTAATCGTACAACAATCCGTAGGTAGACTGATGCATGTTTTTAGCTTGGCGGAGAAAAATGACATACTTCTCCCATTCAGGACCAAGACTACTTAGGAACTTAGTATTCACTGCAATTCTTGGCATGTGGATGTTGTGTTTATCCAAATCATTGATGATGTCTGAAAATCGGTGATGATATTACTCGAGTGTCTCTCAGGTTCAATCATGAAGTGTTCATAAGCCAAGTAAATTTTGGATTCCAAATCTTCCGATTGAGTCTGATCCTTCCATAAGAAGACGAATATGATCCCACATTTTCTTTGACGTCTTTTGAGCATCAACACTACGAAGAATTAGGTTTGGTAATCCTAGGAGGATATATTCCATTGCAAGCTCATCTGCTTCATAGTGTAGAAGATCTTGAGGATTCAAGTGCAACTTGTAGCAATGTTGTTTGTTCATCTCTTGGTGGAATGGCATTTGGATCTCCGGGTACAATGACAGTAGGCATCTCAAAAGGACCTTTCAAGATAACCTTCTTTAAGAACTTTCCATGTGGCTTCTTTAGATCACAAAATCTAAAGAACCTTATCACCCATTGATCGTAGTTTCCTGGAGTGAGCATTGGAGGTCTATCAAGTGATCCGACCTCATGAATTGATTGTTGGTTGCTTAAAGTTTCAAACATCTTTGCAAACCAAGTGGGTTCCCTCATAGTGATCCTTGATGGATGTTGATTAAAGTCATTTGTGTATGGTTGAGCTTGAAGACTTTGTGGTGGTTGAACCATTTGAGGTTGTGGATTTGTAGCAAGTTGTGGAGTATGTTGTTGGTTAAATTGTTGTTGATAAATTGCTTGTTGTTGATTCCATTGTTGATGTTGTGGAGTTAGTTGTTGTTGGCGTTGAGGATGAGGATAAGTGTAAGGGAAATAGTTAGAGTATGGTGGTTGTGACATGTTGATAAACTTGTGTTGGTAAAATGGATCTTTGTAGTCGAATGAACCTTTGTTGATGAAGTATCCTTAGGCGTAGAAATAACCAAATAATACTTAAGCGTAAAAACACCAAAAATTACGCGTAACAATAAGGAGTTACGCGTAGGTTTTAGCTTACGCGTAAGTAGGGAGAAAAGGCTAAAGTTACGCGTAGACAACAAAGTTAGGCGTAGAAACTTAGGCGTAGGATTTAGCTTATGCGTAAGACAAGGCTTAGGCGTAAGAAAATCTTAGGCGTAGGATTTCTACGCGTAAAGTTGAGCTTACGCGTAATTTTAGGGTTTTATCCCAAATGATCTTTTACACTATCACAGTGCAAAAGATATCCAAAGTCGACGTATTTTCAGACTTATCCAAGTAAGAAAACACGGAATAAACCACGAAAATGAAGATCAAACCAAGGATAATCTTACGCGTAATATTAGGGTTTCAATACGGCGTAGGATTACTCGTAATTTTGATTTTGCCCAAAGATGTTTCTAAACCAGTTTTGTGTGATGAAATAGCTTCAATAACACCAAAATAACACAAAAGTGTGAGACTTGAAGATCCAAAGCACTCAAAAGCATTATCGTAGAATGACACCCACGAATAAAAACTAGTTCAAAACAATGATCCACGCATAAAGTTTGAAACTTTTTGCCAAAAACAAGTATTTTAACACCTTAAAACGTTGAAAGTACAAGAATCTTGGATTAAAAGTGTAAAAGACAAGTTTTTAAGAGAGCTAAAGAATGCGTTATCTTTATGCGTAAGACCCAAAACCAAAAACTTCAAAAACAAACGAGTGCACCCAACTATTTGGCGATTGATACCCTTTGTTAGGTCACAAGGTTTACCACACAAGCTTATAAGAAAGATAGAGAGGCGATTGAACAAGTATCCAAACACACACACACGATATAGAGTATACGGTTATGCGTAGAGAGTGAGTGAAAAGAAAACTTGAACAACCAACCTTCAAATGAAGGTTTACAAGGGGTATTTATAGGAGGGAAGCTAGGGCAACACTCCTAGTTCCCTTCCTTTCCTTATTGGGCTAGGCCTAGGCTTATGGGCCTTCTACATAAGCCTAAGGCTAATAACAAACATAAAGGCCATAATAAGCTAACTATTACATATGAGTAACTAACACTTGAATAAGGTTTAGGAGTGATTCCAACACGGTTTAATCATTGAGTTATAAAATCCCGTGTAATCTTTAAACATGTCTACCAACGTACCTACAATTATCTCCACTGTTGTTGAGGATGTTCAAGCATTTGGTTGGATATACGTCCCACCCATGCTTGAGCCGAACCGACTACGACTCTTGGGCACAACAGAATCAGATGCTTGTCTTGGAAAGGAAGCGGAGTCAACATTCTCAAGTCTATTGATGAAGGACCTTATCAGATTGAGACTACAAGAGACTTAATTGATACATTTGCAGATGGAACAATGATCTATGGAATAGATAGACCAAAGACGTATGATGAGCTCAATGATAAGGAGAAAAAGAGGTTCGATGCTGATATCAGGGACTCAAACATCATACTCTAGGGGTCTTCCAAAAGACATCTACAAGGCGATCAATCACAACACCGAAGCCAAGGCAGTTTGGGATAATGTCAAGATGCTTCTCTCAGGTTCTGAATTAACCAAGGAAGACAGAGAATCACAACTGTATGATGAGTTTGAGTACTTCAAGATGAAGCATGATGAGAGTATCTATGAGTACTACATGAGATTCCACAAGCTTGTGAATGACATGAGGAACATCAGAATGACTATGCCAAACATTCAGCTGAACTAGAAGTTTGTGAACAACATGAATCCCGAATGGCACAAGTTTGTCACCTCTGTGAAGCTAACCAAAGGATTGAAGAACACCAACTATGAGCAACTGTATGCATTCCTCCAGAATGAGAGACATGCTATGTTTGAGAAAAGGATTATAGAACAGTTCAAAACCAACCAGGGAGAAACAAGTTCATCAAATGACTCAACAGCCTTTTACACAAATGTTGGTATCACCACCAAAGCTTCTCAAGTCATTCCCATGGGTGATGGTAATTACAAACTCATCCCTAATCCAACATATAAGCCTCCAGACCCAAACACATTAATGGAAAACTTTATCAATCAACTATCTCTCATGGTCAGTCAAAACATGAACTCTCTTCCACACACCAACAATAACCTCATAACAGCATCCAATCCACACAATCAAGCAACTGTCAGAGATGGGAAGGTTATGGCGTAACCAGTTCAAGAAAGGCAGTATGAACAGGGAAGAGGAGGAGTTGGTAGAGGATATGGGGTAAATCAGAATAGGGGAAGGAATGTGTAACACCCCCAAATCTCGGTACAGCGGAAGACTTAATCAAGTTTTCGGGGCGTTACTTTTTGGATTGGTATCGCACATAAGTAAAATAAAAGATAACCATTTAGCCATTCAAAACCAATCCCAAATCAAATATTCAAACATTTAATCCAAAGATATAAATTTTAGGCCCAAAACATAGTTTAACAAAATAGGTCCCCATTGTTTATCAGAGTCGAAAATGATCCTTGCACCACGCCTCCATGCCAAGCTTCCACACGTCAAATAATCTAAATGTCTCTCAAATACCTGAGAAATCATGCTAAAAAGGTCAGCTTATCCTGGTGAGTTCATAGGTTTAAGTTCAACAAAATCATAGTGGACCTGTAAGAGTTGATTTGATATGCAAGACCTAGATAGGTAAATACCGTTTCACACACTGATCCTACCCGGATCTCCAATCATATATTTACTTACTCGGGCCCCTATGACTCTAGTTAAACTTCGTGGCAACCTCTAGAACAGTTGCCAACCCCGGGCTAGGTCGAGATATAAGTCTATTCTTAGTTAGGCACGGTAAAACCTAGACTAAGGCAACAACTATCGCACATCTATCTACTCAGTCAGCATATAAGCAAATCCAAATACTTTTAACGGTCCAAAAACAGTAGCATGATTCTCACCCCAAAATATTTCAAAACGTAGTTAAAATGTATATATAAAAGTGGGGCTATGAAACTCACCTCAAGCAATCAACGCACAATAAACGTACAAATATCACTAGCGAGAGATACTTGAAATCACAGGCAACTATCATTTCGGCACAACCTATTAATGTAGACCAACTTAATATACATATTCCTCAAAATCAACGTTATCTATCCCAATATATTCCATTTCTTTATTTCCAAAAACGTCTCGTTTCACCATTAATCCTAGTGTTTGGTATCCTTATGTGGGTATATCGATTCAATATGATATCATGAACGCACTCAAACAACCAATAAATAACTCAATGCGACACAATGAGACCTCTAAACGATAAGCTCCATAGTTCAATAAGTTTCGGAATAAATAGTATACCTTATCGAATTCGTCAATTCGATAAACTCATTCACTTATTAGGTGTAAACATTATCCCATAAATCAATCGTATCCTTTAAGAGTCATAAGGATAATTCACCCATTAATAAGGTTACCCAACGTGCCTAGCGGGCTCTTATTAGATTCGTCAACCTAATAAGTCCGCTACCCACGTGGATCAACAATATTAATGCCAGGTTATCCATAACCCATGCACACATAAGCATAAATGAATAATTACTTATCCACTATTAAATGTCCACATTTGACATTTATTGATAAACGTGTACTCGAAACGTTAATTATTTATTTATTACAAAACCTCTCCAATTTAGTCGTTAGTTTCATTTAAAAATCGTAAATAACAAGATAAATCTTGTTATTGATATTTTTGGTACAAAAGCCCATTATTATTTACATTTCATAGTTTTATTATCATTTTCATATATAATATATATTTCGTCAAATCCCATTATAAATCTCATAACGTTATTCGTTTAGAGTCCACAAGCACGAGTCATAACTTCTCGCTTTTAATCAATCAATAGTCCAAATTATACTAAAGTCCATGTTACGGCTTTGTCATAGTCAACTATTGACTAAAAAGTCAAAGTGACGCCGACGTAGCTCAAAGTCACAATATATATATCAAGTCCATAATTAAAAGTCATAACGTCGCAATTCAATCCCAAACTAACTCAAAACAATCTCGCCAACCAATCAATCAACCAATTATACTCGAAACCAATGTTATGACCCTAATGGTCATGACATGGTCGCGGTCAAGACCACGTGAACCAAACAAGCTCCTAAAGCTTTTCGGCTCCACGTGTCTCATCCAAACCTCAACTAAACCAATCAATAAGATACCAAATCGACCCGAATCGGACCCATGACCCAAGTGGGTCACATACACCAACCCATGGGTCACGTACGTTACCATGGTGGTTCGTACACCCCATGTTGTCCAACCAAACACAACCAAATCCAATCTACAACACTCAAATCCAATCATTCAAGCTCCAAACACTATCTAAACACAAAACCCATCAACTATCATTAACCAAGAACATGAAAATAAACCATAAAATGCAAAACCCATCAAATTAATGCACCACACATGTACCAAACACTAATTACTTGTTTATTTCATCACTAATTAGCTTTAATTTCATGTTCCACCCAAAAGCCCCAAAAATTGTTCATGGGTCGAAACCCTAGAATCCAATTCGTGGCTTTTTATTGCCTAACCAAGCTCAATACATGTTCTATTTACCTTCTCTAATCACCAATTGCAAAAGCCCTTTGAAATATTTAGAAACCCTAAAAGTACGAATCTTAATTCTTGAATTTGGAGGTGTTAATGAAGTCCAAATTGAGTGTATGATATATGGTTGGAAAGAGGAGAAAGAGATCTATCTTTTGGTGGTGGAGGTGAATAGTGACGCGCTGGAGTGGCGGCGGTGGTGGCCGGAAAGTCGTTGGATTTTATGAAGGTGGTGGTTTAGGGTTTTTAGAGTGAGAAACTAGAGACAGAAATAGTGTTGTGTGTGTTTTATAGTGAGAGAAATGAAAGGTGGAAGTGAGGCTTGGTTTGGGTATATATACTCATGAACTAGGGACCTCAAAATAATAATTAATTAGGGGAGGGCTACAATTAAAAAGGGAGGGTTCGGGTTGAAACTTTTCGTATCTATCTCGTTTACCCATTCTCGAGCTCACATATCGTCCCCCGAGTGTCCCACTACATTTATTTAACTTTCCAACATCGTTACTCACGTTTTTCCACAAGTTTTGACTATTTAATTGTCAATTTTGAGTTCTGGTCTAAAAGTTACAATAACTCTTGTTTTAGGCTTTTCTAGTGCCGAATCGAATAGTGCCAAACAAATAGAGTTAAAAGCATCACGATAACTCATTTAATAATGAAATAAACCGTAAAACCAATCGACGATATAAAATCAAGTCACGGTTTATAAAATAGTGTTAAAGGCAAAGCTCGGTTCAGTTTAACGTAATGCGATTACCTAAAATAGACTCCCTAAATTTGCCGGTTGTCACGACCTCCCGGCCTCGAAGAAACCGTCCGGGTTTCACTCCGAGTTTCTTGGTGTCATAAACAGTTTAGGATATTTCCTACGGAAAACGTCCTCACGTTCCCAAGTGAACTCCGGTCCATGCCGGGAGTTCCAACGAACTTTAACAATCGGAATACGGCTATTCTTCAACCTCTTAATCTCACGATCCATAATCTCAATCGGTTCCTCAACAAAATTCAATTTCTCATCAATACGAATATCTCTTAATGGCACAACTATGTTTTCCTCGAAAGACATTTCTTAAGATTACTAACATGAAAGACATTGTGTACACTACTCAGTTACGATGGTAGCTCCAGGCGGTATGCTACCGGTTCGATTCTTTCGGAGTTGGAAAGGGACCAATATATCGGGGATTGAGTTTTCCACGCTTTCCAAAATGAATCACTCCTTTCCAAGGAGAAACTTTCAACATAACACGATCTCCAACCTGAAATTCTAAAGGTTTCCGCCTCTTATCGGCATAACACTTTTGTCTATCACGAGCGGTTTGCAACCGGTTTCTAATCTGTACTATTTTCTCAGTGGTTTCTAGGACAAGTTCGGGACCTGTAAGTTGACTCTCGCCAACTTCATCCCAACAAACAGGAGAACGACATTTTCGGCCATCTACGATTGCCTCAAATGGGGCGGCCTTAATACTAGAGTGATAACTATTGTTGTAAGAGAATTCGGCCAAAGGGAGGTGTCTCTCCCGGCCTTTGCCGAAATCAATAACACATGCTCTAAGCATATCCTCTAAAGTCTGAATAGTTCTCTTGCTTTGACCATCGGTCTGTGGATGGTAAGCAGTACTCATATCCAAATTCGTTCCTAATGTTGTCTGTAAAGACTTCCAAAAGTGGGATGTAAAACGACTATCCCTATCAGAAATGATAGATATCGGTACTCCATGATGCGATACTATCTCCTTAAGATACAATCGAGCAAGCTTATCAAGACTATCGGTTTCACTAATAGCTAAGAAGTGAGCATACTTAGTTAAACGATCAACTATTACCCAAATAGCGTCATTGCCGCTAACTGTTCTCGGTAATTTAGTGATAAAATCCATGGTTATTCGCTCCCATTTCCATTCTGGAAGTTCGGGTTGAACTAAAAGTCCTGATGGTTTATGATGTTCGGCTTTAACTTTAGAACAAGTCGAGCACCTACTAACATCTTGAGCTATCTCGGCTTTCATATTGGGCCACCAATAAAGTTTCTTAAGATCCCGATACATCTTATCGGCTTCGGGATGAATAGAGTATTTTGATTTATGCGACTCATGCATAATCAACTCACGGATCCCACCATGAAATGGTATCCAGCTTCGTCTCTCGAAGCATAATGTTCCATCGGGAACGCTTCAAGAAGCCGTTTTCACTTTCTACCATTCCATGAAGATTCTCATAAGGCGGTTCTCTTTCGTCAATGCCTCTACTTAGCGGCTACAATGCAGGATGGTAAGGGCGAAACAATGGTCATTCCTAAAGATCTAACGAGTAGGGGTGGAATGTCCTCCTTACGACTAAGGGCATCAGCCACAACATTAGCCTTACCGGGATGATAACGAATCTCACAGTCATAATCACTAAGCAATTCCAACCAACGGCGTTGTCTCATGTTCAGTTCCTTCTGATCTAAGATATGCTTCAAACTCTTATGGTCGGTAAATACTACACACTTGGTTCCATACAAGTAATGTCTCCAGATTCTAAGAGCAAACACTACTGACACCTAACTCAAGGTCATGGGTGGTGTAGTTTTTCTCATGCTTCTTAAGTTGTCGGGATGCATAAGCAATCACCTTCTCACGTTGCATCAAAACAGCGCCTAAGCCTTTATGCGGCGTCGCGATTACACGACAAAGTCTTCGCTTCCTTCAGGCAAAGCTAGGATGGGCGCACTACACAACTTCTCCTTCCGAAGTTGGAATGCTTCTTCTTCCTTTTCTCCCTATTCATACTTAACATCCTCTAAGGTTAGTTTGGTGCGGTTTAGCTATCTTGGAAAATCCCTCAATGAATCTCCTATAATAGCCTGCTAAACCTAGAAACTGTTTGATTCGATGGGTTCTTAGGAGCCGCCCATTCCTTAATGGCCTTAATCTTAGCTGGGTCAACATGAACACCTCGACTATCTATCACATGACCTAACAATTGCACAGACGGAATCCAAAACTCACACTTAGAGAATTTGGCATACAGCTTCTCCTCTCTTAGCAATCCTAAAATGAGCCTCAAATGCTCTTCGTTCTCCTCACTACTCTTAGAGTATATCAAGATGTCGTCTATGAATACTATCACAAACTTATCTAGGTACGGCTTACACACTCGGTTCATGAGATCCATGAAAACCGTTGGTGCGTTGGTTAAGCTAAACGACATCACTTGGAATTCATAGTGTCCATAACGAGTCCTAAACGCAGTCTTAGGGATATCCTCTTCTCGAACTCTAAGCTGGTGGTAACCAGATCGTAAATCGATCTTAGAAAACACACTAGCTCCTTGGAGCTGGTCGAATAGATCATCTATTCTAGGTAACGGATATCGGTTCTTCACGGTCAACTTATGCAATTCCCTATAGTCGATACACATCCGAAACGATCCATCCTTCTTCTTCACAAACAACACTGGTGCTCCCCACGGTGACGAACTAGGTCGAATGAATCCCTTCTCTGACAATTCAGCCAACTGTTTAGACAGTTCCTCCAATTCTCTTGGAGCAAGTCGATAAGGTGCTCGGGCTACGGGTGCCGCATCGGGTATCAACTCTATTCGGAATTCCACTTGTCGAGCAGGTGGAATCCCTCAGCGATCGTCGGGAAACACATCCGGAAATTCTCTAACGACGGGTACATCATTAAGGTTTCTTTCATTCTTCTCCTCGCTTTTCTTTTCAGAAATTCGAGCTAAGAAAAGACAACCTCCTCTATCGATGTACTTCTGAGCCTTAATACAAGAGATGATGCCCAACTGGGAAGGACTTCCACGGTCGCTCCGATCTCCTTGTATGCTCAGAACTTTTCCTCCATACATTAGCGCACAATTTCTCATCACAAATGATGTGTGCACCGTTCTTCGATAACCAATCCATTCCGATAATGACGTCAAAACTTCCTAAGGTAACTGGCAATAGGTCTAGACTAAACGGGCGGTCTAGGAAACTTAAGGTACAACCTCGAACTACGGTGTCTATCTTCTCTCTATTCCCATTCGCTAATTCCACATCGTAACTAAACCCTAGAGGTGTTTGGGAGATTCCTAGTAATGGCATAAAGTTGGTGGACGAAACTCATATCCGCATCAGTATCAAATAGTATGGAAGCATAGCGATTACTGAGAAGGAACATACCCGTAACTACGTTAGGGTCCTCACCAGCTTCCTTCCCAATAGCGTAAACACGCGCTGTTCCCATGTCTCTCTGCTGATTCCTAACACCATTGTTTCCCTGGTTTTCCACAACCTCACGCTTCACAGGGTTTAAGCCATTACCTCCTACACCTCGGTTATCAAATCCTCCTAAATTACCGGGATTTCCTCTCATCCACGGCTCTCGGCACTCATTCTTAAAGTGTCCCTTCTTTTCACATCCAAAACAGGTGACAGTGGCCTTCCAGTCCGCTCCTTGTGTAGTTTGAGCTACAGCAAGTGGTCGGGACCTCCAGTCTTTGGCCATGTTTCCTACCTTAGAGCACTTCCTACACACAATCGGGCACGGTCCATGGTGGTGTCGGTTACAACGACCACACACAGGTTTTCTACCTTCGTAACCTTTCTTATCTCCATTTCCTATGGCGAACACTCTGGCTGTTTCTTGCCGTTTGTTGCCATTCCCTTTTACAACTTCATTCCTCTTCCTCTTATCGTTCCTATCACTCTTACCCTTATCTCCTAATTCTAACACACAAGAGTCCATCAGACTCTGAGCCACAACAATTGCCTCATGCAAATTTGGCTTTGCGATGACATCATTTCGAGTAGCTAAAGGCAATCCATCAGTATACCTTTCAATCTTAAGTTCTTCGGTACGAACCATCTCAGGACAAAGCAAGGATAACTCTTGAAAACGACGAGTGTAAGTCGCCATGTCGGTACCCTTAACCTTATGGTTCCAGAACTCACTTTCTAACTTCTTAACTTCATTCCTAGGACAGTAAGTCTTAATCAGGAGAGCCTTAAATTGAGTCCAAGACATACTATAAGATACATCAATTCCTACTTGCTCGTGGTAGTTATTCCACCAGTCAACGCCTCATCCTTCAAGGTGAATGTTGCATACTTAACCTTACAATCCTCATCACAGTTACTCACGGCAACACGGATTCAGTTTTCTCCATCCAACTCGTTAGGTAAACTACTCCCTCAGTTCCTCCAAACTCAATGGGACCACAGAATCGGAACTCCTTATAGGTACAACCTCAAGTTCGATTCAGCACTGGGGTTCCAATAGAAGTGTTGGAACGATTAGCCTCAGCTAGCAGTTCAGCTATATGCTGCGACACTAGGCTGGTCAATGTGGATGGGTTCACATGTGGAGGGTTTTGTGGAACAGGACCATTCTCAGCACGGTCATCCACATTCAGGTTCCCTACAACTGGGTTATCAATGTTCGGGTTCTCAACATGTGGTGCGGTCGAGGTCGGCGGCGACCCCGCGCGACCGAGGGGCAACAACGGCGGCGGAGCTGCTCGGTTGTTCCTAATTAAGTTTCGTCTTGTTGCCACCATTCTGGGGGCAAGAAGAACAGTTTCATAAGTTCACAATTCACGCTCTAAATAGAGTTGGGTTCCAAGAGTCACTACATAACGCCTGAATACATACTCAAGGCTAATAAAGATAACGCTATACCAAAACGAAGTAATCAATTACCGCATCATAGCTAAGGATGCACGTTCCAATAACCATAACTCATAGGTTTCACAAGTGGGTATACATGGAAGGATTCGAAGAAATCAAAAACGATCCTAACAACGATAACTATAAATAACTAGGATAATCCTACATCTCGAACCAAGTACTACTCAGTTTCAAGATGGCACAAAACCATAGATCTAATACTATCTAGCCACGTCTACGAATATCACTCACTGATCTCCTAACATCGTCAACCTCTCTCCACAAAGAGGCTAACTCAACACGTCGAGCGTCGCGATCGCTCTTAAGCTCTGCGACCTCTCTCTCCAACTCACCAATCCTACGCTAAATCGCTCTATCAGCATCCGCGTCGCGAACCCTCTAGCGAGGTCCCCAACCTGCTCTTGGAGCTCCGACATACCATCATGCAAAACCCTAGTCCTCCGACTACGGTACCCATATCGCTCTAAGATCCTCAATACTAGATCTAGACACTCCAACCAAGCGCTCCTCAACTGACTAAGTCTAGTACCACGAGGTAATCCTCTCCCACATCAGACCCGTCTCACCATACGCCTCGGGCTCGGAAGCAATCTCTGATGGTATCTCTGATCCTAACGGGCTACTACTATAAGGTGAGTAAGGTGGTGAATCGATGTATCAAGGCTGTCCAGGGGACTCAGGCTCTGGCAAAGGAGAACCTGGTCCAGGAGAATGTGCAGGACTCTGCAATGGAGGAGTACCCCCTTCTGGGATATCCTCGCCATCCTCTTCCTGAGGATCCTCATCCTCATCAACATACTGCTCCTCAATCTCATCCTCCTCCTCGACCTCATGCTCCTCCTCACCCTCATCCATAGGGGAAGAGTCCATGAGTCGGAGTCTCTGTGCAGGTAAATCCTGAGGTGGTACACTAGGAGATCTAGGCCTCCTAAGACATGGTGATACTGCGAAACGAATAGGTGATGATGGTGGTCGCACAGACATGAGGGCAGTGCTATATGCAAGCCTAGGAGTCGTGCTCGCTAAAACGATGTAAAGTGAGCTGCCTAGGCGAGCTAGGGCGATCGATGATGAACTAGAGTGACGGGCGATCTCATAAGGATCACCTGCTGGCCGTCATGAGAGTCAATCTTTGGCGAACTAGCTACAGCAAGGACTTCCTAAGACACATCAAAAGCTAGTAAAGGCATAGTTTGTGACAACGGCATAGGGTAGGTATAAGTGTTCGAAACAACTAGTTTTAATAAGCGCAACAACTTAACCAAAACACATATCACATAATGTAAGCTTTAAAAGTGTAGGTACCGCATTACTCAAAACATGCCTTTAAATAACACACATAAGTTCCGTTCTATCACATAATCACATATCAAAGCAATCGAGTTCAAATTCCAATCGTAATATACCGTTTACTCAAATCAATTTATGTAATGTTTCGGTAATCGCATCTCATTTTCCCAAAACCAATAATCATATCTCATTTCCAAAACCAATAATCATATCTCATTCCCAAAACCAATAATCATATCTCATTTCCAAAACCAATAATCATATCTCATTTCCAAAACCAATAATCATATCTCAAATCTCTAAATCATAACTTTTTCATAATCAGTTCACAATATCCTCTAACATATCATCTCATAATTCAAATCGCATTTCATACCATAATCAAATAAAAAGCTTCGGCTTGGCAAGGCGTCGTCGGATTCGAGGATCAATTTTTCTTAAAAGCGGTTATAGTTTAGGGTTTATAAAATACCTAGTTCTCTATAACCTTGAGCTCCGATACCAATCTGTAACACCCCCAAATCTCGGTACAGTGGAAGACTTAATCAAGTTTTCGGTGCGTTACTTTTTGGATTGGTATCGCACACAAGTAAAATAAAAGATAACCATTTAGCCATTCAAAACCAATCCCAAATCAAATATTCAAACATTTAATCCGAAGATATAAATTTTAGGCCCAAAACATAGTTTAACAAAATAGGTCCCCATTGTTTATCAGAGTCGAAAATGATCCTTGCACCACGCCTCCATGCCAAGCTTCCACACGTCAAATAATCCAAACATCTCTCAAATACCTGAGAAATCATGCTAAAAGGTCATCTTATGCTGGTGAGTTCATAGGTTTAAGTTCAACAAAATCATAGTGGACCTGTAAGAGTTGATTTGCTATGCAAGACCTAGATAGGTAAATACCGTTTAACACACTGATCCTACCCGGATCTCCATTCATATATTCACTTACTCGGGCCCATGCGACTCTAGTCCAGCATGTCGTGGCAACCTCTAGAACGAGTTGCCAACCCCGGGCTAGGTCGAGATAGAAGTCTATTCTAGTTAGGCGGTAAAACCTAGACTAAGGCAACAACTATCGCACATCTATCTACTCGGTCAGCATATAAGCAAATCCAAATAGTTTTAACGGTCCAAAAGCAGTAGCATGATTCTCACCCCAAAATAGTTCAAAACGTAGTTAAAACGTATATATAAAAGTGGGGCTATGAAACTCACCTCAAGCAATCAACGCACAAATATCACTAGCAGAAGATAACAGAAATCACAGCACAACAACTATCGAATCGGCACAACCTATTAATGTAGACCAACTTAATATACATATTCCTCAAAATCAACGTTATCTATCCCAATATATTCCATTTCTTTATTTCCAAAAACGTCTCGTTTCACCATTAATCCTAGTGTTTGGTATCCTCATGTGGGTGTATCGATTCAATACGATGTCATGAACGCACTCAAACAACCAATATATAACTCAATGCGACACAATGAGACCTCTAAACGATAAGCTCCATAGTTCAATAAGTTTCGGAATAAATAGTAGACCTTATCGAATTCGTCAACTCGATAAACTCATTCACTTATTCGTGTCGCTTATTATCCCATAAGTCAATCGTATCCTTAAAGAGTCATAAGGATAATTCACCCATTAATAAGGTTACAACGTACCTAGCGGGCTCTTATTAGATTCGTCAACCTAATAAGTCCGCTACCCACGTGGATCAACAATATTAATGCCAGGTTATCCGTAACCCATGCACACATAACGAAAATGAATAATTACTTATCCACTATTAAATGTCCACATTTGACATTTATTGATAAACGTGTACTCGAAACGTTAATTATTTATTTATTACAAAACCTCTCCAATTTAGTCGTTAGTTTCATTTAAAACTAGTAAATAACAAGATAAATCTTGTTATTGATATTTTTTTTACAAAAGCCCATTATTATTTACATTTCATAGTTTTATTATCATTTTCATATATAATATATATTTTGTCAAATCCCATTATAAATCTCATAACGTTATTCGTTTCGAGTCCACAAGCACGAGTCATAACTCTCGGACTTTTAATCAATCAATTGTCCAAATTATACTAAAGTCCCTTATTACGGCTTTATCGGAGTCAACTATTGACTAAAAAGTCAAAGTGACGCCAACGTAGCTCAAAGTCACAATATATATATCAAATCCATAATTAAAAGTCATAACGTCGCAATTCAATACCAAACTAACTCAAAACAATCTCGCCAACCAATCAATCAACCAATTATACTCGAAACCAATGTTATGACCATAATGGTCATGACACGGTCGCGGTCAAGACCACTGGAACCAAACAAGCTCCTAAAGCTTTTCGGCTCCACCTGTCTCATCCAAACCTCAACTAAACCAATCAATAAGCTACCAAATTGACCCGACTCGGACCCAAGACCCAAGTGGGTCACGTACACCAACCCATGGGTCACGTACGTGACCATGGTGGTTCGTACGCCCCATGTTGTCCAACCAAATTCAATCTACAACACTCAAATCCAACCATTCAAGCTCCCAACACTATCTAAACACAAAACCCATCAACTATCATTAACCAAGAACATGCAACTAAATCCTAAAATGCAAAACCCATCAAATTAATGCACCACACGTGTACCAAACACTAATTACTTGTTTATTTAATCACTAATTAGCTTTAATTTCATGTTCCACCCAAAAGCCCAAAAATTGTTCATGGGTCGAAACCCTAGAATCCAATTCGTGGCTTTTTATTGCCTAACCAAGCTCAAAACATGTTCTAGTGAGAGAAATGACAGGTGGAAGTGAGGCTTGGGTTGGGTATATATACTCATGAACTAGGGACCTCAAAATAATTAATTAGGAGGGGGGGGGGGGGGGGGGGCGCCGGCTACAATTAAAAAGGGGAGGGTTCGGGTTGAAACTTTTTGTATCTATCTCGTTTACCCATTCCCGAGCTCACATATCGTCCCCCGAGTGTCCCACTACATTTATTTAACTTCCCAACATCGTTACTCACGTTTTTCCACAAGTTTTGACTATTTAATTGTCAAATTTTGAGTTACGGTCTAAAAGTTACAATAACTCTTGTTTTAGGCTTTTCTAGTGCCGAATCGAATAGTGCTTACCAAATAGAGTTAAAACGCGTACGATAACTCATTTAATAATGAAATAAACCGTAAAAACCAATCGACGATATAAAATCAAGTCACGGTTTATAAAATTGTGTTAAAGGCAAAGCTCGGTTCAGTTTAACGTAATGCGGTTACCTAAAATAGACTCCCTAAATTTGCCAGTTGTCACAGAATGGGAATCAAGGTCAAGCAAAGCCAATTAAGTGCTACAACTGTGGTGGTGAGGGACATATTGCTAGGAACTGCACATCTCCAAAACGTCCACATAATGCAGAATACTTCAGAGACAAGATGTTGCTTGTGCAAGCTCGTGATAATGGATCACTTTGGATGAAGAGGAGTTGATGTTCCTTCTTTGAGGAAATGCCCGAACCTATGATCTTGATAATGTCGATGAACAACCAATTCAGGAGATAGGTAATAATCATCAAAATGCATTTCAAGTAGCTGACCGTGATGCATTTGACTCTGATGTCGATGATGAACCTATTGCCCAAACAATCTTCATGGCTAGCATCTCACCTATGGTCTCTCCAAATGTCTCTCCACCACAACAGGCTAATCCATCCAAGGACAAAATCATTTCAGAGGTATTAAAATTGTATGATGATGTTGATGAGCAAAAGATGCATAATAAAGTACAAAATCTTGAAACTTATGAATCAGATATTGATGATGAGGGTAATAGCAATATTGTCCCATATGATCAATATGTGAAGCAAAGTGAAAGTGAGGTTGTACCAAGTAATGCATCTTCCGCAGTCAATGAGGACTATGTCTTTGATGAATACCCTGCATGTGCCCCTGATGATTCTTATCTCGAAGGCCCTAATGCCTATAAAGAACAAGTTGCTATTTATGAACAACGTGCTAAGTTTGAGTTGACCACCCGTGAGCATGAAATGGATGACCAAATGCGTACGGTTATTAGAAAAAGTAACTTTAGAGAAGAAGTCTTAAAACAAGAGTTAAACTCCTTACAGAAAAGCTTTCTAAAACTGCTAAGCAAAAACAAGAACTTCAAGAAAATGTTAAAATGCTTAAGCAAAAATTCAATGCTAAGGAATCAAAACTTTTGAATGATTTTTCCAATCTAAAAACTTTGAAAAATAAGCTTGAAAATAAGTTTATGCGTACAAGGGAATACCATTTGCTCACTTGATCACTAAGCATAGAGTTTTTAGCGATAAGCATAGCATTCCCAGTTGTTGTGGAACCTAATCGAGGTTGTTAAAAGGCTAGAAATTTTCCCATAATGTAATCTATGATGGTAATGAGATTCTTAAACCTAGACAGAAACCTAGTTGCATCGAGTGCACTGAGGAAGATAGAAAATTAGATGATGCATCTAGGGAAAAATGAATAAGAAGCTAGAAGATCCTGAATGTAAAGAGAATAACATTACCTATCAAACCCCATGATTACAAAAAGGAAAATTGGATCTCCTTGAACAAATTTAAGCCTCAAACATTGTTCACCGAACAAGTGTTGAAAAAGTTTAGATAAGCAAGAAGAATCTTGTTGTAACAAACCCTCCCCTTAGGAAAATGCCTTCAATGATGTGTATCCTCCAAATACACCAATGCATTTAGTTCCTAGAACTATTGCCACTAAAAGCAAGACCTTAATCAGTCAATATGTTATCTTTCAATTATTTGTTGATTTTGAGAAAACTTGTAAAAAAAAGGATCACACCCATGGGATAATCGGAAGGGAAAGGGGTTTTGAGCAAACTAAAGAATGCTATTTAAATGAGGTCATGCCTTTCTTTAAACAATTAAAAGGTCAATTTGAGAGTCTTAAAAGGGGATGGACTTAGATATTAAAGAAATGGAAAAGGAATTTGATGCAATGATTGTTGAGGTTAGTGACTATGAGCGAGAATTAAAATATAATGAGATTGAGAGGAAGAACTTGCATACCTTGAATGAGAATCTTATTTCTAATGTATTGCTCAAGATGTGTTTTACCTTTGCACTACAAATTGTTCCATTAATGCTTCTCAATTTCATGAATTATCTATTGCTCTGAAAGTCTCCCATGATCGTGTCATTGAGCTTGAAAAACTAACTCTAAACTGCATGATAAAGTTGAACAGGATGATCATGATAATCTGGTGAAACAGTTTTCTAAATTGGAAGTTGAGCATCTTGCTTTACAATTAAAATATCAACATCTCAAAGAAAATGTTAAAACCTCAAATATCAAGACATCCTTGGATGCTCCTGAATTTGATGCAGTTTTTAAATTAGCAAACGTGATGAAGCGATTCGAGCTATTGTAACACGATCGAGAAAGTTGAAAGCCCAAATCTCTCAATTAAAGGGTGAAAAGAACAATGTGATCGGATCCCAAATGCCTCCTCCTTTAGATTCTCTGTATTCTCAAACTTTTCATCTTCAAAACTTTGTTAATGCTTTACAAAGGAAAACGAGAGTTTTCTAGAAGAAAATGAAAAAGTTAAACGACACTTTAAAGAGTTATATGATTCAATGAAAGTCACTCGTGACAAAAACAACGAAAAAATAACGTCTTTACAAAATGAAATTGAGAATCTGGAGTAGTGGGAAAATGGAAACGCCACTTGTTTTTAATGAGAATGTTGCATCAAAGTCATCCTCGATTGCAAATATATGGTGATTAAATACATTCCTCCTCATCTTAGGAATAATGAACCGTGTTTCATGACTATTGTGCTCACCTTAAGGATAGTCTAGAATGTCTCCGTGAGATTGTTGAAGAGGATTTCATTAATAAACCTCTTGATAGAGAAATTAGGTTTGCTTGCAGTCATGCCAAACGATCTCAGAGCGCTAGAATGTTTAATTGCAACATGTCCTAAATCCTTAGGTGTGAAAGGTAAAATTGTGATGCCTTGTTCTATGCCTAGTGCCAAGCATTCAAATCATTCTATGCCCTGATTTAAAGAAAGTGAACACTAATGTGCCTTCAAGTAGTTCGATCCATGCACAACTAGTTCTAGGGAATGCAAAAGTAGATCAAGCAACTAATGTTCCCATAATTCTCTACAGAGAGTAATCATGACATTAAAGCAAGCTGGTCAAAGCCTCCAAGCAATACCAAGCAAGATAGGACCTCGCAAGCTAAGAATGTGCATTGGAAGAAAGTAGAAGATCAACCTAGGAATATTAAGTTTGAGTTGAATAAAACGAATCGTGTTGATTCTAGTATTAGCTATAAGCGCATCGAATTCAAAATTAATTCTCGCTACTTTTGGCAAAACATGTAATGATGATTATGCGTTTCTGTTACTAATCATGAATGTGGTGTGAATGATTTGTCTAATGTCATAAATGCGATAAAAGCTAAGTATGATAAAATTCAAGCTAAGAAAGCTAAAAGGCAAAGGCGAAAGAAAGTTAGAAAATAGTGGAAACCCACAGTAAGGAAATTTAGTAAAATAGGTTATCAATGGATACCATCGGCCAGGTAAGATTAATGAGCTTGCCCTTAAAGTTGCTAAATCAATGCCCACTAGAAAATGGATGCCTACCGGTAGAACTATTCCCTTAAGAAGTGAACATACTTTGAATAGGTCAAATATGGACACTAGCATTGCATCTATTTCTAATGATTCCATTGTTTCTACTACGGTGTTCCAACTATTACTAACCAAGTGGAACCCATTCTTGCATGGGGATCCCAATTATACAGTTATCCATTCTTGCCTCGTGTTCAATTGCGATCATTTCAAATCGCTCTATGGTACTTGACTCAGCCGCTCCAAGCATATATGACCGAGACCATGGCCGCGTGACTCATGAACTTCGAAAATTCATCGGATCGTTAGATTCGGGAACCACCATTTTGGAGCAATTATGGGTTATGGTGATTATGTAGTTGGCAAAAGTGTAATCTCCGGGTATATTATGTGGAAGGTCTTGGTCATAATTTGTTCTCTCGTTTCATCATTATCGTGATTCCGATCTAGACAGTGGCCGTTCTTAGAAAACAGTGTACTTGCTTAGTTAGAGAACTTGATGGTTGGAAATTAAGAGGTAAACCTATACACCATCTCTATCGAAGACATGATGAAGTCTTCTGTGAATCCAACTCATCTACATTGCCAAAGGCTTCAAACAAGCTTCATGTTTTGGCATCGCTCTCAATCACTTGAAGTGGATTAATAATGGATCTTGTTGTATAGGCTTATTCGATTAAATCATGAAAAAGATGCAATCTTTTTGAGGGGTAAAAGCACTAAATATGCCCACTACAAACTACATGATGATGGATGTTCTTAATGGTTATACCCTTCATATGGATTTGATGATGAGAGTGTATAATTATGAGTGAATATACATTTTAGGATGACTACTCGATTTACTTTGTTTTGAGGACAAAGGATGAAACTGATGTCATCATCAAACGCCTCAAAAAATACAAGCTTCACTTACTAAGGATAGTTCAGAACGGAATCAATGGGATTCATTGTTTTCAAAGATATGTTTTGAGTTTCAATGAAATGTTGATCATCCGCCACTTCAAAGAATGCTCTGTTCCACGAACTCTATTGACTCAGTAACAAACGGTTCATATCAAAAGAGAAACTCGAACTTGTACTCAAAAGCCTATCTCCGGTTAGAACAATGCTAATGATTATTCATAAGGTTGCACTCAATGATTCTTGTATGGGGTCCTTTGCCAAATCTTCACCCATAAATCTCTTTGGTATTCCTTTATCTTTCACACCTCTCATGGAAAAACTCCATATGAACATTAAGAAAATGATCTCTTATTAGCCGAAGACATTTGGTGAATCTTCGGTGATCTCTAATGTATACCTTTAGGAAGAGCAAAGGCAGATATTGGAGTTTTTGTTCGGTTCAAACAATGGGTTGATAAAGATAGTCAGAGAAACAATTCACGCTACGTTCGATGATGGTCGACCAGGTATGGCTCTGGACAACCAGATTCGGACCCATTACTTCAAATCATGTAGTCCCATTGGTTCATCCTTGTACCATATCCCTCTCCAAAGAACTCCTTATGTACCTCCATTCTAAGATGATTTAAAGAAATTGTTTGATCCAATGTTTGATGAACACTATGAACCAAGTTTTGATGAAATGTCAATTCCATCAATGAGGTCGCTCCTATCCCCTAGAATGAAGTCAACCCTTCAGTCTCAATATCATTAAGTCAAGAAGCCACTGATCACTGTCTCATCAACAAATCATCAATCATCGAATGTACATCATGGAATTGTTTCTAGCATCAATGATGAAGTTAATCCCTTTGCTACTCTTGAAGATGCTCCGTTTGAAAACATATTTGCTCTGAATCATCATCGAACCATCTTCATCAGAGATATCGACTCGCTACTTTAGTCCCTCAACAATACCTACATGAACACCTCAAAAAATGGACACATGATCATTCATTGGACAACATCATTGGAAACCTCTCTCCCGATATCACACGGAAACAACTTGCAACAGATGCCTTATGGTGCTTCTTCAACTCAGTACTCTCTAAGATCGAACCAAAAGATGTTAAAACCGCCATGAATGAAGACAGTTGGTTCAATGCCATGCAAGAAGAAATTCATGAGTTTGATCGACTTGATGTGTAGGAGTTAGTACCTGCCCTCTCGACCGTGCTATGATCATTGCTCTAAAATGGATCTTCAAAGTAAAACTTGATGAGCATGGTGATGTTTTAAAGAACAAGGCTCGATTGGTTGCAAAAGGATATCGTCAAGAGGAGGGTATTGATTTTGAAGAATCATTTGCCTCCGCTTTCATATCGAGGCAATCGGAATCTTCTTGGCTAACTTTGCAAGTAAGAACATGGTAGTCTATCGAATGGATGTAAAGGCGGCATTTCAACGGAGATCTTAAAGAAGTCGAGTATCGTCGCCAACCCGCGAAGGATTTGTGAATCGAGCATCCTACTCACGTCTATCGCTTTCAAGAAGGCTCTTTCACGGTTTAAAGCAAGCTCCAAGGGCATGGTATGATACGCTATCAAAGTTTCTTATATCTACCGGATTCAAAGATAAAGGAAGCGATTGATCCGACATTGTTCACCGGAAGTCGGGCAAACATTTAACTCATGTTCAAATATATGTTGATGATATTATCTTTTGACCGACCCCAATGGAATGTGATCGTTTTCTAATGAAATGGGTTCAAATTTCAAATGTCAATGATGGGACAAATGTCATTTTTCTTGGGATTACTAATTTCACAAAGTCCTGAGCATTTTATAAATCAATCTAAATATGCAAATGAGATTTTAAAGAAATTTGGATTTGATTCAAGTGACCCCTTTGACACTCCCATGATTGCATCAAACTAGATGAGGACCACTCAGGGATCATGATTGACCAAACGAAATATCGTAGTATGATTGGATCCCCGATGTACCTCACGCTAACTAGTACCGGACATCTTGTTATTTGTTTGCATGTGTGCTAGATACCGGCTAAGCCTACCTAAAAGCACCTTGAAGCGGTTAAGCGGGTCTTTCGGTATCTCCAAGGAACCATCAATATGGGACTTTGGTACCTGAAGGACACCGGAATGTCACTAACGACTATCACGAATCTTGATCATGCAGATGTCAAGATACACGTCGAAGTACATCACGGAGGTGCTTTCGGTTTTGGGTGATAAGCTTGTGAGCTGGTCTTCAAAGAAGCAAATGAGTACTTCTATTTCCTCTACAGAGGTGAATACATAGCCATGTCATCTTGTTGTGCTCAAATTCTATGGATGAGATCAATTATCGACTATGGCTTTGAATTCAACAAAATCCCTGTCTTGTGATAATAAAAGTGCTATTGCTCTCTCATGCAACAACGTTCAACACTCAAGAGCAAAACACATCGATATTCGACATCATTTCATCGAGGGCAACAAGTGGAAAAGCGGTGTGGTGGAACTTTATTTTGTGAGGCTAATACCACGGTTAGCGACATCTTCACCAAAGCTCTTCCTAGAGAACGTTTTGAGTTTATCCTTTCACGACTTGGTCTTAAGAGCCTTCAACCGAACACTCAAGCGTCTTCAAGAGGAAGAAGAGGAGTAAAGGTTTTCCTTCATCTATCTTTGTATATATTTATTCAAAAAGCAAAATACAAAATTATAAAACCAACAAAAAGCAAAGAGAAAATTATAAAACTTTCAAAATCCATAAAATCTAAAAGAAAATCTTGAAAAATCTTCTAAAAATTTTGTCATTTTGTCATGTTTTCTTGTTCGATTATCATCTACGGACTTTGTGTTGTCTTTCAAAGAATGTCACGAGTCTTTAGATGTTGTTCGTTATTAAATTTAAAAAATCAAAATATATATATATATATATATATATATAAAAATATTTTTGGGAGAAGTGAAACAATGGTTTATTGTCATTTAGGCAATAACCGGTTTTCAAAGAAAGAAAGAGCCATGTTTTACCATGTTTTCAAATTCCATGCTCTACGATTCTATACAAACTTATCGTATTTATCTGGCGAAAACTAAATGCTTTGAAAAATAACTCGGTCTCTATTTTTGATAATCATGAGGACTTATTTGTCAAAATCTCTATCTCTCAATCAACAACCTATGTCATTGATTGAGGGAGAGAATGATTTCAATTAAATTAAAAAGTTATTTGGCATTAAATTGTTTTCAAAAGATATACATGCATGTTCTATCAATGGAGTTTAAAGTCTCAAAATCCGATCCTTATCAGTGAAAACGTTTTCATAATCAAGTCACAATTCTCCTTAAAAGCTTTCAAAATCAATTTAAATCAATAAGAGATCACAAATCTCAAATGATTTGATAATTGTGATCAGGGGAGAATGTGATTTAAACGGATTTAATCGATAATCTAGGTAAATGGTTTTATAATGATGTACATGCTATCTTGCTCACATGTGACAAACGATTTTAAATTTTCCATGCACATGTTGAGGGGAGCATCTATCTTAAACCTATGATTTGAAACGTGATCATTTATCTCAATGTAAGTTCCTCGGTATGTGTAAAACTCTTTCAAATCTCCATGCACATATTGAGTGGGGAGCAAATTATGGAAACCTCATCTTTCACGGAATGCTTTATCTACTTGATTTGATCAAAAGTGATGGTGACCCCTATTTTTAGAAAATGGTAAACAAAGTTAATTTCTTCCTCTTGCCTCAGGTGTATAAAACAATTTCAAACATTTGATGCACATGTTGAGGGAGCACTTATTCTAAAATATCAAAACAATTCAGTACAAAATGTTTTGATAATATATCACAAGTATCTGGATTGATTTTCAAATGGTTTTCAATTGGTTCCAATGGCGGATGAACAATACCAAATAGACCGACCAACTTTACTTTATATACGATGATATAAGGATGTTAAGGTTAGGTATTGGTTCCCATGATCCGTGAAGGAGGGATCTACCTGTGAGGACAATCCACTAGTTAGTGTAGAAGTCCTTAGGTATGATGATAAAAGGAGAAAAATGAGATATGGGAGGAGTGCGGACTAAGACCGAGAGCTAGTAATGGAATAAACCCAACAAGGTTCTAGCTATGAAGTCTCGGTAAGCACTGAAGGGTTGAAGAATTAAAAAGAATTGAATGAGAAAAGGGTGAAAACAAATAGCCCTACATTTATTCAACCTTAGGCGAAGCCGGTTCAATTCTATATGCAATGGGTGGTTCCAGATGGTAACATCGGTATTGAAGACAAGGCGTCATGGACCCAAAGGTGATCAAGCACTTCAACTTTCCAAACCACTCAAGTTCTCTTAAAAGGACTTGTTTCATTCTCACTCTGGGAACCCAAATTATCTATCGACTTTCTCTTAGAGTTTATTGATATTGAAGAAGGAGACCCTCTCCCTAGTCTCAAGACGGGATCCAAATATGCACTATTGAGTCTAGAGCCACGAGATCATCAATAAATCTCATTAGGACACTTTTCAATGAAGACTCTGTTTCACACAATGTGGAAAGAGATTATATTTGAGTCCTACACATTATCCTTGTGGTATTGCGAACATCCAGTGATGTGTTTACACATTCACAATGAAGATGGAAACCTTGAACCAACATCAAACAAGCTCCTGGTAGGTGGCATGTGAGATCTATTATATGGATCAACCATGTGACAATGAGCGAAACAATGGGCTTCAATCTCTTGAATCAATCGTTGAGTTAGGGATTGACGGATACCTTTGAAAACCGGTCTTTGTGCTTAACAAACTTTCTCTTTAAGAGCATCGACCGTGTACTCATTTTCAAACCAAAGGTGTTTTATGATTGATAATTGATTTTCAATAAAACCTTCGTTGTATTGCAAAAACAATTTCTATTGAGCAATACACGATTGTTTTTCAAATCTATTTTCATCACTCAGTGGACTTAAAATTGGTGATTCACTCACCGAGTTGTCTTCTTTGAGCGCGTTTGAGAAACTAAAGATGCGAAACCATCAAGGAAATTCTTGAATTTTGACGCAGAGCATATTGATCAGCGGGGAACCGTAGGCGTGTACCTCAATTCAACGAAAGTGATCAAAGACACTTCGTGCGATTTATTGCTAAGCTGTATGTGCACCGGCGTTTGCAATTGAGAATGATGCGGTCAATCCATAGCCGCATGCTCACTTAACACATTCATCTCAAAAGAAATCATGATTAGTGCATCAATGACTCTGATATTATCACTCCATGCTTCGCTACGCCGCCAATATCATGATTCAACAAATGCTTCCTCTACTCGATGAGAAGATTTCATGATCGAATGTGAGCATGTCGGTCCTAAAGTAAACATCACATAATACCAACACCACAAAGGATGTCACGAGATTTTTTTTGGTGATAATCTCAAATGATGGCTCAAAATTATTATCACATGGATCGTAAAGACCTCCACTTGAAGTAAACACAATGTGAAGAATCAATGACTACGAGCTTAGGAACAAAGGACTACATGAAGAATGCAAGAACAATTGTTAATGTCATATCTGTTTGTACTCAATGTAATTTTAGTACATGATTGAGGTGACCTCCCTTAGGGGGAGATTGTTAGGAATTAGAAATTCCGGTATTAAAGAGTCGGTCACCTCAAGTATATGTAATCGTTAGAAAGTCGAGTCAGTAGCTATTTTAAGTTAAGTAGTATTTAGTTAAGTAACACCGTGGAGGACGGACGGGTCTTTACCAGCTGTATGCACGATCCACGGCCGATGTGTGGCGTTTTATGTAAGACTATAAATACTCTCTACCTCCCAAGGTAGAGAGTTGGAGCTCATAATAATATCTTTCACTTTCTCTCACTAAGTTCCCTAAACCTCTAACTTTCTCTCTCTAGAATTCCATCTATATGCTACCTTGTGTTAATGTTATGATGTGTATGTGAAAAGTTATATCTTACAACCACTTTGTTTTGTACAAACCGGACTTTTTATGAAGAAATATCGATTGAAAATATTTTATTTTAAATCACTCTCCCCCTTAATCGATGACCATAATCGATGACCATAATCGATGATTAAGTGACTTAAGTTTTGATAAAGTAAAGTCCGGTGATTTTCAAAATTAAGTTCAATTTATTTTCAAAACCAATATTTTTCCATTTTTTAAAACAATATTATTTAAAAATTGTTTTTAAAAAATGGTATCATCTAATTATCCTGCACAAAGATCGTTAGGTGGTTGTCTTTTTGTTGTTATTTTTGGAGGGAAGAAAACCATCTGAGGTGAGACTTTTACGTTGCATTTTCATGCCAGCGAGGTCAAATTAAGCTCCGTTTCTTCATTTGATGATGAAGAAAACCATCTTGATGATGAGACCTCTTACGTTGCATGCCAACTCTCCATAGAAGTCAAATTAAGCTCCGTTTCTTCATTTTTCAACCCAAGATATAGTTACCCTTTCCTTTCGGAATCCAATCATCTTGTATTATGGGATCTGGATCGGAAACATTCTTATGTACCAAAATACCTACATATGTTAATGAACACACATACAGATATATGGTGGTTGACATCACCCAAACATCAATCGACTAATTAAAGTCAATCCAACATATCAATCAGATC
>OU343222.1:300481072-300752447 GCA_910596185.1 Chrysanthemum makinoi
CCTTATATCTAAAACCTACACCCCACATGTCCTCTTTATATACAGTGATTGTGGCTTACAAGATACTCACGTAAGGACTAAATAATAAATCTTCTATTGCAAGCAAGTCCTTCCATCCTTTTTGTAGATTTCTTGTCACTTTTTAAGCCCTTGATGATTCATTCTTTATTGTTTTGTATCATCGAATCAATAAACCCAACAATCTTTCCCTATTTGATGATGACAAACAAACACTTTTCTTTGTAACGAACTTCCCTGAGACGAAGAAGGTAAGTTGAGATAATTAAATCTCACCATTAATGAAACATTTTGTCTTCCTTTTGTCTTCCCCTTAATCCATGCCATCGACTCCAATATCTCTTCCCCTTTTTTTTATCAACAAATAGAGAACATATGCAATAGAAACTTCCCCTTGAGTGGTGCATGAATATCAAATGATTCTTCAAATCTGTAAGCTCTTTGTAATGATCACTTGTGAAGAAAACCAAATATAACTAACTTGATAAAGAAGTAGAATAACCCAAACTTGTGTCTTATGTCTTGTTTATCCACGTGACTCCAAACTTATACTAATAGCATATAAGTAAAACCGCAATCTCTTGACAAAATCCTCATCTTCAATGAGACCCTGAGCACTACAATGTAACTCCTTTAAGTGATAGTTAACTAGGTCTTCATCCATCCACCCCTTGACCTATGAAAACTAGATTTTGCAAGTCTTCGCCAACATCCTTTAAGAACGAACAAGTTATCTCCAAAGTGTAACACCACTTTTGAGATATGATAAGAGCACAATCGTGTTACTCAACTACAATATCAAATAGGTTATGATCAATCTTCTTCGTAATCAATTATGCAATAATTCTAACCGAAGCTTTTTAAAACCTTTAAGAACAAATACCAATCTTCTTGTGTGTGCGAACCAATAATCCATGTGTGTGTCACCAAAAATCTCAGTACCAAAAACATGTACAACTTCCCCTCAATTCCAAAACCTCATCGCAGAACGATAACGCAAGAAACACCAAAGATGGAATTGAGATAACACTAAAGGTGGTTTCGAGAAATACTAGAGTGGTTTCGAGAAAAACACTAGAAGTGGTTTCTAAAAATACTAGAAGTGGTTTCAGAAAAACACTAGAAGTGGTTTCAGAAAAACACTAGAAGTGGTTTCGAGAAAAACACTAGAAGTGGTTTCAGAAAAACACTAGAAGTGGTTTCGAAAAACACTAGAAGTGGTTTAGAATACACTATCGGGTTTCGAGAATACACTATCGGTTTCGAAAACACCAGTGGTTTCGAGAATACACTATCGATGGTTTCTTGAAAACACTAGAAGTGGTTTCATAAAAACACTAGGAAAGCTGCTTCTAACCATGAATCATAAACACCAAACAATGTATAAACAACCTCCATCAAGAATTAGAACAAGTAACACAAATTCAAGAAGTTGAATATGCATGAAAACCCAAAAATTCGAATTATTAAACTAGTTTCTGCAGCCAACTTCAACATTGAATAACTTTTGATAGAGAGCTCAGATCGACAATCCCTTCGGTGAAAAGTTAGATGAATATATAGAGAACTTCCACCGAAAATTTCGTTATGATCCAACGGTTAACGAAAAAGTTATCGCGTTTTTAAAACTGTACTGCAGAAAAATACGAGAATTTTCAGATTCATAGTTTTTCTTCTTTTCGCCATTCTTCGACCAATAAAACCTTGCGAATCCCTAGGTAACGAGCTCCCCAAGCTCTGATACCAATTGTGGAGTTTGTTAGGACTCCTTGAGATCGTTTTGAGCCTTAGGGTTTAACAATAACATAGATAAAGAACATGCTTTGATCTTGGGGGATTAAACAAACAACTATGTTATTGACACAAGGTTTCATTCACCATCACCTCCAATTATATTAATAACGTGTTACCTAAATGTAACAGGGATCAAAGACTTCTTTGATCTTGGGGGTTAACAAAACTATCACTAACCTAGGCGTTTACAAAGAACTGCACGCCTAGGACACACACACACCTTTAGTCGACTACATTATGGAAGACTTATATCTAAAACCTACACCCCATGTCCTCTTTATATACTAGAGGATTAGGGTTTAGAAGATACTACGAAGGACTAAATAATAAATCTTCTATTGCAAGCAAGTCCTTCCATCCTTTTTGTAGATTTCCTTCTTGTCACTTTAAGCCCTTGATGTTTCATTCTTTATTGTTTTGTATCATCGAATCAATAAACCCAACATCCTTGGTGTATTTGAACTTTGAAAGTCCGTTGACGATGTTGTCTTTGGCTAGTTTGTTGATGGTATCGAAATTGAGATGGGATACCTTCTATGACACAACCAGGACTTTGTTCCAGATGCTCTTGTCATAAGACATATTGGTGATGAAGAGGCCATTTGATTTATGTCGATTGCATACAAGTTTGTATCACGATTCCCAGTTAAGAGATCAGTGCCATCCAAGTTTCTAACTAAGCATGCATTTCTCCTAAATGCAACCTCTAAATCTGCATCACGAACTGCCCGACCAAAACAAATTGTGTCCCAACTCTCTCGACATAATAAACCCTGAGTGATCAAATAATTTCCAAAACGTAAGATCTCCATAACCCATGATAGCCGCTACATGATCATTTCCAAAACGCACGGTTCCCATGAATTCCGATTTAAATTGATCGCAGCTTTCGATTCCCGGTCATGTGCTTGGAGCAACCTGAAGTGACGATCTAAAGACATATTTCGATAACCTACCAAATACAGATGAAGATGTTTTTGGAAACCGTTTTGATTTTGGTTCCTTTGGGTTAGAGGTAAAATCCTATCACACCTAGAAGTTTCTAATGGGTATATTGGTGTATCACTCATTCTACCATTCTGGAGTGTGAAAATTCTACCCGTTGGTTTTCAAATATCATCCCTAAAGTAAACAAGATGCTTCTATCAAGAGTGTAGGACCTAAATCTTGCAACTATTCTTCATATTGGTTTAGCATATAGTTCTTTTTGAATGTTCTTCCAACGTGCGATCATTCACATTCTTAGAAACACAATCATCTTGAACCTTAATTAACGATTTCTGGTTAGTTAACAAAAAGATTCAACACATTCATTAACCATAGCAAGTTTCATAGGTTCATTACATTCAGATGAAATGTCTTTCATATTATAAAGCGGTAAATTCCTAGGGTGGTCTTCTACTTTCTTCTCTTTATTCAAGCTACTACTCTTAGAGGCAGGCGAGACTCTATTTTTCCTTGTATTGCTCTTAGGCTTTAGTCTGCTGCTCCTAGAGGTGCTTTCTAGTCCTGTAGAAGGTAAGGCACACGCATTAGGATTCACTTTTTTATCAAGAGAAGTGGTTTCGGCTTTCCTAGTCTCTTTATAGTGCTTGTTTAAACTTATGTCATTTGTTCCATATGGTTTAGATATGGAGGCAGACGCATTAGTGGTACTCATCCTAAAAAGGCCAGGTGCTAAAACTTTTGGTTTCTCGATAACCGCTTTTCATTTTCAACATTCGCTTTTGCTTTTAGGCGGTGGAGTGACTGGTTTTGACAAATCATGTTTCTCATTGACTTTTGGAGGAGGCTGAGAAATAGACATTTTTGGTTTAAAAACCGGTTTGGGAACATTTTATTTCTCCTCAGTCAATGGTTTTGCAATCTTAGTATCCACAGCCTTTCCTTTTTGACATTCCAGTTGAGCCCTCAAAAGATCATTTTGTTCTTTCATGTCCTTGTAGGCATGCTCATACGACCGTTTGTCATACTTGCATTCCTCAGTTTTTCGATCAAGTTGTTTAAAATATGATACATTTTCTTTTTCAAGTTTTTCAAGAGCTTTTTCATATTTTGAAATAATTGCGGAGGTCTCAGACTGGAGTCTTTCATGGTCTTCAATAGAATATGTTTGTAGAACAATGGACATAATATCGGTAGTTACAACAACTTTGAAGAGAGAATCATTTAAATTTTTCAAAACTTTTATGTGTTCAAAACATTCATTAGCTTGCTTTACCAGGGATTTATGGTCCTTGACAAAGTCACATGTTTCTTTCAAAAATGCTTGTTTAAAATGAATTACCCTCGCACTGATGTTATTTAACGGAGTGGCAATTTGAGTTTCAAAAACCTTTTTCATTTCATCATCAAAACTAGAAAACCAGTTTTTAGTACCGATGTTAATTTCAGATTTAACATTCCGTTGAAGTTGCCCGATTCTAGTTTTAACATCATCTAAAATGCTTCTAGCATCACTGGTGTTAAAAGGATTGTTTGAAGACATTTGTTCCATGTTCAAAAATGATTTTGAAACAACAATTGGTTTTGAAACTGGTTTTGTGGGCCTTCTTTCTTTTTGAAGCAAATTTCAGGGAAGTTCTCGCTCTAATTCTACTTTCTCTTCACCTTTATTTAACGTTTAGTACAAAAGGGACTTTGTACATTTCAAGGGGGAACGGGAATAGAATTATCTCTTGAACTTTGCCCTTTTCTAGTTTATTTTAAAAAAATATGCCATTTTTAAAATTTTGACATGTTTTTCTTAACCTAACTAGATTAGACCTTAGCCGAACACATTATAACCATTGATATTATATGGTGAGATTAGCCTTATCCGTTTCCAATTATTTACCCAAATCCACCAAATTATGAGTGTGCCGGTAGCTTGTAAAATTTAGAACAGTTGCCCAGCGGGGTTTGAAGCACTCGAAACAAATAAGTAAAGCAAAAAACAAAATAACTAAACGACTTATATTTATAAACGTAATTGGTTTTCAATGTATTTGTACAATCTGATGATTCCTAAACGAAATCTTCTAAGCCTATTTATACTAATTGAAACGACACCCTTGAGCCTATACCCTTCCGCCAAACGGTGTGAGTTTGGTTTGTGACCTTTCACACACAAAATAACCGTTTAATATGGTTATTAGGTTTGTGTTAAACGTATTTGGTCCTTGTGTCTTTCGAAGTATACACGTAGCCCCTTGAACTTTGGTTTAGGACGAGATTAAGCCAACATTCACCCCCCTAATCTCGTACCTAATCCTTTCAGATCTTTTACGCCTAACAGCTGTCTCATTTCTGCGAACTTGGTCCTTGCTAATTCCTTGGTAAGTATGTCCGCTTTTTGTAAGTCTACACTTACGTGCTCGACTTCGATCTGATTCTTTTCAACACATTCTCTGATGAAGTGGTAGCGTATATCAATGTGTTTACTTCTGCCATGAAACACGGTGTAACACCCCAACCCGACAAGGGTCCGAGTGTCACATTATGGGTCAAATCAACATATATGCAAGCGAAAGACTTACAAAACCATGTCATGAAACCATGACTCAAAATCTGGACAGTTACGTATTGCTAGATTAATTACAAATGAAACAGCGAAATTAAAATGCAATTCTGAATCATAGTCCTTAAGGTAGGGTAACTCTAAATTAGATTCTCTAACGGCTCAATATAGGCTCACCGTCCAAGCATCCTACAAATTACCTGCGAGAGAGAGAGAAAGAAAAGTGCGGTGAGCTTAAAAGCCTAATGAACAGATACAAACAATACAGTAACAATATAATCAAAATGAAAATGGACCAAATCATTATCAACACAAAAGAAGAAAGAGGAAAAGTACTGGAACATGTCGGGCAGCAGGAATCTGACATATGAGTGAAATCACGAAGCAGAGCACATAAAAAAAATATCATAAGATGGGTGCATTTGATGCCTAAGCATGCCACATGAATAGGCCAAATAATCATATCTAAATCATATGTTGTCAAATCCAAAGTTGTACATGGAGCTTCTGAGAGACTCAATGTACTGAGATATGATGGGGTGGCAAGGTACACCAACCAATCTGAGATCTGATCAGAATACAAATTCCTAGGATGCATCCATACGCTCCACGCAAAACATATCATAATGGCCCAAGAGATCTCATACAAACATAACAAAAGTGGGAGGGGACTAATCACTGCAGCCCCGGTGATAGTGTCATGCCGGTGCCTCCAATAGCGCTGGTACCTCCATGGCTAGGGATACAGTCGAAGTTGGGCAATACAAGAGCAAATATAATCATATCAAATCAATCATATCAAATCAGGCGAAGCATATCATATCAAATACGAACGGAATCATATCAAACGGACAATCAGATGTGAAATGAGATAGCAGATTAAATATCAAAACGAATATCAAAACGGATATAAATCAGATAACATAACGGATATCAATAGCATTAACGGTTACCAATACCAAAGGATGCCCTTACTGAAAAAGGACAGAATATATGTACTAATATTTACGAACAAAGAATGTTTTAGAAAGAGAGACTGAATATCCGTACCTTAGCAAATGAAAGCAAATGGAAATGTGAGCATGAAGAAATGATGTTACGTCTACTTCAACGAATCTACACGGATTACGGTTCGTAGAATACTTATTAGTTCATTTAAGTCATAATGGATTTATTGCTTATATAAATCATATCAATATTTTTAGAGTTATTAAGCGTATTCTCATTTTTAGTAACGGACCGAAATAAGTACTTTAGGGTAATAATTATTAATTAGCCAAACTTAAAGGTTACAAATGATAAATGATAAATTTAAAGGTTTAATATGACAATATAGCAAAGTTAGAGGTCAAATATGATAGATTCTAAAGATTTGGGTCAAAAGTGACAACTTGGAAAAGTTCAGGGTTTGCATGCGCCCATGACCAAAGTCTAAGGTTTAAAATGAAATTAACTTAAATATATAATGTATCTTAACTATATTTGCATACAAAATGAGGTACGTTTACTTTTATAAAATATTTTCCAAAACAGTGTTCGCTACCCATTTCATGATCGTTCGCGGCCCAAACAATTAACATTCACGACCTAGTAAATATACATTATGATTAACCCCTGACTCGACTACCCTGACACCCTTTCAAAACACTAAATGACCCAACCGTTGATCCCGCGATCACCCTCAAAGTTACCCCCACAAGGCACATTACTATGAAATTTTCTAAATCTTGTACTGGTTCTACGCATACATGTACATATGAAAAAGTTACCCATGCATGAATCTATTCTTGACACATTACTATTATACTCCATGCAAACTTAAGTTACCATGTCTGTTATGTTTCATAAGTGAAATTTAAATGATTTAAACGTGCATTCGATTCACCGTCAGATCCTACTATAACTTAGAGCTAGTATATGTACTGATAAGAAGATTTCATAACATATCTACATGTATGTGATTTGTAGATCAAGAATTACCTTCGGGAAATGATAGAACGAAACCAAAAACATGGACGCAACCACAAGATTTAAGGAGACACAACCAACCCAAACCCGGACATTTGTGAACCATTAAGCATGTAAAAACCACTACCAAGAGCTTAACCTTTGCACGAAACGAAACTCGATCCCACGCCCCTACTCCAAACTTGAACGAGAGTTACTAGTAGAAGAACACAGAACACCCGGACACAAACACAACCCAAAGCACTATATATCACAACTTCAACATAATCACGTACCCGGACTCCATTCGAACATGGACACATGTTGAGAAACTTGAACAAGGTTTACGTAAAATGAGGTATAGGCTGAGCCATAATCCCTCTCGTTAGGTTTAGGGCTGAAAATTTATTTGGAATGATGATGATCACGTGACGAGATGCAGCGTATATAAAGTGTATCTTAACAACCTGTTATACTCATAATATAGAAGGAAAGCGTGCATCTTGAACAAACTTCTCTACAAAAACGGGATATGGAGCTTGATACTATTGACTAGGTATATTGCTTTGACCAACTTAATTTCAGAACGTGGGTTTTATTTGAATCCATTTCTAATATTGTTTATCGATAGGTCATAAAATATACATTGTGATATATTTGTACTAGTCAAGTTTAGTAAGTGTTTCTTATATAATGTTTTTGAGAGAGAATAATGGATGCATGTCATACGGGTTATATCAAATGTGTGTGGTGAGAATTTTGAGGAGGAAACCGTGTGGTTTGTGAGGGAAATAGGGACAATCAAATCTTTCAAGTGAAACAAATACTTCTTAGTTCTAATCTTGATAACAAAATGTGTGAAAGGGGATTTTACATATTCGGTTTTAATTGTGACACGTAAACGTGTGATACATATTGTAAAGTGTACAATTGTTTCAAAACAAATCAAAGAAAATGGATATATATTGGTATCTTGGTGATTGACTAAAAATTATTCATAACATTAGTTCTTAGTACTAATTATATCATTTAAGGACTTCTATTATAATCCAGAATGAAATGAAAATTGTAATTCAGATTTTAGGTTATTATAATTCTTCCCCTCTAAAAATAAAATTTCTTCCGCGAAATTGGAAATAGGAGGGTTAACAAAACATACCGAATCACGAAAAGAAATAAGGATAACTGACTGAGAGTCTCAGGCTCTTTGAAAAAAGATAGATCACTATTGTTGGATCGATGTACTCTAACCAAACTAACTTAAATAGCTTGTTAAGGGTTTAATAACTTCGGATAAATCCTAATGTATTAACAATGAAACACCGAGTAATCTTTATCAAGTACGCGGAATTTACTTAACAAAGCTAAGAAGCATATAACTTTATTAATAACTCTAAAACACTAAATATCGAACTCTCTAAAACTCTAATATTGATCGTACTTAAGGATTCTAAAAACACATATATCTAATACCAATCTAGGGTCCTTTTATAGGCTCAAGGATAACCCTAAACGGTTTACAATTCTTATCCTTATGCGTCAGTAAACAATACTTAGAAAGTTCTAGATAAACATTACTTTCTATATTTAATCAAATACAACCGACTTTAAACTTTACTTGTTTGATGAATAAGCGGTACTTTGACTTTTACTTAGCGATACTTTGACTTCTTGCGTACTTTGTCTTTTCTGCGGAGTACTGTTAATCTTCAGCACTTTAACTTCTTCTTTTACTTTTGTATCCCAACAATCCTCCCCTAACTTGAATCCTACTTGTTTGATTTCAAGTTCCTTTGTAGATTTAGCTTTAACATCTTTGTCTTCAAAGAGGAATTGTGATTTTATCTTCAAATTTTATCTTTGTAGATTCTCTGCTTATATCATCATCAAAGTAGTCTTTATCTATATAATTCTTTTCAGATCAAAAACAACAATCTTATTTCTTTTCTACAACATTAAACAAGCTCCATCTTTTCAAAGCAACATAAGACAATTTGTACATTTAATTAGTTAAGTTTCATCCTATTATCATCACTTCCGGTGTGTAAACTCACGTGAGAGGTGAATCATTGAAAATTTAATGGATTTAATGTCTCTTTACCAAAGCCATTAACTCGGGAGTAGCCAAATGTTTTGATGTGTAAGATCAATGGTTGCGATAACCATATGATTTTTAGCAAATCATCGGCTATCATGATTTGAGTTGTCTTTACCAAAAGACGTACCCTTTTGGACTAGTTAGTTCTTTCAACCATGGTGAACTAATTACCATATAATGGTTTTTCCTGACCTTTACCCAAGCCATTTTCTTGTGGGCTAGCCAATCTTCACAATCTTGATATGGTGAGTTGATTACCATACAACTTATTAGCAAGTTGTCAACTATAAAAAGGATTTGAGATATCTTTACCAGGGCCGTTTGCTCATGGATTAGCCAATCCTTTTGTAACCATGGTGGATTGATAACCTATTGATGTTACCATCTCAAAAACCATTTATTTCTTTTAACCTTTGTTTCAAAACATTTATTACTTAACAAAAGTTTAAAAAAAAAAAAAAAAAAAATGCTGGTTTAAAAGCACCAAGCGTACTTTGATTAAAGTGCTGTTTGATAAACGATTACTTTGAATAAAGTAACGATATATCAAAAATTTAATCAACTAAGATTCATACCAGTTATTCATCATCATCATCACTATATATGTCCATCGATAAACAATTTGATAACCATAAGTGCTGTTTCATTGTCTTCTTCAACTTCCATTTCATGCTCCAGCATCCTCCTCATGAGATCTGATGTAAGAGGATATCTTCTATCAACTAACATGTGAATCATTGTCCCATCTTCTAGCTCTAGAACATGTACTCCGGATTCTTCAAAGAATCTCCGGTAATCTCCCAATCTTCTTGGTTTTCGGATCTCGGCAGTACTTGTTTCTTGATTTCCCAAACAGTTATGAGATCTCCAAGCAAGACTAAACCAAATCCTTCACGATGGATTGTGTTCATAGTATTCTTTTACCACATGATATAAATGGAATAAATCCACTCTATCAATTATATGCAATAAATCCCATAGCATATTGAACAACTTGAAACTTTCATCTTCTTTGTGAAACATCAGATAATTTTCATCTTTTGACTCAACAACTTCAAAAGTAGTTATTGGAGATTTGTTCATCTTCAATTCAGCATCATCTTTAGAATACTCAAAATCTACAATCCTTAAGTAATTCTTCAGTTCATCATTTGTTTGATCTTAATTCAACTTTCTTTATTGATGATCTTTAACTCCATTTATTCTTTTTCTTTTTAAGCTTTCTTTTCTTTCTTCTTCTTTGTAAGCATCATCATCTTTAAAATCTTTAATATTAGCAACTTGTCTCTTATATTCTTCTCGAACAACTTCATATAACTCTTTCACATTTACATAATTCAGCTTGTTCAATCCAACATATCCTCTTCCTTTCAGATAAGCCATCATTGCATTCCTTTCCTTAGCAAGATTTGGTCTTCTTGGTAAAGAAGAAATAGGAAGTGGTGATGGTATAGCGACTTCATATTCAATTCTTCTTGTAATTTCTAGTCTTCTTCATTCATAGCTTCTTCTTCATTAGCAACCTGTTCGGTTAAAACTTGTACATTTCTAGTGCTTCCTCATTCCTAGCAACTTCAATTGCTCTAACATCGCCATGTAAGCTTCTTTTCTTTGTTTCATCATCTTGCCCTTTCCTTTATCTTTTGGATCAATAGCGGTTGAGAAGCTCTTGATTGTTCTCTTCTGACTTAAATACTAACACCCCTTGATCTTGATAAATCATGCAAGATCTCAGCAATGGTTTCGTCATCACTTGCAGTATGTATAGGTTTGGGCGTAGCTTCTTCTTCATGTAAAATAGTTGAAGGACCAGCAGCTTCTTCATGTATAATAGTTGAAGGACCAGTTTCCTCTTCAAAATCTAACAACCTTTGAGTAATCAATTCTTGCCTGAAAGTTTCTTGAAATGCAGTACTTTGATCTTCAGTACCTTGATCTTTAGTACCTTGAACTTCAGTCCTTTCTTCCTCAGTACTTTCAATATTAACATACTCTTTAGTACCTTGAGGTTCATTCTCTTTAACAACATCTTCTTTCAAATTCTTTTCTTCTAAATTCCTCCCCAATTGGACAGAAGATGATTGTTGTTGAACCTTTGGTTGTCTTCTTAAATTGCCTAACTGGCTTGCCTTGCTTTCTTTGAGACTTGACCCATAGACGATGATGTTGAACCAATGGCCAGACAAAATTCTTGAGTCTTCTAAACTTAAACTTCAACTTTTTAATTTGAATAGCCTGATCTTCAAAAGACTTCTTCAATCTTGTCAATTCTCTAGATAAAGCATAGTTGTTTAGAGTTGTATCTTCAGGCTCCATAAATGCATCATCTCCTCTAAGTGGTGAATGATCTTCTGGTTGAGAATCTAGAACTGAAATTTGTGGAGATGGTGGAGGTGAAACTGCAACATCTTCTTGAACTTCAGTACTTTGTGATGCGTGCGTTGTGATGCACGGCACTTGGAGATGCAGTACCTTGTGATGCAGCACTTTGAGAAGCTGTACCCTGTGTAGCAGCAGTACCTTCAGTGTCATCACCTTCTGCAGCCTCATCTCTAATAGCCTGAACAACTTCCATCATAGCGATTAATAAGGTGTGCCTTCCATAAAGAGATCACTTTTCATCTCCATAAAAGTAAAAATCTTTGCTTGTTGTACCACAACAGGTAGTAAACTCGTAGGCTTTGGCACATCTTGAAGTTGTTTATTCAAGAAAACTTGAATAAACCTTGGATACATCAACCATTTTGATCCATGTGAGATGTGTGAGAGCATCCCATCAAGAATTAGCCTTGAAAAGTTGAAAACATGATTTGTAGCTAATCCTACTATAGCAGATGCTATGTTAGAACGAATTGCTCCTCGAGGTAGTTTTAGCACTAATGCAATGAAGCAATACATGAACCAAAAACTTCTAGTGAGGACAAAAAAAGGGTTTCTTAAATGCATTCAGTTAAAGACCCTTCATATCCAATGTCCCTAAAAGTATCCCAAATCGCTTTGCTTATCAAAACGAATAGCCCCATATTCATCATTAAACAATAAGTCTTCACGAATAGAGGCTTCAGTAATCTTCACAATTCTCTCAAAGCGTAGCTTGAATATATGATTCATCATTCTCCATATGAATCCTAGCGGTTCCCAAAATTTTTGAATCCAGGGCTCAATGATATCCGGTTCTACTAATAGTGCATAACTAATTGGCACCCGAAGAAAATCGATGATGTCATGAAAGATTACATTTGCTTCAGTCTTGTCTAAATTTGCCACCATGTTGTGTTTGGAAACTGTATTACGATTCGCCATTGATGATTATATGATCACAATAAGAGATAGAACGAATAATATAGGTGAAAGTGAGAGAAATATGGAAAAGATTTGAAGATATCAATATGAGAGGGAAATTCGGAGAGTAGTTATTTATAGGTGAGATTTAAAAAAAATCACAGCCATTAATAAAAAAGTTACCGTTAGTTGTAGTTACCCCTCAATATTACCATTGGAACAATACTTTAATAAGACAAACAGTACTTTCCACGTGTGCAGTACTTTCCAAGCAGTACTTTCATAAAATCAAAAAGCAGTACTTTTCCATTCTCTTCCTTACAATAGCATACACAGCAAATAAACATGAATATCCTCCCCTCAAGCAATACATAGGACTATACTTACACTAAACAGTCCTCCCCTTAAATGTAGCTCAGTAATTAATCATGCTAATACTCACCACCAAGTGAGTAAATCTTGAAACATCAAATCCTTTGGTGAGTAAATCAGCTACATTATCATCCGTATGCACCTTGAAAACATTAATGAGCCTATGCTCATAACAATCTCTGATAAAGTGGTGCCTAATCTGAATATGTTTGGTCTTGGAATGATAAACTGGATTCTTCACAATGAAAATGGTACTTTCATTATCAATATTGATAGGAGTATTCTTGAAATTGAACCCATAATCCAAGAGTTGATTCGCATCCACAACACTTGTCCACTTAACTACGTGACATATTAGCCCCGGTTGATGATGTTCTGCAATTGTTTGCTATTTACACTGCCATGAAACTAATCTTCTTCCAAGATATTGGCATCCACCTGTGGTTGATCTTCTGTCATAGTTGTCACCTTCATAATCACTATCTGAAAAAAGCTTCCAAGTGAAAAGGGGAATCCTTTGGATACCACAACCCCAACTTAGGTTGTTGTTTCAAATAACAAAAATTCTTCTTCTTTGCATTCATGTGAGAGACCTTAGGTGTGACTTGATATCTTGCACATAAACAAACAACAAACATGATATCGCCTTGATGCAGTAGATACATAAGACAACAATCATGGATCTCTATAACTTGACTTCAACTGGTTGTCCATCTTCATCCTTGCCCAATGAGTTGATAGATTTAATAGGTGTAATGCGCAGGCTTCATGTCATCTAAATTGAACTTCTTAAGTATGTCAGCTACATACTTGTCTTGACTTATGAAAATTCCTTCCTTTAACTGCTTAACTTGAAGTCCCAAAAAGAAAGTTAACTCACCCATTGAACTCATTTGAAATTCATTCGCATGACTTCTCAAACTCCTTGACCATTGATTGTTTGGTAGCTCCAAAGAGGATATCATCTACATACACTTGAACTAGCATGATATCCTTCTTATCTCTCTTGATAAACAAGGTCTTATCTATAGCTCATCTCCTATAACCATGTTGCAATAAAAAGGTAGAGAGCCTTTCATACCAAGCTCTAGGTGCTTGATGTAAGCCATAAAGAGCTTTGACAACTTTGTAGACTTTGTTTGGATGTTTAGGATCTTCAAAACCAGGAGGTTGTTTGACATATACTTCCTCTGTAATCTTGCCATATAAAAAGGCACTCTTGACATCCATTTGATAAACCTGAAATCCCATATAAGATGCAAAAGCAAGGAAAATTCGAATTTGTTGGGAATAATCCGTTACCACGGATAGTAGTGGTTTACACTGCTTGGTTTAACACTAGCAGTGGAAACGTATTCCCACTGCAAGTTCTTTATTACCACTGCTATCAGTTTATGATAAGGTTAAGCAGCGTCTTGATAAGTATAGAATAGATTTTATGTATATTCTATTATGTTAGCTATATACTTATCTTGTAAAGGACTCCTTGTTGCATAAAAGGAGATCCTAGGTCATTGTCTTGATGCGTATACATTACAATATTACCTACGAAAACTTCAAGGTGTAACCCTAGTGATATGTTAAGTTCACTCGTATTATTCATTAATAATATTGGAGCTTGAGTTTTGTGTTAACTTGTGTTTATTCTCATACATCATATAATTAGTCTTCTAAGTATTACTTAAGTAAATTCCGCTTGCTTGATAATATTATACAAAATATCATTGACACAAGGAGAGTGTCCTAGATCCATCAAGTGGTATCAGAGCAGTTCACGATATTTTTGTTTTAGAAGATCTAAAGAATTAGCTTGACTCACTCACTCAAGACAATGGAGATGGAAAACAACCAATCAAACTCTTCTTCTACACCCGAGACTCCCAAGCTTAAGCTTAATGAGTTTGAGATGTGGAGGATACTGATTGAGCAATGCTTCCTCATCTGAGGACTATGCTCTATGGGAGATTATTTAACTTGGTGATTCTTTCAAGTCTGTGACCACTACTTCCAAAGTAGGTGACACAGATGTTGTGAAAGTTTCGTGCACGAATCAAATCTGAAAAAGCTCAAAAAAGAATGATCTTAAAGCTAGAAGTCGTTATTTGATGACTCTTCCTAGAGACCGATTATTGCATTCACAAATTCAAGGCTAAAGACTGTTTGAAGAGATTTGCTCAGTTTTTGGTGGTAATGATGCAACAAAGAAGACTTAGAAGACATTGTTAAAGCAAAGTTATGAAAACTTCTCTTGACAATGACTTTCATGATAGCATTTTACCAAACTTGAAGATTGTTACACGACCTAACTGTGTTTGGCATTAAAGTAGAAAAGGAAGACCTCAATTTGAAGTTTCTAAGAAGTTTGCCTTCAGAGTTTCAAACCAATGTTAGCATGCAGAAACCAAAAAGACATTGAAACAATGAAGCTCAATGATCTTTAAAACAACTTCAAACTTATTGAGCAAAGGTTGAAGGCGGGGGAAACTTAGTACAAGCTCTAGTAGCTTGGCATTTTTGTCAAATTCTGTTGACAGTGATGATTCTGAAGATGAAAGTGATGATGATATGCCCTTGTAGGTTCTAAAGTTTCCCCTGGTAATGTTAATGTTACCACTGTAGGTTCCAAAAAGAAGGTTGCTAGTATTGGAGATCCTACCTTTTATGCTTTTATCTCCACATAAGTCGATGGCTCTGTCTTAACTCATGAAGACATAGAGCAAATTGATGAAGATGACTCGGAGGAGATGGATATAAAATGGCAGATAGCTCTTCTTAGCATGAGGGCTAAGTATACAAGAAAAGATGGCAAGCCTATCCACATTAATGGTGATGATCTGCGGGGTTTGATAAGAAAGAAAGTGGAGTGCTTTAACTGCCACAAGTTTGGACATTTTGCTAGAGAATGTAGAAGACCAAAGACCAAGGACAACAGTCTACATGGTACAAGCAAAAGAAGGGACCAACTGTGGAAGAACCAAATACAATGTTGGCTATTAATGGTGTAAGCTATGATTGGAGTTTCATGGCTGATGAACAAGAAGAAGAACATTGAGATCTTTTCTTGTTGCTACTTGAATTTGCTCTCATAGCTTTCTCTGATTCTGAGGTACAAAACTTTGATAGTTGTTCTAAAACATGTAGGGTTGCTAAAGAAGTTGAAAGACTTAATGATTTGTACTCTAATGAAAGGCAAGAATTATATCTGCTAATTATCTGTGGCTAATCTTAGGAGAGCTATGGCGGTATTAGAAAGAAAATAGAGCACTATCGAGAAAATGAGTCAAATTATAATGATGATATGATTCTTCTTAGGAGAGGTAGAACATTGGCTGCGTGAATGAAGCATACCAAAAGGAGCTTGAAAAACTCCAAAGAAAATTGAAAATGTCAATTTAAGACACATGTTATCATCAGTCTAAGTCAATTGATAAAATTTGGAATGCTCAAGTAATTAATAAAGCTAAGTGGTATGGGTTATAATACTGGTGCCACCACCACTAAGAGGTGTTCCATCACCTCCAGGTGTAGATTTAGCTCATGCAGGTTTAGAAGACTTTAAGGAACTTGAAAGAGAATATGGTCCTTTAAAGGACAGAGTGGTGAAGAGTGAGGAAGAGAGTAAGCTTAATAATGATGTTTTTGAGAGTGCTAGTGACTCATCATTTGTTGATGAGGATGTTAAAAAGAATGTAGAGACTACTATCCCAAAAGTTGTTAATCTTTGTTACAGAGGAACCTAGGAAACTGTTAATAAACCTAGACCAACTGGGTATGCGAGATGTATAGGAACAAGCCTACAACTCCTAGGGGTAACCAGAGGAGTTGGAATCATGTTAAATCTCAACAACTAGGTCGTGATTTTGTAATGAACAATAAGGCATGCTATATCTATGGTAGTTTTGATCATTTACATGCTTATTGTGACTATCATGTTGGGAGAAGGGAAGTCTATGGGTATAAAAGGGTGGAGACTAACAAGTATCAACATAATGTACACCATAATTCCCATTGCAAAATGGTCCCAAAGCGATTCAACTTAGAAGTGGCCTCAAAACACTTGCCACTTCAAAACTATTAACACTTGCTCACTAAGTCACTTGTTAAAAGTGCAAACACCAAAACAAGTTTTAATAAATCTGCACAAATAGGAAAAAGAACCTTTCAAGCTAAGGTAATTAATAACCAACAGTGGTACCTAAAAGAAACCGCAGTTACCACGCTCATTCAAAAGTTACCCCTGCAAGGGTTTTAAATAAGAAAAGGGGGGACATGGGCAATGTTGTGAAGGCCTCAGCACGTTGGGAATGGAAACCTAAAGGAAATACCTCTACAACCAATCCCAATGGTGTATCAATGACCTTTGATAGATTTAACTATATTGATACAGGATCCAAGTCAATCATGGCTTGGGTCCCCGAAACTAACTCTTTACTTATTTGTGCAGGGCATCCAAGGACAAAAAAGTCGAGATCAAGGATATCGAGATAGTGGGTGTTCGAGGCACATGACTGGCAACAAGTCCTATCTTTCAGATTTTGAGCATTATGATGGACAGTATGTCAGCTTTGGAGGTGGAGTAAATGGAAAAGTTCTTTGGTAAAGGTGTTATTAAACGGTAACTTGGATTTTGAACTTGTGTATTATGTAAAGGAGCTTAAGTACAATCTCTTTAGTGTGTCACAAATGTGTGACAAGATGAACAATGTTCTTTTTACCAAAGATATGTGCTGTTGTCTCTAAGGATTTTAAGATGCACGATGAAAGTCGATTCTTCTTAAAGTTCCTAGAAAAGGCAATCTCTATAGCTTTGATATGAACAACATTGTAGCTGAAGATGATTATGCTTGCTTGCTTGCAAAGGCCATAGTGGATGAATCCATGTTATGGCATAGAAGACTTGGTCATGTTAACTTCAAAACCATTAACAAGATTGTCAAAGATGGTTTAGTGAGAGGTCTACCTCGAGAAAGATTTGAAAATGATCAAACCTGTGTGGCTTGTCTCAAAGGCAAACAACACAGAGCTTCTTCTGGTCAAAGTTGATTAACTCTATTGCTCACCCACTGCATATGTTACATATGGACTTATTTGGTCCTACATCGTGGCGGCTTGAATCTTAAGAAATATTGTCTTGTGGTGATGATGATTTTAGCAGATTTACATGGGTTTCTTTCTTGGAACTAAGGATGAAACATGAGGCATTCTCAAAATATTTATCCAGTTGAAAACCAATATGATCTGAAAGTTAAAATCATTAGGTGTGATAATGGAACCGAATTCAAGAATAGAGTTATGGATGAGTTTTGCAAAGATAAAGGTATTAAAAGAGAATTTAGTGTGGCTAGAACTCCTCAACAAAATGGTGTTCTGAGAGGAAAGCAGGACACGATAGAAGCTGCTAGAACTATGTTGGCGATTCTAAATTGCCAATTACTTTTAGGTTTGGCGATTAACACGCATGTTATGTGCAAAACAAGGTTTTAGTGGTAATGTCAAAGAACAAGACACCTTATGAATTGTTTAGGGGAAGACCACCTACCCTCGACTTCATGAGACCATTTGGGTGTCATGTATCTATTCTCAATACCATAGATTATCCAGGCAAGTTTGATGAAAAGGCTAATGAAAGGTATTTTGTTGGGTATTCCATGGTTAGTAAAGCTTTCAGAGTATTCAACTTAAGAACAAAGATTGAAGAAAATCTGCATGTTGAGTTCCTGAAAATAAAGTCAATGTCAAAGGAACTGTCCGAAAAGACATTTGATCTTGATACTCTAACAAATACTATGAATTATGTGCCTATTGCTACAGGAACATCTTCTTTGATGCGGGTTCGAAGAGTTTCTTGATGATGATGAACCAAGCAAGAGGATGCTGAGATGATCAAGATGAATTTAGTCTATCTCTTTGGGACTATGAGATAATAATGATTTCTTGAAAACTGGGTTGTTCATCCTTCTAGTGATTTGGAAGAAGAAGGAAATAGTAATTTGAATGATGATAATTTTGAAAGCGATGACAATTCGGATTCCACTGTTGAAAAGTGTTTCCTGCAACACCGGATGTGGGAATCACCAGTCCAGTTACTATGGAAGCTCAAGCCAATGATGTTGAAATTTCTAATATGCCAAGAGATTGAGTTTCAGACTCCCTTACTATTCATAAATCACATCCTCTTGAAAATGTGATTGGGGATGTCTATTCACAACAAGACTTGAAGACAAACAAAGTTGCCTGATGTTCATGGATTCATAAGTAAAATATATGAATCTAAAATACATGAAGGCAAGAATGAATGTCTATTTATGTGTTTTCTGTCACAAATGGAGACAAAGAATGTTTACAAGGCACTTGAAGATGACAGTTGGGTGGAAGCAATACAAGAAGAGTTGCTTAAATTTAAGCTTCAAAAGGTATGGGTGCTTTGTGATTTGCCTTCTGGCAAGAAGGTAATAGGTACTAAATGGGTGTTCGGAAACAAGAAAGATGAAAGGGGAATTGTTATCAGAAACAAAGCTAGGCTTGTGGCTTAAGGATATACTCAAGAGGAGGGTATTGACTATGAAGAAGTTTTTCCCCTGTTGCAGGATTGAAGCAATTAGGCTATTCTTAGCCTATGCATCTTTTATGGGCTTTAAAGTCTATCAAATGGATGTAAAAGTGCTTTTCTATATGGGCAGATAGATGAAGAAGTTTATGTCTCACAACCTCCGAGGTTTTGAAGACCTCAATATCCTAACAAAGTCTGCAGGGTTGTTAAAGCTTTGTATGGCTTGCATCAAGCACCAAGGAAATGGTATGAAACCTTAAATACTTATCTTCTTGCAAATGGGTTTCATAGAGGCAGAGTGGATCAAAGTTTGTTCATAAAGAAAGACAAGAATGATATCTTGCTTGTCCAAGTATATGTTGATGATATCATTTTGGGTCTACAAAGACGTAATGTGCAAAGATTTTGATAAACTGATGAAAGAAGAATTTCAGATGAGTTCTATGGGAGAACTCACATTCTTTTTGGGACTTCAAGTATTACAAAATCCAGATGGTATTTTCATTAATCAAGATAAATATGTGGCTGAGATACTAAGGAAGTTCAAGTTTATTGATGCAAAGTCATCCAGCACTCCTGCAGACAAGACTACACATCTACTTCTTAAGGAAAATAGTGGTGAAGGCATTGATGTGCACATGTATAGGTCTATGATTGGCTCTTTGATGTATCTTACATCATCTAGACCGGATATTATGTTTGCTTTGTGTGTGCCTGCAAGGTTTCAAGTTACTCCCAAGTTCTCTCACTTGATTGCTGTGAAGAAGATTTTCAGATATCTTAAAGCATATCCTACTATGAGATTGTGGTATTCCAGAGATTCTCCTTTAGATCGGTTACTTACTCGAGATAGTGACTATGCCGGAGCTAGCTTGGATAGAAAATCTACAACTGGTGGATGTCAATTTCTTGGAAACAGGTTAGTGTCATGGCATTGCAAGAAACAAACAATGGTGGCTAATTCTTCAACTAAAGCGAGTATATTATTGCTGCTGCAAGTTCTTTGTGCTCAAGTACTATGGCTTCAAGATCAACTCTTGGACTATGGGTACAATTTCATGAATACCATCATACATATTGACAATAGCAGTACCATTTGCATAATCAAGAATCCTGTTCAACACACAAAGACCAAACATTTTGAAATTAGACACCATTTCATTCGAGATTGTTATGAAAAGGGACTAATTCAAGTTGTCAAAATTCCTACTGATGACAACTATCTTTGATTTATTAACAAAAGGTCTTGATGTGGGAAGATTTTAGTACTTGGTAACAAGTCTTGGAATGCTTAATCCATAAATGTTTTTCTAGTGTTGAGGGGAGGTTGTAGGGTAATGCAATTGTTGTATGAGTTTGTATATTATGTTTTGATGAGAAGTTGGAGTTAAAAGGTGTATATCTGAGATACACATCAAATGGTTATTGATTCACCATGTCTAATACACATAAGAATCAACTAGTCCAGAGCAAACGGCTACTGGTAATGACTTGACAAATCCGTTTATGGTTGATAGTTTACCAAAACCTATATGGTTATCAACTCACCATATTCTTTATGATTAAGAGTTGGCTAGTCCATAGCAAAGGGCTCATGGTAAAGACATATCAAATCCGTTGATAGGAGATAGTTTGCTAAAAACTATAATGGGAGCATATTGTTTTCTAATGATTTTATCTTCCTTCCACTGCTCTTTGAAATTTTTGTGAAAAAAGTTACCATTGCTAGTTCACATTTCCAGCGACAGTGTTATTTTACCACTGTTGTTCTAGCGTTACAAACGATTATGTCGTAATTTATTTTTCACTAGCCGTTGAAAGTAACCAGCGATAGTCATATATATAGGGTTAATATTTTAAGTAAATTATCTTCTTTCCATATTATAACTACTTTCTAAAGATAATTTTACTTGCGCATCAATTCTAAACCCTAACCCTATATATCTTTTTCTCTCAATTGGCTAGTCATTACTTCAATTCTTCTTGACATAATCATATTTTTTCATCAAAAGTTTCTATGGCTTCTTTGAAATTTGCAGATGAGCACAACCTAGTGGCCTACTTACAAAAGTCTACCGAGAAGAGTGGCCCTTTTTTTCATGAGATTGTGGACTTTCTTCATACCACTCATATAAGGTATGCTTTGCTTTTAAAACCCACAATTTATATCTCTCAAATCAATCATTTTGGACTTCGCTCATCCATAACACTTGAGAATAGAGATACACGTGAAGCAGTGGATGCTCTCTGAGCCACTTGTAGATGGGGTAACTATTGATGTTACTGAGGCATCCCTGAGGAGAGTACTTCACTTGGATGATCTAAATGGTCTCATCACATTACCTATGTCTGACATTCATGATACTTTATCATCCATGGGGTATGATACCACTGACAAAAAGGCTACTTTCAAAAGAGTGGTTTTTGTCCCCACTGGAGATTTTTGATTCATACCTTGTTACATTGCCTTAGTCCTAAGAAAACATCTTATGAGCAATTTAGTTCAACCATGGCTTATTCTTTGGTTTGTCTAGTCAGATAAGATTTTCAAGCGGGTCCAACTATATTTTTACAAGTATGAAAGGCAATGTACAAAGTGAAACCAAATTTTTAATGTATCCCGGTTTGTGCAAGGCGTGCTTAATGAATTTCGACTGCAACCTCACACTACTGTTTATCAAATCAGTTGCCTAAAGCCTAAAGTTTTTCAAAATTTGAATAAAGATGGCAATATGATTTTTACACCTCTCCTACCCTAAATGCTTGCTAAAATTTCATCTGAACAAACTACACCTATAATTGATGTACCCAACATTGATTATACACAACCAGTTTCAAGAACCTATGAGAGAAGGTCAAAACAGTCAACTCCTCTCATGACAACACAGCAAGTTTCTGCACCTTTTGGTCTAGGAACAAGCAGTGGTGGTTCTAGACTTCCACCTAGTCCTACTATGGAGGAATCTGGACCTTTGCCCCATGATTAACCTCTCCCAACAGGTAACACAGTTGGAAGTGCTGAGGGCAGTGGCAACCAAATGGAATTGATGGTTCTGTGTACCAAATTAGCAAAGCAAATTGAGTCTCTACAAAAGGACTTGGTTACTGTTAAGAAGAAGCATGCCAAGGATGTTCAACTGTTAAAGACAGAGATTCAGACCATAAAGGAAGAGATACAGAGGTTGAAAAAGCACAAGCAGACTGCAAAGATGGTGATTTCATCTTCATCCTCACCTTCTAATGGTGATTCAGTTGATCAAGATTTGGGAAATTCCTCCAAACAGGGAGGAAAATAGGTTCTGACATGAGGGAGGAAAATTGATTTTGAAGATGAAGGAGATACAAGTAAAGGAGCAAAAGAAGCTGAAACTCATGGAGAGCAACTTGAAGATCAAGACATTTTCCAAATGCAATGATTTTACCATGATTTTATTTCCACTGAAGAGCCAAATATTGCCACTGCAAGTGAAGAATTTGATAAATTGAAGACAGACAAGGGTAAAGCGGTTATGGAAGATGTACTGACAATATGAAGGTAAGATTTTAAAGAAAAGAAAAGTTCAGATTGATCATGATAGAGAATTTGCTAAGAAGATAGCGAAGATCAAATTCTTGAGAAAGTTGAGAGAAGAAAGATTGAAAGAAATGGAAGTTCTAAGCTTTTTGGAAGCTAAAAGATTGGACAGAATGGAAGATACTGAAGATTCAATTTCCACTGTTCAACCTACAATAATGAAAGAAAAAGCTCCAGAGTTTAGCTATGTTCCTACTGAAGAAGATATTGAGTTTCGGTAGCTAATAATCCGAAATCAAGAAAAGGCAATTGACCTTGTTGTTGATGTATCCTTAACGAGGAACAAATAATGCTCGTTAAAGGATTTTATTAAAATGACGAACAATCAAACACTTGAAGATGTGATTAATTCAGTCAAAAAGGGTCAGAAGAAACCAAGAAAACCAACCAAGGCTCAAATACTTGCATACATGAAGACTTATTGTTGTCATGTTGGTAACTGGAAAATGCATCAATTTAAAGGAATGTCTGATGATCAAGTTGAAAGGCTTACTACAGAATGCGTGAAACAAGATAAATCTTTTATTTCAATGGGTTCTGAAGAAGAAGAAAGAGAGATTCCTAGATTGAAGAGAAAGGCTAAAGTCAGTGATTCTCAAACTATTAAGAAGACTAAGGTTGATGAAGATCATACAAAGTCTATTGAGAAGGAGATTCCTCTCTGAAATTCACTGAAGACCAAATGACTGAAATGATTGTGATTGAAGACAGAGATTTTTATCCAAAACCACTGCAAATTCGACATCCTATCATTGATTGGGAAGTTTACACTGCTAGCAATCTTGCTTCAACATGGAAGATTGCAAAGCTGGGAGGAGAAACTTCATCTTTCATGACATTTGAAGATCTTATTAAAGCTTTTGACGGAGATGACCTTAATACACTATGGAAATTAGTTCAAGAAAGGTTTAATGCTCAAGATCTCAAAGATGCAAAGGAGATGCGGTTATGGGTAAATCTTAGAAGGCTTTTTGAACCAAATGCTGATGATGACTATTGGAAAACCTTGTTCACATGTTTTGGTACTAAATGGTTTTACTATGATTCATGTGAAGTTCATCATGTCTCTACAGACTAATGGAGAAGACTTTTCATGCTTCTGAGAAAGAATATCCACTTAGAGCTGGAGCTCTTCGATAATGTTAAGCTTACACATAAGAGTTAATGAAGACAATGAGAAGGTCAGAGCATTATTACAAAGGCTTCAAGATCAGTGTTCAAGAGCTATACAAAAGTTAAGAGAAAAGAAGTAAGTGTTTGATTGAATTCCCCAAATCCTTGAAGTTAATGCATATTGGAGAAACTTATTGATTTGCAGAGAAATCATAAGTTTAGGAGAGGATTGTTGGGAATAATCCGTTACCACGGATAGTAGTGGTTTACACTGCTTGGTTTAACACTAGCAGTGGAAAGGTATTCCCACTGCAAGTTCTTTATTACCACTGCTATCAGTTTATGATAAGGTTAAACGCGTCTTGATAAGTATAGAATAGATTTTATGTATATTCTATTATGTTAGCTATATAATTATCTTGTAAAGGACTCCTTGTTGCATAAAAGAAGATCCTAGGTCATTGTCTTAGGTACGTATTACATTACAATATTACCTACGAAAGCTTCAAGGTGTAACCCTAGTGATATGTTAAGATCACTCGTATTATTCATTAATAATATTGGAGCTTGAGTTTTATGTTAACTTGTGTTTATTCTCATACATCATATAATTCGTCTTCTAAGTATTACTTAAGTAAATTCCGCTTGCTTGATAATATTATACAAAATATCATTGACACAAGGAGAGTGTCCTAGATCCATCAGAATTGCTTCAATCCTTGCTACCAGAGCAAACACTTTATCATAATCAACTCCTTCTTCTTGTCTGTAGCCTTGGGCAACTAACCTTGCTTTTTTTTGATGACATTCCCTCTTTCATCTCTCTTGACTCTGAACACCCATCTTGTACCAATGACCTTCTTACCATCAGGAAGATCACATAATACCCAAACTTCTTGATGTCTGAATTGTAGCAGTTCTTCTTGCATAGCTTCAACCCAACTCTCTTTAGTCAATGCTTGAGCAATATTCTTGGGTTCTTCTTGAGAGATAAAACAAGTAAACAGACATGTTTGATGGTCCTTATGATTCAGTCTGTTTTTTTTATAGACAAAGCTAAGTAAAGCATTATGAGGTTTAGAAAAACTCTTAGCTCTGTGTCTAGTCATCACTCTAGAAGTAGAAGGACCAATGATTTGATTAGTAGGATGATTCTTATGAATTCTTAAGTTTGGAGACTGTGGAACTCCATAAGTATCATCCAAATTAGTTAAATCAGCATCTTCATTGGAATCTGTGAAAATACCTTCATCTTCAAACTCATCATCGGATCTTCTAATCCGAGCATAGTAGGATCATCCAAATTATCCAAAGTCTTTGCGGGAACTGGTGCAACGGTACTTTGGTCAAAAGTACTTTGTCCCAAAGTACTGTGAGAGTACTCTGTAGTCTTGTTCTTCTTCTTTGCTTCTTCATAAGCTCTTCTTTGGTCATCAGTATAAGAATGTGCTAAAACATCTTGAAGAAGCATCTGATTAAGTTCATCTTGAATAGATTGATCCTCACCAGACAATGAGGATTTTGGCTCATCGATACTTTTCTCTGTCTCGGCGAGGTTTAGGTTCTTCATTATAAACAACATCTGGTCTAATATGGACTCCATGAACAACATACTGTACCTCTTCTCCATTGTGTACATGTTGATTCTCTTCTCTAACAGGAACATAATTCATTGAAGGAATCAAAACTTCAAGATCAAACATCCAATCAGGACCTTTACCCTTTTGATTTTCTTGATCTTCCAAAAACTCAACATGAAGACAATCTTGAACCTTCTTGGTGACTCTGTTGTACACTCTAAATCCCTTATTGTTGGTGCAGTAGCCCAATAAATTAACTTCTTCTGACTTGCCATCAAATTTACCCAGATTATCAATTGTATTAAGAATAGTGAGAGGGCATCCAAAAGGCTTCATAAATCGAATGTTGGGTTTGTTTCCCATCAGCAACTCATAAGGTGTCTTCATATGTGGTTTGGTCTGATACTCATTAAGTACATAGCAAGCAAGTACTTACGCTTTCCCCCGAATTGAATTGAATAGGTAAGTGTGAGTCCTGCAAGCATTGTTCGGCGCTTCTATCAAAGTCCTATTCTTTCTCTCTGCAACACCATTCTGCTGTGGTGTTCGGAAATCTTGAACTCCCTCTTGATTTCTTTGTTAGCACAAAATTCATCCATAAGCTTGTTCTTGAATTCAGTTCCATTGTCACATCTAATACCTCTAACTTTCAGTCTCGGTTGGTTTTCAAGTGCTATTATAAGATCATGAATAGCATCAAAAGTATCATCCTTAAATCCCAAGAAAAATACCCAAGCTGAATCTCGCAATCATCTCATCACTACTAAGCACTTCTTCTTGTTCAAACTTGTAAGATCTGAGACCAAATAGATCCATATGTAACAGCTCAATGGTTCTCTAATCCTTTCTCAAGCATCTTGCAAGAAGCTTTGTGTTGTTTACCCTTCTTACATGCCAAGTGAGTGGTCATTCTTGTAAGTCTTTGAAGGTAAACCTCTAACTAAATTTCCTTTGACCAATTTGTTGATATTCTTATAATTCACATGGCCCAGTCTTCTATGCCACCGATGTGCTTCTTCAAGGGATGCCTTTGCTACTAAACATGTAGCTCTTTCTGAAGAGTGAAGACTCTTCATATCCAAACTGTACACATCATTGGTTCTTGGTACTTTGAGTATCACCAAATTATCATCATCAAGCTTGAATTCAGGTGAAAGGATGAGGCATTCTGTGTCAGTGAATAACACAGGATGCTTTTTGTCACAGATTTGAGAGACTGACAAAAGGTTGAACTTAAGCTCCTTCACATATCTAACATTCTCAAAATATATGCTTCCTGTCTTGATGGTTCCTTTTCCACTAATTGCTAAAGGTTTATAAGCTCAGCAAGGGATAACAATAACAAAGACAAACATGAATGCACAACGGAATAATAAGAACATCAATGTTATTGCTAAAGGTTTCATTCACTAACACTAACTAACCCTAGACGTTTATGGAACACGTCTAGATAACTAAACTACTAACTAACTAATAACCTAGGTGTTTACAATAAACTACACGCCTAGGACATACACAAACCTTTAGTCGACTACATTATGGAAGACTTAATTATAAAACCTACACCCCATGTCCTCTTTATATACTAGAGGATTAGGGTTTACAAATATCTACTAAGGACTAATAAATAAAACTTATTTTGCAAGCAAGTCCCTCCATCTTTTTTTAGGTTTCATCTTTGTCACATTAAGTCCCTCTTGTTTCATTCTTTTTGTCTTATCAACTCAAACGTATAATTCCCAACAATCTTCCCCTAGTTGATAATGACAAAACCATTTTTGAACGAACTTCCCTAGACGAAGTAGAGAAATTGAGATCAGGGATCTCACCATGAATAAAACAAGTATGTCTTCCTTTGTCTTCCCCTTAATCCATGCCATGCCACTCAAACATCTCTTCCCCTTTTTGTTATTATCCAAATAGGGAATGTATGCAAATAATGATCTTGACCACCACGAACCAATATCATACCTCCAATCTAAGCCGTCCAATGTTTCGAATTGCCCTCCATGAAGAACACCAAAATGCTTACTAAAAATGAATCCAAAACAGTAGAAAACTCCAACTAGCATTAGTAATAATGATCAATAGTAGTAAAAATCAAATACTTCCCCTTGAGTGGTGCATGAACATCAATGATTCTTTAAATCTGTAAGCTCCTTGTAATGATCACTTGTGAAGAAAACCAAATATAACGAATTTGATGAAGAAGTAAAATGACCCAAACTTGTATCTTATGTCTTGCACTATAGATGACATCGAACGTATACAACCTATGTATAGGGAGACCGCAATCCCTTGACGAAAACCTTCATTTACTATTCGTCAATTCGTTGTCATAATCATTGAAGCACGAACAAGTTATCGAATCTGATCTAGCGGATACGAAACATGTATAGAGTGGATGATAATGATGACATTAAACAGAATCATGAATATGAACCACATACGAAGGTAAAGCCAAACGATAGAAACTTCATAGATAAATTCCAAACTTTGAACGAACAATAGAAAATGTACCAATGATCTAGAAACGAAACGGGTATAATACCCGCACAAATAAATAAAGGAATCATGAACTGCGGACTCACTTCCTTCAAGCCGAATCTCTAAACGAATCAACGAAACATACTAACAACCCAAACCACATAACGAATAATGAACTGTCTCCAAGTGCATAACAAAACAAATGAAAGAAACACGAATCGCGGATACTCTGTCTCCCACCATTCTCAGGACAATCATGGGCTCGATGCCCTTGTAGATACACATAGAAGATGAAATCTTCTCAGCATCTCTTCTCTAATACGACGACCTAGTAGCATGGTTGAACTGCTGACCAACAATACGCCCAAACTCATGGTAGTAGTTTCTCCGCCTATCTGAAATACACCGGTCATATCTCGTCTGCTCGTACGCCTTTCGAGTGCCTGCTGGTTGAATCTCGTCTCAGTCTTTGCTCCTTCAGTTTTCCCGTTCAGCTCTCTCCTGCGACATTTAGATGTCCCAGCAGCGTTGCGATTAACAGATGTGGCTTCTACTTCACGAACCTCTCTAATCAGCAACTGTTGCAGTAACCTAGGGTCGACACCTCCATCTTCGAATCTATGAGTAGTCACCATCTAAACGATCGGTAAACGAACGTGTGAAGACAAAACAGACCAAAATCAAATGTGGAAGGGAGAAGAAAAATCAGTGAAGACAAAAGAATATCGAAGTCAAATTTGAGCGAAAAGTCAAAACGATCAGAAAAGATCAAAACAAACGGAAGCCTAATGTCTACCCAAATCCTCACAGGTCATTCCTAAGGTCAACAAGATGAAACCTTGTCTCTGATACCATAATTGTAACACCCCAACCCGACAAGGGTCCGAGTGTCACATTATGGGGTCAAATCAGAACATATATGCAAGCGAAAGACTTACAAAACCAAGTCATGAAACCATGACTCAAAATACAAACCCAAAAGATTACAATTACAAATGAAACAACAGAAAATCAAAATACAAAAGTCCATAATCATAAGTCCGCAAGAATAGGGTAACTCTAGGGTCAGTCTCTAACAGCTCCTACTCTCGACTCTCAATCCCAGCATCCCGATAAAATTACCTGCCGCCAAAGAAAAGAAAGTGCAGCTGAGCTTAAAAAGCACAGTGAACAGATATAAACAATACAATAACAATATAATCAAAATGAGAAATGGACCAAATCATGTCAACACAAAGAAAGGAAAAGAGCCTGCTGAGAACATGTCAGACGAAACAGAATACGAAACTCATATGAGTCAAAATACTGTAACAGAGCACATAACAAATATCATAAGATCGGAGTGCATTTCCCAGTGCCTAAGCATGCCACATGAATAGGCCAAATAATCATATCACAAATCATATAACGTCAAATCCAAAGTTGTACATGGAGCTGCAGACTCCAATGTACCAGAATGTGATGGGGTGTAAGAATACACACCAACCAATCACCAGATATAGATACAGATACAAATTCCCTGTGATGCATCCATACGCTCCCTGCAAAACATATCATAATGGCCCAAGAGATCTCATACAAACATAACAAAAGGGGAAAGCCATGGACTAATCACACCGCCCCAGATAGTGTCATGCCACTGGTGCCTCAATGACATGGCCATGGTACCTCCATGGCTAGGGATACAGATACAGAAGTTGGGCGATACAAGAGCAAATATAATCATATCAAATCAATCATATCAAATACTGAACTGAAGCATATCATATCAAATACCGAACTGAATCATATCAAACGGACAACCAACGAATATCAAAATCAGATAGCAGATTAAATATCAAAACGAATATCAAAACGGATATAAATCAGATAACAGAATGGATATCAATAGCATTAACGGTTACCAATACCAAAGGATGCCCTTACTGAAAAAGGACGGAATATCTATACTAATATTTACGAACAAAGAATGTTTTAGAAAGAGAGACTGAATATCCGTACCTTAGCAAATGAAAGCAAATGAAAATGTGAGCACGAAGAAATAATGTCACGTCTTCTTCAACGAATCTACACAGATTACGGTTCGTAGAATACTTATTAGTTCATTTAAGTCATAACGGATTTATTTCTTATATAAATCATATCAATATTTTAAGAGTTATTAAGCGTATTCTCATTTTTAGTAACGGACTAAAATAAATACTTTAGGGTAATAATTATTAATTAGCCAAACTTAAAGGTTACAAATGATAAATGGTAAATTTAAAGGTTTAATATGACAATATAGCAAAGTTAGAGGTCAAATATGATTGATTCCAAAGATTAGAGTTAAAAGTGACAACTTGGAAAAGTTCATGGTTTGCATGCGCCCATGACCAAAGTCTAAGGTTTAAAATGAAAATAACTTAAATATATCATGTATCTTAACCATATTTGCATACAAAATGAGGTACGTTTACTTTTATAAAATATTTTCCAAAACAGTGCTCGCCACACATTTCATGATCATTCGCGGCCCAAACAATTAACATTCACGACTTAGTAAATATACATTATGATTAACCCCCGACTCGACTACCCCGACACCCTTTCAAAACACTAAACGACCCAACCGTTGATCTCGCGATCACCCTCAAAGTTACCCCCACAAGGCACATTACTATGAAATTTTCTAAATCTTGTACTAGTTCTACGCATACATGTACATATGAAAAAGTTACCCATGCATGAATCTATTCTTGACATATTACTATTATACTCCATGCAAACTCAAGTCACCATGTCTGTTACGTTTCATAAGTGATATTTAAATGATTTAAACGTGCATTCGATTCACCGTCAGATCCTACTATAACTTAGAGCTAGTATATGTACTGATAAGAAGATTTCATAACATATCTACTTGTATGTGATTTGTAGTTCAAGATATACCTTCGGGAAATGATAGACCGAAACCAAAAACACGGACGCAACCACAAGATTTAAGGAGACACAACCAACCCAAACCCGGACATTCGTGAACCGTTGAGCATGTACAAACCACTACCAAGAGCTTAACCTTTGCACGAAATGAAACCCGATCCCACACCCCTACTCCAAACTTGAACGAGAGCCACTAGTAGAAGAACACCCGGACACAAACACAACCCAAAGCACTATATATCACAACTTCAACATAATCACGTACCAGGACTCCATTCGAACATGGACACATGTTGAGAAACTTGAACAAGGTTTACGTAAAATGAGGTATAGGCTGAGCCATAATCCCTCTCGTTAGGTTTAGGGCTGAAAATTTATTTGGAATGATGATGATCATGTGCCGAGATGCAGCGTATATAAAGTGTATCTTAACAACCTGTTATACTCATAATATAGAAGGAAAGCGTGCATCTTGAACAAACTCCTCTACAAAAATGGGATATGGAGCTTGATACTATTGACTGGGTATATTGCTGTGACCAACTTAATTTGAGAACGTGGGTTTTATTTGAATCCATTTCTAATATTGTTTATCGATAGCTCATAAAATATACATTGTGATATATTTGTACTAGTCAAGTTTAATAAGTGTTTCTTATATAATGTTTTTGAGAGAGAATAATCGATGCATGTTATACGGGTTATATCAAATGTGTATGGTGAGAATTTTGAGGAGGAAACCGTGTGGTTTGTGAGGAAAATAGGGACAATCAAATATTTCAAGTGAAACAAATACTTCTTAGTTCTAATCTTGATAACAAAATGTGTGAAAGGGGATTTTACATATTCGGTTTTAATTGTGACACGTAAACGTGTGATACATATTGTAAAGTGTACAATTGTTTCAAAACAAATCAAAGAAAACAGATAGATATTGGTATCTTGGTGATTAACTAAAAATTATTCATAACATATAGTTCTTAGTACTAATTATATCATTTAAGGACTTTGATTATAATCCAGAATGAAATGAAAATTGTAATTCAGATTTGTTGTCGACTTTGATCGTGATCTTTTCTTCTTCCCAGCCTGTTAATGTATTTAATAGCCTTTGTAGCCATACTGCTTGACACTTGCTACTTCTTTGTTCTGCCATAAACTCGACTCGCATGATGATAATGCAAGATAGGTTGTTTTGAGAAACCCGCTTATAGGTGAGTTCCCGAGTAAATCGATCCTGTTGTTCCTTTGCCTTCTTCTATGTCGATGCCATAACTGCTGTCACTATATCCATGTAACTTGCATCCTCCTGTCTTGTGGTAAGTTATACCAAAGTTTGAAGTGCCTTTCATATAACTTAACACTTGTCTAATTGCCTTCATGTGTTACTCCCTTGGTTCTTGCATGAACCGGCTTAGTAAGCCTACTGAGTAACTGATGTCTGGCCTTGTATGAAGTAAGTACCTCAAACATCCAATTAGACTTCTATATTCTGTAGCATCAACTAGTTCTCCTCCTTCCGTTTTTACTAGCTTTGTTCCTGGGTCCATGGGAATCTTGGTTTCATTACAATCTTCCATTCTTGCGTCTTTAAGAATCTTGTTGGCATATCCTGATTGCTTTATTGAGATTTCATCCTCTGTTTGGATAACCTCTATTCCCAAGTAGTAAGCTAATAAGCCTAAGTCACTCATATCAATTTTTTCTTCCATTTGTGATTAAACTCTTGAAGGTCTTTCTTGTTACTACCAGTAACTATTAGATCATCCACATAAACTCCAACAAGCAGCATAGAGTTGTTTCTTACTCTCGTGTAGATCGCTTGTTCTAATGTGCATTACTTGAAACCTAGTGATTTCAAGGTTTGATCTAACTTCGTGTTCCAAGCACGTGATGCTTGTTTCAATTCATAAAGTGCCTTATCAAGTTTATACACTTTATCTTCATTTCCTGGTTTCTTGAAACCTTCTGGTTGTGCAACATATACTTCTTCTTGAAGTTCGCCATGTAAAAATGCTGATTTTACATCCAAATGGTGAACTTCCCATCCATGATAAGCTGCTAATGCAAGAATTAACCTAATTGTTTCCATTCTTGCTACAGGAGCAAAGACTTCGTCGTAGTCTATCCCATGCTCTTATACGTATCCTTTAGTCACTAAATGAGCCTTGTGTTTTATAATTCTTCCATCTGCATCTCGTTTAGTCTTAAATACCCATTTTAGACCAATAGCTTTCTGATTGTCTGGTAGGGTGGCTAGCTTCCATGTCTTGTTTTTGTTGATTGAGTCAATTTCTATCTGCATTGCCTCAATCCATTTCTTATCTTGTACAGCTTCCTTATAATTTCTAGGTTCTTCCTCTAATAGCATTAGTTCATTAACTTGAACTCTTCATGCACGATCATATATGTTAGATAGGTTCCTGTATCCCTGAACTGGAGTATGATCGTATGGTCTTGCTATAGATGATGTTTGTCTAGTAGATTCTTCTGAGTTTGGCTCGTAGATATACAGTGTAGGTGTTGATGGATTGTCCATTTGTTCAATCTCATCATCAGATACACTATAAGTAGTATTCTGTATAGGACTTGGAGCACTATCTTCATCATTTTCCCCCAAATTTTGAGTGCTCTCAGAATCAATGATACTTGATGTTTGGTTTTCATTTATAATGAAATCCGTTCAGTTGGATTGGGACTATCCAAATGACCTTTCCAGTCCCATCCTTCATTCTCTTTGAACTTCACATCTCTACTTACAATCATAACCTTACTTACAGGATCAAATAATCGATAAGCCTTTGATCCTGGTTCACTTCCTAGGTAAACCAATTCCTTGCTTCTATCATCTAATTTCTTTAGATGTGGTTTGGTTACCTTTGCATATGCTTTGCATCCAAACACTCTAAGGTGTTTCAGGTTTGGTTTTCTATCCTTTAGCGTTTCATAAGGAGTAAAATCCTTCAGAGCTTTTGTAGGCACTCTATTTAACATATATATAGCATGCTTAATTGCTTCAGCCCAAAAATTTTGTGGCATATGCATAGCCTTTAACATACTTCTTGTTGTGCTCATTACAGACCTATTCCTTCTCTCTACAATACCATTTTGTTGTGGAGAGTATGGTGTTGTAAGTTGCCTAAGTATGCTATTCTCCTTACAGTAGCTTGTGAATTCTTTTGATGTGAATTCACCTCCTCTATCTGTTCTAAATGCCTTTAACTTTTTCCCGACCTCATTTTCCACCTTTAACTTAAATTCCTTAAAGGTCTCAAACGCCTCATCCTTTGACTTTAAGAAGTATACCCACATGTATCTAGTACAATCGTCTACTAGCAAAACATGTACTTCTTTCTGATTCAGTTTAGGGAAATAGGTCCACATAAATCTCCAAATACTAAGTTTAAAGGTTCCAAAGACTTAGTATTTGTTTGATTAGGAAAGCACTCTCATTGCTTTCTAGTAAGCATGCATTGCATACTTGACTCTTGTGATTAATATTGGGTATCCATTCCACTAATTTCTTCCGAGTCATATGTTTGATAGAATCAAAATTCAAATGACCCAACCTAGCATGTCAGAGCCATGCATGGTTTTCTAAATTAGTCAATAAACACATAGGTATACCAACATTCAAGTTAATCTTGTAAATTCGGGTTATTGATCTCTCAACTCTCGTGAGGAGTTTTTGATCCTGACCATATAGCAACAGAATGTTGTCTTGCATAATGATCTTACAGCCATTCTCTGTTAATTATCCTAGGCTCAATATATTGCTTTTTAAACTGGGAATGTAATAAACACTAGGAATCACCTTTTGTTCCTTGTTTTTACATTCCAGCAATATGGAGCCTTTACCCTTAATCTCTACATATGAACCATCACCAAAACGGACTCTTCCTGAAATTTTCTCATTTATTTCTTTAAAGTGTGTCCTAACTCTGGTCATATGGTTGCTAGCACCATTATCTAAGTACCATAAGCTTTTATTTGAACTTATGTACTTCTTGGGTTCAATCTCCTTCTAATTTAAGAATATTTTTTCTCCCTCATCTCCTTTTCTTTCAACTGCCATCAAGAGCGTTGGTTCAACATCTTCTTGAACCAAATTGGATTGCTCTTTTCTCCTATTCTTTTCTTTGCAGTTTCTCTTGAAATGTCCAAGCTTGTTACAGTTGTAACACTTTACTTTACTTAAGTCCCTTTTTTGAAAATTATTTTTCTTGAACTTATGTAAAGTTTTTCTATAATTGTTGTATTGCTTGGGTTTTCCATCTTGGTTATCTTCAGATGATCTAAACTTCTCTTGTCCACCATTCTTATGACTTGTACTACTGTCATAATTTGTGAACAGAAGTTTGTCCTGATTGTCACTAGTTGTAGTGCTTCCCAAATCTCTTTCGCACTTTTACAACTAGCTACTTGTAAAATTATATCCTCTAGTAATGCCTGGTACGTCAGAGGCTATTGTAATCATATCTTTCTTTTAGTATCTGTTCTTCATTAATTTTAGGTTCTAAATTCGCATGCCCTTATTCTGCTTTTTTTAGTATGGTTTTATATTTTACACGAAGAGCCCATACTGTATAATTTGTAGGTTTTAAAACGGGACATTGAAATTGGGAAAACATTGTAACCTCTTTGTGAATTACAATTTCCTTGTTTTCGTCTCCAGTCATTATGTTTAGAAACTATTCCTAACTCTAATAGGGAATATATAGTAGGAATCTAGGAAATCTTATAAATTCTACTAGGAATCAAAAGCAAAATTTCTAATCGTATCTATGTATAATAAGATTAAAAATTATAAAAGTTCAGATTTTAGTTTAGAATATAAAACCCGAATTTTGCGATTCCTCTACGATACGATTTTCTTTCGGTTGGAACACCCGAATGTGTTCACTTTCTTCCTTGTACAATCAACCAAATGCTCCCTTTGGTGTCTTCTTTTTTTACGAACCAGAAAAAATATGTTCTCCTTTGTTTTTTTTTGAAGCAGTAAAAAAATGCTCCTTTTCCTTTTTCTTCTTCGAACCAGCAAGAAACACTAAAAAATGCTTCTTGTTTCTTCTGTCTTCGAACCAGCACAGAAAAAAACAGCACCTTGTTTCCTTTTCGCCCTTAATCTCTTCGCCAAGGAACAATTGTTCCTTCCTCGTTTCTGCCTGAACAAAAACATCAAGGCTGTTGTGTTTCTTCAGTTCCAGCGTTTGCAGAAACCCCGACCCCTACTTTCTTTGATCTTGTGTCGCAAAACAAAAACATGCTCTGATGCGAATTTGTTGCCCAGCGGGGTTTGAAGCACTCGAAACAAATAAGTAAAGCTAAAAACAAAATAACTAAACGACTTGTATTTATAAACGTAATTAGTTTTCAATGTATTTGTACAATCTGATGATTCTTAAACAAAATCTTCTAAGCCTATTTATACTAATTGAAATGACACCCTTGAGCCTGTAGCCTTCCCCCAAACGGTGTGAGTTTGGTTTGTGACATTTCACATACAAAATAACCGTTTAATATGGTTATTAGGTTTGTGTTAAACCTATTTGGTCATTTTGTCTTTCGAAGTATACACGTAGCCCCTTGAACTTTGGTTTGGGACGAGATTAAGCCAACAAGAACTTGGCCTTTGCATCATTTCGAGACCATAGATGAGGTATGTTGAGTTTGCATAATGTATATGGAATAATCAGTTTAAGAAGGCAATATTATAGGATTATCACCCAAATAGCCTATCCTTGTGTGTCTATCGATTAGTCACCTCGAATTTTCGACCCCCATGTTAAACCCTTTTGTTGCACTCACCTTTAGTGCAAGATACCCCTAGATACACCCATCTGAGCAATTCCTTTCATTTTGTTTACCCAATATATATTGTTTCGTTACACCCATTCACCTTAGCCTACCGTGTAGTCTTAATTTGTGATCGTGAAGTCATTGTTTGCCTAAGTTCAAGGTTCAAGTAGAGAGGTTTGGAAATCATGTTTTCGTCAAATACTTATATTTGAAGATCAATGAAGACCCCCCAGATTCTCATATTATGTTCATCTCAAGTGGGGGGATGTTATGTTTAGTTATGATGTAAAAAAAATGATGATTAAAAAAAAATAATAGTTGTAGTTATTTGTTTATTGTAAAGTGCAATGTTATAAGCATTATGGAGCTCATCAAAGATTTAGTATCGAGGAGGCCACCTCGGTCACATTTGAAGAATTAAGTTGGTAATTATTGCGCCAACAGTTGAAGAACATGTAATGTGCCCATCATGACGTCCGCTAATGGCACATTTACTTGGTATATCATGATCCAGTTTCTTAGCCTTAAAACTTGAACTTTGGATGAACAGTAAGCGGTGATGACTTGGTTATAGGTTTAGACTATTTGCTTTGTCATTTTTATTTTACACCAACTATATCTCATGTCTTATCCTACCTATTAGTCATGAAGCGTGTCTAGGTGATGAAGCGAGCAATCTTTGGTGTCTTGGCCATGGATTTGGTCATGTATCATTGATTTTTTCCACTTTGCCATGACATGTTAGTAATGACAATTCACCCTTAACCCATGTCGTGTCTACCCATATTGCCTTCAAGAATTGTTTTGTCCTTAACTCTAATGGTGGAGATTTGTGTAACCGCCAAGCTTATGATAAAATACATGCTATGACTGTGCTTTGAGTGATCACCCCGAAATTGACACTTAGCCTAGTTGAGAGAATTTGAGTGTTTTGTTCCCATTTCGTGAGATGTTCGGCTTTGATTTATTCTAGCAGAAGAGATTTTTAAACTTGTATTTTCTAGGTAATGGGAGATATCTTTTTAGGAATTTTTCTAAGAAGGTCTACTTGAGGGCAAGTAGAGTTCAAGTGGGGGGATATTTGATAACATCAAATAGTCCTAAATACTAGGTGTCAATTTCCCCCGATAATGCTCGTATTTTATATCATTTATATGGATTTACGCTTGTTTTTCTTTATATTTCAGTTTCAGGTAAATTACGAATATTGGAGCTATGAGACGCGGATTTGGAGATTTTCTTAGAGATTTGTGATGGTATGCCTACTGTGAAGAAGCTACGTCGTAACTCCATCTCTCACATTACGCCGTAGCTAGCGCGTGACTCAGAAGACCAACTCAGCAATCAATTACTGCATAACTCCCAACTAAGGATTACACCGTAACCAATTAGGTCAAAGAATGTTCCACGCCGCCATCAGATACGCCATAACTCCTTCAATGATTACGGCATAATCATACCAATTGTAACCTATATTGAAGATACGGCGTAACCTATTCCATGTATTACGCCATAACCAGCTTACTGAGAGCATAATTATGGAATTGTTAAGGTTACGGTGTAACTCTCAACTTAAGTTAAGCCGTAACTAGATCGTGCCTATAAATACAAACCCTAATTTCTGCATTTTACATCATTCACTCCACACCGACAAGCCCTAATTGACCAACTGACCCTAAGTAGGTAGATTGAGTGGGAAGGGTAAGAATCGACCAACTGACGACCCTTCCTCACTTGTGCGAACTGACCAAATGAACACCTTCCGTTTGGATGAACTTAAGATGTTAGGGATGAGTTTCTAAGATGTTATTGCCCGGTCAGTCGTTGTTACGAATCTTGCATGTAGAGGTACTTAATGACATGGCTTAAGGGACTAAAAACAACTGGACTTTCAAGGGTAGTAGCTTAATCTCCAGTGGAAGCCTTTGTTGATAGGTTAGGACGAACTGACCAAATTTTGTACAAGCGACTTAAACCCCCACTTGAATCAATTGGAAGTAGTTAGAGGTGAACATAACATGATAGGATGAGTAACTAGGTTAGCACACTTTACCCCTATTGATCACAAATCTATCTTATTTACTTGCTTTCATTTCTTGTTTTCTAGTTAATTAATCATTTCAATCCTTGAAACAATTAAAACGAGTGACACCTAAACTTAATTAGAATCTGCTCACATATCTCTTGGGACGACGTCGGTTTTATCGATTACTACACTACGCATGACCGGGTACACTACCTGTGAGTTTATAAGGTGGACCATAGGTAAACGAGACTTTATAAATATTAAAACCTGGTCAAAAATCCTGCATCACTGATTCGTTGTGAAGTGAGTGGTGAAAAACACAATATCAACGTATATCAAAATAACCGTAAAATTCGACAAATCAACCTTTAAGGAAAAGGGTTAACGTGCCAAATCTTACGGGTGTGATAAAAGTGATACCGGGAAAGTGATTTCCCCGGGTCTTGTCCCAACGAGGTGTGAATGGAAGGATTCGTTGAGTTTCGTGATTTGAACTTGAATTGGTTTTTTAATGATTTGGATTTGATTACGAATTCTACAAATTAATTAACGGGAAGGTAATTAAGGCAAGGGAAACCTAATAAACTAAAAAAAAATAAACTATCACTAAGCCTAAGGAATAATAAAACGAAGCTACACTAAGTCCTAGGGTGCTAAAACGTAAAAACGTAAAAACCGAAAAACAACCCGAGCCATAAACGTAAAAGTTTTGCAATTTAAGGGCTACAGGTGTGAAATCAATTTTCCTACGTTCTATTTGACTAAAAATAATTTTAGGAAAAAGCGGAATATTTTTTTGACTTTTAAATTAATTACTACGAATTAAAAACTAATTAACACTAATTAAATGATTAAAAATATTAAACTAATTGAGAAAAATCACGAAATTTGAAAACTACTTTGGAGCAAACTGGTTCTAAGAAAATTAAAAAACGTGGGTGGTACTTTGTAAAATAAGCAGGAAATAAGCTAGAAAGAGCTTATGAGCTAAACTGCCTAAGACCCCTTATATATTAAATGTTGCAAAGTGTAGCTGATAAAGACCCAAGGGCGCGTTGGTTGTGTGGTGTTGTGTTGGTGCTTTAATAGGCAAGAGGTCAGGGGTTCGAATCCCACCTCTTGCTTATTTTTGAAAACTCTTTTTTTTTTTTTTGAAAATTTGTTTTGGAACTTAAAGACTCAACCAAAACAGATACTTTTTGTGAAAACTAAACTTCTAAAAACTTATCATTAAGCTGTGGCTGCTTATTTGCTACTTGTCACCACAAAAACAACCAAACACCCCTTTGACAGATCTACCAAACACTCCTTAATAGCAGATTTTAAGCCTCTATTTAACAGTTAACCAACAAAGCAAGAAATGACTTAAGCAAAGGTGATTAGGACTAAGCTAGATGCAATTAATTTAAGCTAAAATATAGGATAAGCAGTTGGAATAAGAGCTACACTAAGGGGAATCCTAAAAAGCTACTTGATAAAGTAAGCAAAGCAAAAACTTAAATAAGCTCCTAATAAGCAAAAAGGGCACTAATCCTAGACTAACTTAACTAATCAAGTCCTAAAAGATCTAAATAAGCAGATCACAAATGTCTGATAAGCAAAAAAAATAAGACTGGAGTGACTCTGTTGTTGGACTGACTGCGAGGCAGCCTGTGGCTGTTTGAAGCTTAAGTTTAAGCCACCAAGTAAGCTTCAAGATCAAAAAAAAAAAACTTCAAAAAGTAAAGTTAGCACAGGAGAGCTTCAAAATAAACCAATTAGGAGACCAATTTTACACTATGCAACTTATAAATAAGGCGTACACAGATGGCTTTTGGGACTGTTCTTTGAGAAAAGAAATTGCAAGTGGACAGATTTTTAACTTCAATTTAAACAAGTTAAAGGTAAACTTGAGGCTCAAAACTGAAACTATAGTGATATTGGCCTGCAAGGTTTTAATCAAAAACAAGTTTTACATGATTTGAAGATCAAGTATGCTACGAAAAATCGCCAAGATCAGGCACATTTCTGTCTGCTGTCTTGTATCATTACAAAAAGAAACTTCTCCTCTTTTTTTTTTTTTAAACTTGATTTTTAGACAACCTATTTTAAACAAAATCCTAACTTGTAAAATGATTTCTGACTTAAAAAAGAGTTTGACTCTAAGAGTCAAACGGGTAAAAAGTGAATCTTTGACCCTTTGAGAACTTAAACCAAACACTCTTTATTGGAATAAAATGCTTGAAACTGTTTTAGAACTTAGAAACAAAAGCTAAATCGTAATTCACTAACTAAATAGGAACATGAGAAATGTAACAGTTAAATGAAAAACAGAATACTTTCATTGATAAATAAAAACATTACAATAGAATTTGAAAACATGACTGATTTTAAAACGAAAATAAGGGTGCCTTATAACTATGGCTACAACAACTATTTATACTAGTCTTCAAGGTCTTCATCTGCCTCTTGGGTGTGCTTCTTTTGTGATGGCAGCAAGCCAAAAGCAGGCTTGTGCTTTCATTGGGTTCATCCAAGCCATCCAATAGAGTTAGGTACAATATGAGACATATTAGAGCCGTCCATGGGTCCTTTTGAAGCTGGGATTGCTAGCTTGGCAGTTGGGGTGAGGGGGAAAACTTGGGTAGTGGGTTTGGGATTTGGGGTTAACCGGGTAAAAGATTGTTAAAGAGGTTGAGTGTTTTGGGTGAAGGGATGGAGGTTTTGGGAAGCAGAGAAAGAGAAAAAGAATCTAGGGTTCTGGGTTTTGATTTAGGCGGGAAGATGGGGAAGACAGGGGATATTGGTATTACTTTTGACCGGGTTAGGAGGGATTGGGTTGGACCTGGTTAGGAGTTGGGTTGGTTGGGCCAAGGGTTTATAATGGACTTAGGATATAGATTTGAATCCATTTAGACTTTAGGGGTTAAACGTGTACATTCTGAAATTCCAGGGGCCACATATGTAACTTCTGAAAATTAATCCAAGAGCCAAACATGTCATTTTCAAATGATCTAAGGATCACTTTTGCCAATTTATAAAACTTGAAGGACTGAATTAGCAATTTTTCCAAAATTTATCAAAATGACCAAATTTGACAAGTAAGAATTACCAAAGGACTAAAAATGTTTATTTTCCAATTTAAAATGTCCAGGGGTAAATTCTGTCAATCTTTGAAATTCCAGGGACTAAAGTTGCCATTTTTAAAAGTTGGGGGACTGAAACTGCCAATTATGCAAACTTTGTTCGTTTTTCATCTGATTTTGATAATTTTGCATCTGAAACATATAAAACACAATTTTGAGATATTTTCAGTATTTTGATGCATTTTGGAGTGTTTTTAGATGTTTTGCAGTTCAGATTTGACCTAAAATGATGAATGAATAAGCACTAATCAAATCCCCCACACTAAAACATTGCTAGTCCCTAGCAATCTTTTGAGAAAACTTAATGGATTTGAATCTCTTTACCAAAAGCCATTACTTCTGGAGTAGCCAAATGTTTTAGTTCAAGTAAGAACCATGGTACACTGATAACCATATGATTTTGAGCAAACCACCAGCTTTCAACGGTTTTGATTTGTCTTTACCAGAAGCCGTTTGCTCTGGACTAGCCAACTCTTAGATAAATTATCAATATTATCTTTGGTGAGTCGATTACCAATTATGGTTTTCCAACTGCCTTTACCACAAGCCATAAACTTGCGGGCTAGCCAACTCTTCACTAATTAAAGATATGGTGAGCTGAACACCATACAATTTTGGGCAAATTGCAAGCCGTCAACGGATTTGATAAATCTTTACCAAGAGCCGTTTGCTCCTGGATTAGCCAATCCTTTTGTTTATTAGACACGGCGGACTGATAATCGTAATCTGAGTAAGTGCGAAACACTTACTCCAAAAAAAATTTTGGCCAAAAATGGGGGGATAGGGTGGTAAAACATAAGATAAAATTTGCGAGAATTCCCCCCCACACTAGAAATGAATATTGCCCTCAATATTCAAAGTACCGGCTGTTATGCCGAAACTGAGAACGTAAAGGGAAATACTACGGCCATTATTCGAAGATTTTTTTTTTTTTAGAAACCTTTATACAACAGCGGGGGCAACTCCCCACACTAGGGTGGTAGAAAGTAAAAGAAATCGAAATATGGGTGAAAACCCATATAGTGTGCTCTGTTTTGTTTCCAGTCGCTAGCTTGACTCGACCCCGCATTCATTGGTTCATGGGGAAGGTTTGGAGATCCGGGACAACCAAGGATGGTATGTCCCCTCCAAAATAATGCTTCAATCTATGTCCATTCACCTTGAAGTTTGGCCCGTCGGTTTGAGATAACTCAACGGTGCCATATGGAAAAACTTTGGCAATGGTGAATGGACCGGTCCAACGGGTCTTAAGTTTCCCCGAGAAGATTTTCAATCTAGAATTGAAAAGAAGGACTCGGTCACCAACGTTGAAAACGCGGTTCTTAATCTTTGAGTCATGGATCTTCTTTGTCTTTTCCTTGTAAATCAACGAGTTCTCGTAGGCTTGATCACGGAGTTCATTTAATTCATTGAGTTGAACTTTCCGATGATCACCCGCGGAATTAAGGTCAAAATTTGCATGCTTCAAGGCCCAATAGGCTTTGTGCTCGAGCTCGATCGGGAGATGACACGCCTTTCCATACACAAGCTTGTAAGGAGTACACCCGATGGGTGTTTTGTAAGCGGTGCGGAAGGCCCAAAGTGCATCTTCAAGTTTGTCCGACCAAGAGGCACGGTTTTCACCTACGGTCCTCTCCAAGATTCTTTTCAAACCACGATTCGAAACTTCCACTTGCCCACTAGTTTGTGGGTGATATGCGGTAGAAAGACGGTGCGTGATACCGTACTTAAGCATGACTTTTGCGAATGGTCGTTGCAAAAAAGTGCGTACCGCGATCACTAATGATGGCACGGGAGTTCGAAACGGGTAAAGAGAGACTTTAGAAACTTCACAACTACTCGGGCGTCGTTGGTGGGGAGCGCTTTCGCTTCCACCCATTTGGACAAGTAATCGACCGCCACGAGTATATACTTGTTCCCTCGAGAAGACGGAAACGGACCCATAAAGTCGATGCCCCATACGTCAAAGATCTCGCACACTTGAATGGCATTTTGAGGCATTTCATCTCTTTTAGAGATGTTGCTATGACGTTGGCAAGAGTCGCAAGATTTGACGAGGTCATGGGCATCTTTGTAAATCGTGGGCCAATAGAAACCGAAATCAAACACCTTTTTAGCGGTGTAGTTCGGGCCATGATGTCCCCCCGTGGGTCCATTATGACAAGCCTTGAGAATTTCATCGGCTTCTTGGCCGTGAACACACCGTCGGATGACTTGATCCGCACAAACCTTAAACAAGTAGGGGTCGTCCCAGAAATAATGCTTAACATCTTTGAAAAATTTGTTCTTTTGTTGGGACGACATCCCTTTCACAACAAAGTTACCCGCATGATAGTTTGCAAAGTCGGCAAACCATGGGGTACTCAAATTTTCATGATGAGATACCACATTAAGAGTCTCGAGAGGAAACGTTTCATTTATTTCTTTTTTCTCGAGCACACCTTGATGTGGATTTTCAAGACGAGAGAGATGATCAGCCGCTAGGTTCTCTGCTCCTTTTTTATCACGGATAATGATATCAAATTCTTGTAGGAGGAGAACCCATCGGAGCAATCTCGGCTTTGCATCTTGCTTAGCAAAGAGATATTTGAGGGCCGAGTGATCCGTATATACTATGCTTTTGGACAAGATCAAATATGGCCGAAACTTCTCGAAAGCATACACCACGGCTAGTAATTCTTTCTCCGTCGTAGTGTAATGTGCTTGAGCTTCGGTCAAAGTTTTGCTAGCATAATGTATAGGCTGGAAATGTTTTGATTTTCGTTGCCCCAAAACGGCACCTATGGCGAAATCACTTGCGTCGCACATAAGCTCAAATGGTAATTCCCAATCGGGGGCAACTAGAATTGGTGCTTTAGTGAGCTTTTTCTTAAGAGTTTGAAAAGCTTCAATGCACTCACTAGAGAAGATGAAAGGAGTGTCTTTTTCAAGAAGTCGGGTCATAGGCCGGGATATCTTCGAAAAATCTTGAATGAAACGACGATAGAAACCGGCATGACCAAGGAAACTTCTAACTCCTTTGACGGTTGTGGGAGGAGGTAATTTCGAAATGACATCGACTTTAGCTTTGTCAACCTCAATCCCGCTCTTAGAAATCTTATGGCCAAGGACAATGCCCTCTTTGACCATAAAGTGACATTTCTCCCAATTTAGACTAAGATTCGTGTTTTCACAACGTTCAAGCATCTTGTCCAAATGGGAGAGACATGTTTGGAAAGAATCCCCAAAGACCGAAAAATCATCCATAAAGACTTACATAGTCTTCTCGATCATGTCATGGAAAATGGCCATCATACACCTTTGGAACGTACCGGGAGCATTACACAAGCCAAAAGGCATGCATCGGTAAGCAAATGTTCCATAAGGACATGTGAATGTGGTCTTTTCTTGATCTTGTGGGTCAATGGGAATTTGGAAGTAACCCGAGAAACCATCGAGAAAACAATAGTATTCATTTCCCGCTAATCTCTCAAGCATTTGGTCCATGAAAGGTAATGGAAAGTGGTCTTTACGGGTGGCTTCATTTAACTTTCGATAGTCAATGCAAACACGCCATCCCGTAACCAATCGAGTAGGAATCAACTCGTTTTCATCATTTTCAACAACGGTAATGCCACCTTTTTTGGGCATACAATGAACGGGGCTCACCCAAGGACTATTCGAGATAGGGTAAATCAATCCGGCATCGAGAAGTTTTATGACTTCCTGTTTGATAACCTCATGAATTTTAGGATTCACCCTTCTTTGGTGTTGAACCGCCGGTTTGAAGTCATCTTCCATGAGAATTTTGTGCGTACAAAATCTCGGGTCAATACCCTTGATGTCGGAAAGGTTCCAAGCGATGGCTCGCTTGTGTGACTTCAAAACCTTTATGAGAGCGGATTTTTCATCCTCACTCAAGTCTTTAGCAATGATGACGGGTGATTTATTGTCACCCTCCAAAAATGCATACTCGAGATGAGGTGGTAAGTCCTTAAGTTCGATCTCGGGAGGATTATTAGATTTTTCAATCGTTTTGATTTCCTCTTTATGAAGTTCTTGAGGAGGGAGTGATGAAGGATCTTCATTGAGCAACTTCTCGATGAGAAGTATATCTCCCTCAATGTCGATGGGAGCGTGATCAATTTCCCATGGAACAGAATCACTAGCCAAGTATGCTTCAATCTCTTCCAAAATAAAGTCACTTCCCTCAAACGGAGTGAGGGAAGGGGAAGAGAGAGCAACGATGGGATCAACCGAAGTGGGATTGCCACTCGAGAATCCAAGAATTTCTTGAGAATAATCCTCCGACACAATGTCAAGGACATCAATTTTGTTGACGGAATTGTCTCCATAATTGGGGGAGTATTTCGTAACTTGATTGAGATTGAAAGTAACGGCTTCCTTGTTTACCCGCAAAGTGATTTCCCCTTCATCAACGTCGATCAATGCACGACCCGTTTTTAAGAAACACCTCCCAAGGATGAGGGGTACTCGGGGATCGGCATCAAATTCGACAACAACAAAGTCGGCGGGGAAATGAAACTTGCCTACTTTCACAAATACATCCTCGGCTATACCTAGCGGACGAGAACTTGTACGGTCCGCAAGCTCGAGGATCATACATGTAGGTGTAAGCGGAGGTAATGAAAGCTTTTTCCACATGGAGTGTGGCATCAAGTTAATGCTCGCACCAAGATCGGCCAAAGCGGAGCATTGAACTATGCCTTGAAAATCACATGGAATGAGAAATTTTCCGGGGTCTCCTAACTTTTCGAGAAGCTTTTTAAGGATAACCGCCGAACAATTTTCGTTCAAAGAAGTTTTAGCCATTTCGGAAATTTTTTCTTTGTTATTCAACAAATTTTTGATTGTTGGACCGAACTTTGGCATTAGAAGAAGAGCGTCATGAAACTAATCTCGAAGTGTAAATCTTGAAAGATTTGGATAAGCTTCTCCATTTGTTGACTAGTTTTATCACGGAGCTTTTGGTCATTAAGCCTTGAAGGATAAGGAAGTGAAGGCTTAGGAGTGGTCATCGGAACAACGGGTTCCGGAATTGGGGGTAAGACCACCGAAGGTTGGACTTGTGCGGTACTTCGTGGGCTTGAGTTTTGCACCTTGTCCTTTGATACCTCGGTTTCTCGTTCCACATCCCTCACCGGAGAAGGATTAGGCATCGAGGGTCCCTCATAAGATTTACCACTTCGGGTGGCAATAGCATTCAATTCACCTTTTGGGTTGGGAATGGTATTACTCGGAAGAGCACCCGAAGTTGAAGCTTGATTCTTTTGACTCATGAGACTAGCAAACATGCTTTCAATCTTGCTTTGAGATTGATCAATTTTGTTGCTAGTAGCTCTAAGCTCGGAAGTGAAATCATTCTTCAAAGTGGTAATTTGACTTTGCATGGATGCCATTTTAGCTTCATTGCTTTTGATGTAATTAGCAATGTCAATGGAAGCTTGAGGAGGCTGGGCATGCACGTTTTGTTGAGGAGCTTGGAATCGGTTTTGATTGAAATTTCCTTGATTTTGAAAACCTTGATTTTGATTTTGAAAATTCCGATTCTGACTCTGATTTTGATTGAACTGATTATTTCTATTTTGCACGTTTTGATTGTTCTGATTTTGATTAAACCCGGGTGGTCCAAGGAAATTGTTAGAACGATAGCTGAGAAGGTTTCGGTCCCCTTGCGGTTGGTAGGAATTACCTCCCGTATTGTAGGAACTCGAAGCGGCATATACGCTCTCTTGAGTGAAGCCACCGGAGGCTGGACACTCAAAATAAGGGTGTGGACCACCACAAGTTTCACAACTCTTGTTCACGACATTCACTTGTTGATTGTGATTATTTTGACTCATTTTAAGTACGGCAGTGGATATTTCTTCAATCTTTTTGGTTAGAGTCGTGTATTCCGAAGATGGAAGGGTGGTAGACCTCCTTGACTCACTCCTCTCGGCTGAGGAATCCCAATAATTGTGGTGGGCAGTCATGTTTTCAATGAGATCATAGCACTCTTAGGGTCGCCTTTTCATAAAGGTACCACCGGCAGCAGCATTTATTGTGTCACGATGTCTCAATGTTAACCCGTTATAGAATGTATCTATTTGGGTGACAAGCAACATGTTGTGGTTCGGACATCGATCAATCGAAAGCTTATAGCGTTCCCATGCCTCAAATAAGGACTCATCGGATGCTGCCGAAAATTCCTGATTTCATTCCGTAGTTTCGTCACCATCGACGGTGGAAAATATTTCGCCAAGAATTTGGAGATCATTTCATCGAAACTATGGATTGAGTTCTTGGGAAGACGATCAAACCATGCGGTGGCATGAAGCGTCAAGGAATATGGAAAGAGGTATAAGCAAGGCCATCGGTGACCCCATTCTGCTTCATACTTTGGGTGACGGTGAGAAATTTGTCGAGATGCTTGTTGGCATCGTCACCAGGTGATCCGTGAAATTGGCAAAAACTTTGGACTTGTTGAATCATGTGATGCTTAATTCCAAAATCCGTGGCCTCGATGTTGACCGGGGCAATTGGACCGCTCCGTCCATCCATCGTGGGTTGGCAAAGCTCCTCCATCGTTCGGAGATCGGGAGCTGGATCTTGTGGACCAGGTACTGGACTTGAGGTCCGTTTCCTAGGTTATGTGTCATTGTGATTTGTTCGACGGTACGTATCTCGGGTACGTTTGCTTGGTTACGGTTACGTCTACGAGCTTGCGAGCGAGTGCGCATGCACTTCCAAAACCAACACTTTCAATTAAAACAAGACCGAGGCAAAACAACAGTGAACTTAAACCAATAATCCCGCGTGAAATGATCACTTCTATAAGTAAAACGCACAAAGGAGCGGAGAGACTTTGTAGGTCAGCGCGAAGCTTATTAAAACCCCGTCTCTTTTCAGCCGCAATTTAATGTCAGGCCGTCCTTATACCCCTCACCATTTGTTAAACCGATAGAAGTAAACCAAAACACGAGCGACACAAAGGCAAGTTTTAAATCTTAAGTTCGGGAACTTATAATGATAACACCTCAGTTGAGAATGTTATATTGATTGTGTCTTCTATTTATTTAAAACAACAAGGAAAATCTTTTGTATTTTTAATCTTTTACATATATATACAAAGAAAAGAAAAATATTTTTGTATTTTTGTATTTTTATAAAAACAATAACTTCACGAGGAAGGTTCTTCAAGTCACTAATCGCAAAAACTTCACGATATTGTCGCAACACACCTCCCGCAGCGGTAGTAAAATTTGATTCGTTTAGAAGTGAGTGGTGAAAAACACAATATCAACGTATATCAAAATAACCGTAAAATTCGACAAATCAACCTTTTAGGAAAAGGGTTAACGTACCAAATCTCACGAAAGTGATAAAAGTGATACCGGGAAAGCGATTTCCCGGGTCGTGTCCCAACGAGGTGTGAATGGAAGGATTCGTTGAGTTTCGTGATTTGAACTTGAATTGGTTTTTTAATGATTTGGATTTGATTACGAATTCTACAAATTAATTAACGGGAAGGTAATTAAGGCAAGGGAAACCTAATAAACTAAAAAAAATAAACTATCACTAAGCCTAAGGAATAATAAAACGAAGCTACACTAAGTCCTAGGGTGCTAAAACGTAAAAACGTAAAAACCGGCAAACAACCCGAGCCATAAACGTAAAAGTTTTGCAATTTAAGGGCTACGGGTGTGAAATCAATTTTCCTACGTTCTATTTGACTAAAAATAATTTTAGGAAAAAGCGGAATATTTTTTTGACTTTTAAATTAATTACTACGAATTAAAAACTAATTAACACTAATTAAATGATTAAAAATATTAAACTAATTGAGAAAAATCTGAAAATTTACAGAAAACTACTTTGGAGCAAACTGGTTCTAAGAAAATTAAAAAACGTGGGTGGTACTTTGTAAAATAAGCAGGAAATAAGCTAGAAAGAGCTTATGAGCTAAACTGCCTAAGACCCCTTATATATTAAATGTTGCAAAGTGTAGCTGATAAAGACCCAAGGGCGCGTTGGTTGTGTGGTGTTGTGTTGGTGCTTTAATAGGCAAGAGGTCAGGGGTTCGAATCCCACCTCTTGCTTATTTTTGAAAACTCTTTTTTTAAAATTTGTTTGGAACTAAAGACTCAACCAAAACAGATACTTTTTGTGAAAACTAAACTTCTAAAAACTTATCATTAAGCTGTGAAACTGCTTATTTGCTACTGTCACCACAAAAACAACCAAACACCCCTTTGACAGATCTACCAAACACTCCTTAATAGCAGATTTTAAGCCTCTATTTAACAGTTAACCAACAAAGCAAGAAATGACTTAAGCAAAGGTGATTAGGACTAAGCTAGATGCAATTAATTTAAGCTAAAATATAGGATAAGCAGTTGGAATAAGAGCTACACTAAGGGGAATCCTAAAAAGCTACTTGATAAAGTAAGCAAAGCAAAAACTTAAATAAGCTCCTAATAAGCAAAAAAGGCACTAATCCTAGACTAACTGAACTAATCAAGTCCTAAAAGATCTAAATAAGCAGATCACAAATGCTGATAAGCAAAAAAATAAGACTGGAGTGACCTGTTGTTGGACTGACTGCAGGCAGCCCACTGTGGCTGTTTGAAGCTTAAGTTTAAGCCACCAAGTAAGCTTCAAGATCAAAAAAAAACTTCAAAAAGTAAAGTTAGCACAGGAGAGCTTCAAAATAAACCAATTAGGAGACCAATTTTACACTATGCAGCTTATAAATAAGCTGTACACAGTGGCTTTTGGGACCTGTTTGCTGAGAAAAGAAATTGCAAGTGGACAGATTTTTAACTTCAATTTAAACAAGTTAAAGGTAAACTTGAGGCTCAAAACTGAAACTATAGTGATATTGGCCTGCAAGGTTTTAATCAAAAACAAGTTTTACATGATTTGAAGATCAAGTATGCTACGAAAAATCGCCAAGATCAGCACCACTGCTGCTGTCTTGTATCAGTGCAAAAAAAGAAACTTCTCCTCTTTTTTTTTTAAACTTGATTTTTAGACAACCTATTTTAAAAAAAATCCTAACTTGTAAAATGATTTCTGACTTCAAAAAGAGTTTGACTCTAAGAGTCAAACGGGTAAAAAGTGAATCTTTGACCCTTTGAGAACTTAAACCAAACACTCTTGATTGGAATAAAATGCTTGAAACTGTTTTAGAACTTAGAAACAAAAGCTAAATCGTAATTCACTAACTAAATAGGAACATGAGAAATGTAACAGTTAACAGAATACTTTCATTGATAAATAAAAACATTACAATAGAATTTGAAAACATGAAAACTGATTTTAAAACTGAAAATAAGGGTGCCTTATAACTATGGCTACAACAACTATTTATACTAGTCTTCAAGGTCTTCATCTGCCTCTTGGGTGTGCTTCTTTTGTGATGGCAGCAAGCCAAAAGCAGGCTTGTGCTTTCATTGGGTTCATCCAAGCCATCCAATAGAGTTAGGTACAATATGAGACATATTAGAGCCGTCCATGGGTCCTTTTGAAGCTGGGATTGCCAGCTTGGCAGTTGGGGTGAGGGGGAAAACTTGGGTAGTGGGTTTGGGATTTGGGGTTAACCGGGTAAAAGATTGTTAAAGAGGTTGAGTGTTTTGGGTGAAGGGATGGAGGTTTTGGGAAGCAGAGAAAGAGAAAAAGAATCTAGGGTTCTGGGTTTTGATTTAGGCGGGAAGATGGGGAAGACAGGGGATATTGGTATTACTTTTGACCGGGTTAGGAGGGATTGGGTTGGACCTGGTTAGGAGTTGGGTTGGTTGGGCCAAGGGTTTATAATGGACTTAGGATATAGATTTGAATCCATTTAGACTTTAGGGGTTAAACGTGTACATTCTGAAATTCCTGGGGCCACATATGTAACTTCTGAAAAGTAATCCAAGAGCCAAACATGTCATTTTCAAATGATCTAAGGATCACTTTTGCCAATTTATAAAACTTGAAGGACTGAATTAGCAATTTTTCCAAAATTTATCAAAATGACCAAATTTGACAAGTAAGAATTACCAAAGGACTAAAAATGTTTATTTTCCAATTTAAAATGTCCAGGGGTAAATTCTGTCAATCTTTGAAATTCCAGGGACTAAAGTTGCCATTTTTAAAAGTTGGGGGACTGAAACTGCCAATTATGCAAAATTTGTTTTGTTTCATCTGATTTTGATAATTTTGCATCTTAAACATATAAAACACAATTTTGAGATATTTTCAGTATTTTGATGCATTTCGGAGTGTTTTTAGATGTTTTGCAGTTCAGATTTGACCTAAAATGATGAGTGAATAAGCACTCATCAATCACATCCATTCATGAACATGGGAGATAGAGGCATGTTTGATAGTGGGTGTTCAGGGCACATGACTGGTAACAAGAATCACCTGGACGATTTTGAAGAATTCAAAGGAGGATCATTTACATTGGGTAGCAAGGCTACATTACTGGTAAAGGTAGAATAAAGGTTGGGAATTTAGAATTTGATAGTGTGTAATTTGTAAAAGAACTAGGGCACTTTAACATTTTCTCAATATCACAAATATGTGATAAGCAGCATAAGGTTCTTTTTCTTTGAGACTGAATGTTTTGTGTTGATTTCTCACTTTAAGATGCCAGATGAAAATCAAATACTAATAAGGGTCCCTAGGCAACACAATATGTATAGTTTTGATATGAAGACACCTGAACCTGGAAAAGGATTTGCCTGTTTGATTGAAAAAGCCACTATTGATGAATCTAAATTGTGGCACAGAAGGTTGGGTCATATAAATTTTAAAAATCTAAATAAACTTGTAAATGGAAACCTTGTAAGTTGTCTACCTTCCAAGGTTTTCAAAAATAACCATTCATGTGTTGCATGTCATAAGGTTAAACAACACAGGGCCTCATGCAAGGATAAATTAGAAAGATCTATTGCAGCACCTTTACACACCTTGAATATGGATCTTTTTGGGCCTACTTCTATGAAAAGCATTAATCCTAGTTATTGCCTTTTCATTACTGATGATTATACCAGGTTTTTTTGGGTATTCTTCTTATCTACCAAAGATGAAACTACAAGCATCCTTCAGAACTTTATTAGGCAGATAGAAAACCAGCTTAACCATAGGGTTAAAATTATTAGATCAGATAATGGCACTTAATTTAAGAGTAGAAATATGCTTGAACTTTGTGGGAACAAGGGAATAAAGCAGGAGTATAGTAATGCTAGAACTCCACAGCAAAATGGAGTTGTGGAAAGAATGAACAGGACCCTAATTGAGGCAGCTAGGACCATGCTAGCATACTCACTCTTACCAACCACCTTTTGGGCTAAAGCGGTTAGTTGTGCTTCTTACATATTTAATAGGGTAAGGGTGACCAAACCTCAGTACAAAACTCCTTACGAACTTTTATTTGGCCACAAACCAATTATTAGCTACATAAGACCTTTTGGGTGCCATGTTACCATTCTAGATACTCTTAGTGTACTTAGCAAATTTGATGGCAAATCTGATGAAGGTTTCTTAGTGGGATACTCTCTAAATAGTAAGGCTTATAGGGTATACAACTTATTGACAAAGAGAGTAGAAGTGAATCTACAGTTAATTTTCTAGAAGAGAAACCTAATTTGAAAGGAGTAGGGTATATGTGGATGTTTGATATAGACTATCTCACTGACTCTATGAATTATATTCCTATTTCTTTGGAGAACCAAGCTAACCCACATGCAGGTTCATCAGAATTAACTAACACTACAGGTACAAATGCGCATGAGGAAGATGAAGAGGCACAGGAGCTTATTGTTGTGCCTAGAGAAGTCCAGCATTATGCAGTCAAAGTTGGAGCAGAGAAACTTTATACTACTCCAAAGAAGAAAGATACTGCTACCGAGCTTCAATCACAAAAGGAAGAAGCTTCTCCAGCTAGTGATTCAGAAAAGATTCTAGCTTTTAGAAGGGAATTGGATGAAATTGCTCAAAAGCATCTAGGCCTAGTACCTGAATACAAGGCTATCAGTACTTACACAGTTAATACTGGTAGTGCAGTTGTTAATTCTGGCAAGCTTGATTCACCAGTACCTAAAAATAAGGCGACCAGTACTAACTCAATTAATACTGGTAGTGCATTTGTTAATACTGGCAATCTTTGATCTTGATGATTCAGCTATGCTAGAATTGGAGATCTTTGATAGGCCAAATGAAGGGATCTTTGATGAAGCTTCTTACGATGAAGAAGGTGTGGTTATTGACTTCAACAACCTACCCAAAAAGATAGATGTCAGGCCAGTTCCTACTCTTAGGATTCATAACTTTCATCCACAGAGTCAAATACTTGGTGATCCTAAGTCAGCTGTCCAGACTACCGAAACAAGGGTAGCTGCCAACAAACTATACAAGCATACACTAGAAATAATTATACGGAATTAATGTAAACATAAACAAAGCAATTAAGGAATCATAACTAGGCTAGCACCAGAGGTGCTTAACCGCTCATATTAACTAAAACAATCGATTCAATGTTTAACATTACGAAATACATGAATTGAAAGTAAAGAAAAGATAAATGCTAATGCTTATCTAGGAGAGTGATTTCTCCTCGAGATGGCTCCAGATGCTCCCTAAGATCCGCTTTAACCTTCTACCACGCTCACCGATATTGTGTGAAAATGGGATGATTAGAAATGTTGGAAATCGAGTGGTATTTATAAGCTGTGATCCGTTACGGCGAACTTAAGAGAGTTACGCAACAACCATTATCTTCGTAATTTGCACTAAAACGCTGGTTACGACGTAACATCCGGAAGGAGTTATGCCGTATCTTCATAAATCCTTGTTACCGTGAGTTGAGACAATAGTAAACGGCGTAACTTGCAGCGGCGCGGAACCTCATTTGACCTAGTTAGTTAGGTCGTAATCTTTGGAGGGAGTTACGCCATAATCTTTAGTTGAGTTGGTTTTTCGAGCCACGCCTCGCTAAAGCTTAATGTGAGAGGAGTTACACCGTAACATCTTCAAAATGAGCATACTATTATATATCTTCAATAAACTATCCAAATCCGCATCTCTTTTGCTCCAATGCTCGTAATTTACCTGAAAGTGAAATATAGAGGAAAACAAGCGTAAAGCCATATAAATGAAATAAAATACGAGCATTATCGGGGAAAATTGACACTTAATATTCAGGACTATTTGATGTTATCAAATATCCCCCCACTTGAACTGTACGTGCCCTCAAGTAGACCTTATGAGATAGATTCCTAAAAAGATATCTCCCATTACCTGAAAAATATAAGTTTACAAATCCCTTATGCTAGAATAAAAGAAAGTTGAACACCTCACGAAATGGGAACAAAACACTCATTTCTCTCAACTATTCTAAGTGTCAATTTCGGGGTGATCACTCATTGCACAGTCTTAGCATGTATTCTATCATAAGCTTGACGGTTACACAAATATCCACCACTAGAGTTAAGGACTAAACAATTCTCAAAGGCAATATGGGTAGACACAACAAAGGTTAAGGGTGATTTTTAATTACTAACATGTCACGGCGAAGTGGAAAAAATCAATGATACATGACCAAATCCATGGCCAAGACACCAAAGATTGCTCGCTGCATCACCTAGACACGCTCATGACTAAAGGGTAGGATAAGACATGGGATAAAATTGGTGTAAAATAAAATCAAGCATATAGTCTAAATCTATAACCAAGTCATCACCACTTACCGTTTGCCCAAAGTTCAAGTTTCGAAGTTAAGAAACTGGATCATGATATTACCAGGTAGATGTGCCATTAGAGGACGTCATGATGGGCACAATTCCAACTTCATTCTTCAAATGTGACTGAGGTAGCCTCCTCGATACTAAATCAATAGTAAGCTCATAACAATAGTGCTTATCACATCACACTTTACAATCAAATGAATAACAATAATTATTTATTTTTTTTAATTTTTTTTCAACGTAACATAATAACTAAACATAACCTCCCCCCATTTGAGATGAACAATATTAGAATTTGGGGGGTCTTCAATGATCTTTAAGGATATATCGTTGACGAAAGCGTGATTCCCGAACCTTTCCACTTGAACCTTGAACTTAGGCAAATAATGACTTCCCAATTACAAATAAAGACTACAGGGTAGGCTAAGGTGTAATGGTGTATCGAAACAATATGTTGGGTAAAAAAAATGAAAGGAATGGCTCAGAAGGGTGTATCTAGGGGTATCTTGCACTAAATGTGAGTGCAACAAAGGGTTTAACATAAGGGTCGAGAAGTCGAGGTGACTAATCGATAGACGCACAATGATAGGCTATTTGGGTCGAGAAGTGTGTGATGATTTTGATGTCAATGTAATGGAAGCCACGTGCCTTGTTTTCAAAGTTGCTATAGCAAAACTTGGGTTGCTTTATATATTACTAGTTATAATACCCGTGCATGCACGGGGTTTTGACAAAAAAATTGTGTTTTTAAAGCTAATTGCATATAATTATATAGTTATAAGTTTCGTACACGCAGTAAGTTTACACATAAATCAAATTTATTTGTAACATTTTAGTTCAGTATATACACATATAAGAATTTGCCCATGAAAATTGTGATATAAGTACAACTAATACTTATGCACGAGTTTTTTATTATGCATTACCCCATTAGAATTTTGTAAAATATTTGTTAAAAATTTCTGTTAGGTAACTCAAGATGAGTTGAGATCCATGTAGAACTCATATTTGTCATAGAACCAATGAACCAATCACGTACCATTCATTTTTTATCCAAATTAATAAAAAATTATTTTTCACCTTTTTTTTTAAAACAACATATTTTGCAAATCCAAATCTTCAAGCTACAAAAAATACACCATCGTGACGAGAATTAAATTATCTTTCTATAGATATGCATTCTTATATACTTTCGACGATTTTTTTTTTTTTTTTTTAATTTCGCCTAAAAAAATCACATGTGATTTGTAAAAATCACATGTGATTTTTCTGGATGAAATTTAAAAAAAAAAATCGTCGAAAGTATATAACAATCATATTTATAGAAAGATAATTTAATTCTCGTCGAGATGGTATGATTTTTTTGACGTAACGATTAACGGTTTGTGAGATATTTAATTTAAAAAAAAATGGTGAATATATTTTAATAATAGAAATAAGTGGCTATGATTGGGTTGATGGTTCTATGACAAATATGAGTTCATGTGATTTTTAAAAATCACATGTGATTCGTAAAAATCAAATCACATGTGATTTTTACAAATCATATGTGATTTTTCTGGATGAAATTTAAAAAAAAAGTTCGTCGAAAGTATATAACAATGCATATCTATAGAAAGATAATTTAATTCTCGTCTAGATGATATGATTTTTTTGACGTAACGATAAACGGTTTGTAAGATATTTAATTTTAAAAAAAATGGTGAATATATTTTAATAATAGAAATAAGTGGCTATGATTGGTTGAATGGTTCTATGACAAATATGAGTTTTATATTGAACTTTTCTCATATTGTTTATTGCTATTTTCAGATTGCAAGAACGTCATAGTGTCATACTAAAATTACTAATACACTATATACATAATAAAGGTCTCATGCCTCATTATTCAGAAGAACTAAAAATTGATGTCATGAAGAGAACTATAGGGCCTTACTCTTCATTAGTTAGAATAATTAAAATATGATAATAAGATGAGAGAAATAGTATATAGATGGCGTAAACTCATTTAAAACCTTTTGGAGCTGTAGTTAAAAAATGTAAATGCAAGAGCAAATTTCCAAACAAAACTATGGGATACCAATAAAATTATTTTTAAAATATTTAAATCCAAAGGTAACCTATTAATTAATTATAAAAAATGATCTTCATGAAATTTAACAAATGTGAACATGCATAATTGAGTGAAGAAAAATTCCATGTAAACCCCAAATTATCTATATATTGCTTTATTCAACTAAGTTGTAAGTTTAATTACTTAATCTTTTATATAATAAAGGAATTACATAATTTCGAAGTAATTTTGTCAATTCATTCTTATTGAAAAAACAATTATAGAGAGCTCGATTTCACGCAGCAGTAAGAAAATCAGATGAGATTGGTTAATAAAAGTCAAAATTAAATTGATTTTGGTCAAACTTTAATAAATTTGATAGAGAAATTTGGTTGATAAAAAAACCATATAAAAATATATGTGTCAAATTTTTGAAAACAAAAACTTAAAAAAAGAGGATATAATTAATAAAACTTTAGTGGTTGAATTTTTAAAAATTATATAGAGTTAAGTGTAATATTATAAGTCTCTATGTTTTTTAATAACTTTGGATTATAATCGAATACCCTCTTATACTTTATACCTTTTATACATTATACCATAAAAAATACAATGTATATATTGTTTTAAAATAACAACATATAAATTTGCATAAGATTATAAGTATCAATTTTTTTTACTATATACGTTCAATAAGGACTCATTTGTTTCATTTTTAAAAGTTTACATTTTAAATACAGTTAAATTACTGAAAAAGGGAATATAATTATCAAATTGTAAGTACGGGTTACTTTAATATAAAAAATATATACGCGATTGTACTTATAATAATGACTCATGTAAATCTTATTTATTTATATAAGGATATCTAGAAAAACATTTTTAAAACACTTTAAGGAGTATACTTTAAATTTATCAACACTCATTATATGCTATTAAACTTGCATCATGTGTACAACATAATATCAGTAGTGAAATTTAAATAACAACATCAACATCTTTTTCAGCTAAATAAAATCAAATCTTGGGTTGAGAAAAGTTCAATATACAACTCATATTTGTCATAGAACCATTTAACCAATCATAGCCACTCATTTCTTTTATTAAAATATATTCACCCTTTTTTTTTAAAATTAAATATCTCATAAACCGTTAATCGTTACGTCAAAAAAATCATACCATCTCGACGAGAATTAAATTATCTTTCTATAGATATGCATTGTTATATACTTTCGACGAACTTTTTTTTAAAATTTCATCCAGAAAAATCACATGTGATTTGTAAAAATCACATGTGATTTGATTTTTACGAATCACATGTGATTTTTAAAAATCACATGAACTCATATTTGTCATAGAATCATTCAACCAATCATAGCCACTCATTTCTTTTCTTTTTTTTTAAATTAAATATCTCACAAACCGTTAATCGTTACGTCAAAAAAATCATACCATCTCGACGAGAATTAAATTATCTTTCTATAAATATGGTTGTTATATACTTTCGACGAACTTTTTTTTTTAAAATTTCATCCAGAAAAATAACATGTGATTTTTACAAATCACATGTGATTTTTTTAGGCGAAATTAAAAAAAAAAAAAAAAATCGTCGAAAGTATATAAGAATGCATATCTATAAAGATAATTTAATTCGTCAATTGATGATGTATTTTTGTAGCGAAGATTTACCGTTTGCAAAATATGTTGTTTTAAAAAAAAAGGTGAAAAATAATTTTTTATTAATTTGGATAAAAAATAGATGGCTACGATTGGTTTATTTGTTTTATGACAAATATAAGTTTTACATGGATCTCAACACTAAACAATATATAAATTATCGTGTTGACTATTACTATAACAAGATAAATCTTTTAAAATTTCTTGCACGAAAATGAAAAGTTTGCTGACTAATTATGTTATTTTATGTTATATGTCACTTTTCAAAAAGATCGATTATGTTACATGTCATAAAGTCTTGTGGTATATTTTTGAATAATTTACGACCTACTACCTGCCATATATATAAAAAGAAAAGAAAGAGAGATGTGTATTACAAGTAAGGATCAAATAAGAAATAAAAGTAAAATGAGAATGATGAGAAATAACCACAGCTGTACATTTCAGATGCACCTTCAAAAAAATATGCATCTCTCATGAAATTCTCTTTTTTCATTTAAAATGTGTGGCTCAAAACATTTCTCATTTTTCTTATTTTTATTTTTCTTCTTAGTGGATCCATTCCCTTAGAGCATTAGAGAGCTAGGTGTCATAACGAAGCATAACTTCGTCGTCGCGCCACCTCAGCGCCACATCAGCATCCCATTTTCCCACAACTAACTACAACAAACCCTATCCTCACTCATAACAAACCTCAACTTCTTCATTTGGAGCCCACCACTACCACTTTATTTTTTTTATTCAATTTTCACTTCTAAATAAAAACTAAATAAATTCATTTCATTCAAATTAAAAATACAATACATAACTAAACCTCAACCTTTTCATCTAAACTAAATTTATTTATTAAATAAAAATACAAAACAATATATTCAAAATTAAAAAAAAAAAAAAAAAAAAGTTTGAATGTAAAACGTTGCTACTATATTCACCCCACTTCTCATCCATTAAAAAAAAAAAAAAAAAAAACTTTCATGTTCTTCTTCCTCCTTCAAACACACACACTAAAACACACACTACAAACACACACAACAATACAAACACACACTAATAACACAAATAAAATAATGCTTTTGTGTCAGATACCTTCATTCGTCGTCCCGACGATTTTGGAACCGACGGCGAACCACGACGGGCGACGCCGGTGTGGCGGCGGCCCACGGCGAGCAGCCACGTTGGCGACGGCGAGCTACGAAGAAGCCCACACCGTCCACTCTTATGACTTGTAGTACTCCGTGTGTGCATATTTATGGGTCGTTTGAATTTGATCAACCAAATTTCCTAACCACGACTACAATAAGATCAAGTAGGGTGGATCTTTGTCCTTTAAGATGGCCAAAAATTACCTCGATGGCATATTTTGATACAATAATCAATATCATTATATTTACCCTAACAAAGTGACAAGTAATTGATACTTATTTTATGGAATTACCAATTCTATCAATATAAACACAAATAACTTGTGAAAGATCCCTTTATTGAATAATTTTATTGACTTAACCCTAACGTTATGACTTCATCATCTATTTTGAATTTTCATTCGGTTCTACCATCAAGTAAGTTTTCATTGATATTCTTGTTATGATATAACTAGTTATAATACCCGTGGGGTTTTGACCACAAAAATTATTCTGTATTAACACTGAATATTGTGTGTTTAAAGGTAATTATATATTAATATCTATTAGAATTTGATAAAATAAAATTTTGTTAAAATTTCTCCTAGATAACTCAAGATTTAACTATATTTAGCTGACATATAATAGAAAAACGGTCAAAGGTGAAAAGTTAAAAAGTTGAATTGTTGAAATTGGTCAAATGAGAGAGAAATGCATAGTGTAATTAATATTATTATTAAAACATCTCATTACTTAAAAGTACAATAATTTATTCAAATTGTACAACCAATTAAAAACACATCTATCAAATTAAAAACAATCAATTAAAACACTTCTTGCTAAAAAGTACAATAAAATTTTCAGAACATACAATTTAAAGAAGTTACAACATAATCCAAAATATAAAATAATTAAACACACTTATTAATTTTATTTTTAAAACACCATAAAATGAAAAGTACATCTTATTATACACATTATACAAATTAATCAAACATACAAAACTTCATACAAGCTAATAAGTTGATGTTACATATAGTTTTAAATACCGGATCGGACCGGACTAACGTGTTCAACCAAAAACCGGTGTGGCTACCGATTCGGCTAACCAATTAAAGCCATCCGAAAATGAACCAGAGAGGACCTGTTGAAACCGATACAAACTGGTGAATCAGGTCTCATCGAGATCTATTTATGCGGTTAATCATCACAGGGTACAAGCCGCCAAAACGCGCGAGTACCCTGCTATATCTTAATCTTAACTACATAAAACTGAAAAATGGTCAAACGTGAAAGTGAAATGTTGAAACTTGAATGTTGAAAGTCAATAACCAATTATCTTTGGTAACTTTGAAAAACTTATCTCTCTCTCACACACACACAATTTCATCTCACACTAAAAACATACGCACAAAATAATACCACCATACCTACCACCACAACTCCCACCATCCAACCCCTACCGCCGGACGTCACCTCCACCGGTCGTCACCGCCACTGGACAACTCCACCAACTAAACCAAACCACAACCGAAACCCATAAGCACCACGACTCACGACCATCATGTTTTTTATAAAATTTTTTTACAGATCTATAGATTTTATTTGTAGATCTAAGTTTTTTATAATTTTTTTTATAGTCGCCGTCGCGGACTCACCTGAAATTGGTTCCGCCACAACTGCTTTGCCGGAAATAGAACGGGCGCTCACCGTTGTCTCGCCAGAAAAATCTACTGTCGCAGCTGCATGGCTTGTGTTGCCAGAAAAAGTTGTTGTCGCACTTTATAATATGCCTTATTTTAATTGTTGTTAATATCTGTATAAAGTTGATTATGTTAATAGTGTTATTAAATTATTTTTAGTATTTGATAGATTTATATCAAGTTTTGTGGTTACTTTTAGATCTATCGATATATGTATTATTTTTCAACTTTGAGTTTATATAACTTTTTGACAATTTTTTTTTTATAGATTTGTTATTACCGCCGGAGACCAATGTTGCCGCTGCTGCTGCCTGAATGTGTGTCATTGCCGCAATCGAACTTGCTTTTGTTGCCAGTAGATGTGTAGTTTTTTTTTTTAAAGTAGTTAGTAAATTTTTGTGTGTAGATGTAAGTTTGTTAGTAATTTATATGTTTGTTGGTAGTTTGTAAGTGTATGTAAACTTAGGCATTTTGAGTTTGTTATACTGTTTTTTTGTAAGTCTTTGGTGGTTTCGTTGCGGTAGATATGCCGGAATTTTAACAAGATATACTGTAGAATCAGTTTAGTTTATGGTTTTGTTTTAGGTTATTTTGTTTATTGATTTTTGGTTGATGTTTCAAAGTGGTTTTTTTGGTTGTGATGATATGGAAAACACCGTACGTTGAAAAATGTGAGAACCCAAAACTATCATAAGAATTCAAAATTCAAATTTCTTGAATTTTAGTCCACTTTGAAGTAGACCATTTAGGCTCTATTATATCTTTTCTCTACTAAGTATAAAGAAAAAATGGTCTTCTTTGAAAGTGGAAAACTGAATTCCGATCAACTCTTTAAAACAGAATTCGGTCAACTACTATGGTGAGAATGAAAATTATGGCGTTTAAATAGAAACTTTAAAACCTGTATTCAACCATGCCTAGGCGTTTAAATGAAAACTTTAAAAGCTGTATTCAACTATAGCGTTTAAAGGAAACTATTGCTAACCTCGGAGACATTAATGCATTATCTTTCTTAAATGCAAAATTGACTCCAACATACCATATTCACATGAATGTTAATCTCTGAAATTATACGATATAAAAGTGAAATGTTGAGACATAAAGACGAAAGATAAATGTTTATATTCACATATTTTTCTTTATGTACACTAACTATTTATGTACTACAGCTATCTAGGGACACAAAAAAATGGTGTTAATTGCTTCTTCCAACAAAAAATGACATTATTATTATTTTAATATTAATTTATTAATGCAACTTATAAAAATGCTATCAAAAAAGACAATCTCAAATACCAAACAACGCTATCGGAAAATAATATAATCATTCAAAATGGATTCCTTAATGCTTAAAATACTGATTCATGAAACAAACTTAATCGCCGCTAAAATTTTATCGAAACTAAACACCGCTGCCGTTAGGCGCGAGTACTCGTCTAGTTAATACATAAGCCATAAAACAAGCTAATTTTCAATTAGTAAAAATCTGTCAGACAGTTTTTTCTTTCCTTCTATAAAAGCAATCCATCGAAAAGACCTTACTATCACCAATAAATATAATTACACACGAGTCTCAGTAAGAAGCCAGTTTTGTACACAGGTGGGCCTAATATAAACATATTGATAAACCGATTGAATATCGTTGCTTAAAAGAAATTTAATTCTAATTGCATGGATACTACGCAAGATAACTTGCACGATAAAACTAGAATACATCTTATATATAATTGTAATTTTGATGCAAAAATTGGATTGAAAAGTAACGAAATATATGCATAAATTAGTTTGTAGTATCTAAGTGATAATGCATTTACATACCCAAAAAAAAAGAAAAAAAAAAAGACCCGAAGAAAATTGAAAACTATAGTATAAAGGGTATGTTTGGCGTAATGGGTTAGGGTTGGGGCTGGGGCTAAAGATGGGACAGGGGCTGGGGCTTATATTTTAAGCAGAAATTAAATTTTCTATTTTTATAAATTTGTTTGGCAAATGGATTGGGAGGGGCTTATTATTGCAAAATTACTAAAAAGGACATAATTAAATTACTTTTTGTTTATATGTTAGATATTATTGTGGGTATATAAGTAATTTATTTTTCATAAGCCCCGGGCTAAAGTTTTTAGCCCCTTTTATAGGGCTAAAATTTTTAGCCGGCTTATTTTATAAGCCCTTCCATAAGCCCTTTGACAAACGAGACTTATTTAATTAGCAGACTTATCTTAAAAGTCCAAGCTCCGATAAGCCCCCGCCAAACCCAAAGTAATGAAAACTTTTAAGATTGTATAAATAAAATGTGAAATGTTATATGATCATGTACGTTATCCCCGGACACGTGGAGGAATTAGGTCCGGACCCGGAACACGACCCACGGGACCAGATCTATCCGAACGCTGTCCACCGCCGCAGTGCATCACCTAGACAGGCATGCCAAACCACGGATAAATCCCAACCCCGACCTAATTAAAGAGTAAGGAATCTTGCATGGGAATGACGTACTATTGTTGGAATCGCTCCTAACTCGTAAATGGAACGACATTGACGGGATCACATTTTCTACTTTCTTAGCTAAAACACATGGGCTTGTTATGTCATTTAGTCATAGTTGTATGTGTTTAGCTATATATACCCTCCTAGACTTTCCTAGGAGGGTGAGACTTAGTGTAATCCTTTCATCTTTCAATAATAATACACACACTAGTTTTCCCTTCTTCTCTCTCTAGTTTCTCTCACTAACTTGAAGATGGTGTTCTTCCATCTTCCAAGACCTCCCGATTCACCAAATCATCCTTATAATTGATCCTAACATTAGTATCAAGAGTAAGGTCGGATTTTTATTCTGAGTTTTTTTTTGGTGATATTATCTTGTCAAACATCTTGTTTCAAAATCTGTTGTTAACAAAGTTTTAACCTTTTATATTCTTTTTTTAGTAACAGATTTTTTTACAAGTTTTATGTATCTTTTTTTAGGTAAAAAATGTCACGTGTAATGTAACACCCCAACCCGACAAGGGTAGAAGTGTCACATTCTGGTGTCATATCAGAACATACAAATAAAATTCTTCAAGCGGAAGTCTTAAAGAATAACGTACCAAGTAATTTAAACAAAAGATTTACAAGGAAATTACAAAATCCAAATGTCTAAAATAAACCAAAATTTCCAAAACAATAGCCCGCCAAAATGAGTCCAACTAGAAAGGTAACTAGGGTTGGTCCACTCAGATAATCCAACACTCAGCCCATCAAAGCCCATCTTCAAATCTAAAACCGGCCGCAGGAAAAGAAATGCGGCTGAGCTTAAAAAGCCCAATGAACAGACATAACAAAATAAAAGCTAAACATAGTCAAAAATGCAAAATGAAACAAGGAGACTGAAAACAATGATCATAATGAGTCAATGAGGATCCTGCAGAACATAATTTTACAGATATCCAACACGAACAGCTAACAAGGAGAACGAAGCAAAACCAAGCATTGATGACATATAAACAAGCACATATAAACCAGGCATACAAATGAAACATAAGCAAGTATAGCTATGCGTAGCATCCACACAACATATATGTCATACAATCAATTCAGAAATCAGGGGAGACATACAAGCCAAACGATGTCTACATGAAAAAGCGGAAGCAATTAATTAACAAGTGAGCATGGCAATTCACACAGGTCAAAACCCTTAGTTGAAGACATAATCGGTATCATAACGGTAGTCAAAACATGGCGTCATACACGTAACAAGTAGAAATACAGTATGAACACTATAATTAAATGAATTAAATACATAGCAGGGCAATTAAACGAGTTAACAAGCTAGACTTCATAAGTTGAACCATTTACCCAATCAAACCGTAGCATAAGCCGAAATGCAAACATGGCAGGTCAACAACAAGCAGATAAGGACACCACGGATAGTCATAGTCCACGAGATAAATCGAACGAGGTACAAAAGATAAACAGATCAACAATCGATTTCACACAAGTACGGTTACCAGAAAAATCAAAGGATCACATAACAGTTAGATAGCATATCATCAGATGACAACAGATAAATCTTATATCGCATAGATACATATCATACATAGTAATCAGTAGTCGTATAAACATGAATATCATAATCAATCCAATGACATATAATAACCCGGTACGTGAATGGAACGATAGTCTGAGGTAACGGAATGAGAGTGTGACAGATCAAAGCAATGGAATATATATATCTTGGTAGTAGAGTGAGTCATATACAGGTACTGAGTAATGAACAATTAACGTAGCATATAGTGCGTTGGAGAATACAAAAGGTACAATATAGCATATCAAAGGTGTAAGGGTTGTCAGAAATCTACCACGAGCCCGAAACATATCATATCATATCATATCATAAGTAACCATTGTATTCGGAGGGTGACCTCGAATACCATATATCATAGGAGGAGACCTCATAACAAATGGAGTAGCTAGCTCCCAGAAATGTGAAGACACGGATTGCACCCGACATCATTCACCATATCATAAACAAATGTATCAGATCAAATCCCTCGAACATATCATATCTAGGATGCATCCATACGCCCCCCAGTGGTCAAATCATATACAAATCATATCATATCATAACATATCATAATAGGGGACGGTGTGTATCATCACTTTCATACTGCTGGAGTCATGCCATTGGTGCATCAATGACACGGTCGGGTTACCTTCCTGACTAGGAAACATATTTGGCTCGGGTATCAGACTGAAGGGTCAAAGCATATTCATATCATAAGGGTTCATAATCAAAGTTCATATCAAAGTTCATATCATAGTTTCATATCAAAGGTTCATATAAGTTCATATCAAAGGTTCATATCAAAGTTCATAGTCATAACAAACGAATATCATAGCGAACAGAATCATATCACAGGATTATGTCGGAATCATATCAAAAGGATCATAGCATAAGGAAATCATAGCAAAGGAATATCATGAATAAAGCAAAGTCAAGGATTGAAAAGTCAGGAGAAATCCCTACTGAAAAGGGATAGAATATCTGTACCTCAATCGAAGCAAGTAAAATAGAAACGTAAGTCACACGATGAATCAATGCCGCCGTCCGGAACCTAAGAATTAAATAACGTTCCATAAGAATCAGATGACTCGTTTAAGACGGCTTTCTATTTTTAGCAGGTTTCCACTTTTAGTAATCTTTCCATTTTAAGTACTTTCTATTTTAGGCAACTTTCTATTTTTAGTAACTTTCCATAAATAGTAGGTTTCCATAATTAGCAGGTTTAGTTACTTATCTTAAGTTAAATAGTGAAAATGAGTGTTATTATGATTTAAGGATCATTTATGACAAGTTATAAAAGTTTAGGGTTTAAATGTCAATATTGCAAAGTTTAGGGTTAAAAGTGTAAATATAGCAAGTTTACTCCTTTTACTCATTTAATCCATTTAGTTAACATATTAACAAGTTAATCCATCAAGTTTCATAATTTACAAAATAATCCCTTATCTTTATTAAATCATCAAATACAAAACCCTAGTTTTCGATTATGATTAACGTATAGGTTTTAACACATGTAAACTCGATTATCATAGATTACACAACATATTAACCAACACCCCATTTGGGTCGAGACATCCTTCACCAAATCATATTATGTACGCCCCATATAATAATCAAAACAACCTCGTAAATCATTCGTTATCGATTCCATTTTATCACATACGTATACGTATAGTTTCACAAGCTCATTTAACCCTTTAATATAATTCATATATGTCGACAGAATGAGAGACCCAAATTCAGTTTCGTATTCATATTTACATGCCACATATCATTCGATTCATACATGTTTAGAGTCATGATTTTATGTATTCCATTTCATCATTTTATGTGACAACTTATCCATCATTTTATGTGTTCCATTTTATATAACAAGCCCTAAGGAGGACTCCATAGCCACGTTAAAATCAAGAAACAAAAAGGGAGAGACGTGAGATGATGATACGTTACCCTAGTAGCGTGTACGTGACAAGGAAACAAGAGATAAACCACCACGATCAAAACCAAGCCTCCCTTGGCTTTCTAAACCCCACGACCCAAAATAACAACCCACGTCCAAGCTTCAATTCGAACCAAACACGATCACAACGCCCACCAATCAATCACACACGATCACAAGCCTTCTAGGAACACCTTGTTTTGTTGGATTTTCGGATTAAAATGAAGAAAATTAAATGTGCCGCCAATATGGTGAAAGAAAATAGATCTAGGGTTTACTTGGTGTTTTTGAAATGAAAAGGAAATGTGTAAATGAGATAATAAAATTTGATATGGATAATAATGAGGAGTGAAGGGTAGGCCGGCCATCAAGGGGGGGAGAGGACCAAAATATTTGACTTTCCAACTTATCATTTCATTATGAATGTAGTCTCCTTCCTAGTCCAAGTTAATTGTGTACATAATGTAACATATATTGGTAACTTAGACTTTATTTTATTTGTGTACATTTACTTAATAACATAAGTTAAATACTTCCATTGTTTGTGTATCTTATTGATGAGATAAATAGTTAAATGATGTTTGACGTGTTTTCCGAGTTTGTATAATTTTAAGTTTGAGGGCAAAATTGTCATTTCACGCGTTTGAGATTTTAGGGTTTTACAACTCTTCCCCTCTAAAAGAAAATTTTCGTCCTCGAAAATTGAAGTCGCCGAAGTACTCAGAGACGTACGAGTTTAAGGCGAGCGTAGCAATCCATAGTTCCACACAAATCATACCGATTTCGGTTTCCAAAGCGTACCAAACTTATACGTAATGGATGTCGATGAGAATCTCACAAAGAGGTACAGAATTTCAAATGAACATGTGGGTCGACAAATAACGGATATAGGTCATAGTCCATTCACGTACCAACCCAGGCATTTCCCAAGACGTCGCACAATTTCAATAAGTTCAAATTATATGATCTCGGTATTATCACGGTGATCAGGCGTCATAATACTTGCATCACATAACAAGTCCTTATTGTTATCATATTCTGTCTCGAGTCATGATAAATCACATAACCAATATGACATCACAACAGATAACATACAGGTAGCAAGCACAAACCAAAGCAGACCAAATTCACAAACATGCAGCATATAATACATCAAACCAACTTACCATACCAGAAAAGAAAGAAGGCCACCAACTTGCTCAAAACGGTTCCTCATGACTCATTACTGACGATTCAAATACAAAGCTGAGATAAGACCAAAATGCTAGACGATGAAACTTCACGATTCAAACCGAGTTCTGAACAAATCAAAGAAGAGCAATGCCGATCAAAATCACATAGCAAAATATCAAACCGCCACAAACGCATGACAAACAAATCGGAGTAACACGAATTGTCGCGCCCAGTCATGTGAAGTAGATGAATCTCCTCAGCCACCAGTTGAATCTTGTCTCCGTCTTTGCGTCTTTGGTTGATCCGTCCAGCTCCCTCCAGCAGCATCTTATTGTCTCCGGCAATATCACGATCGGGTGCGGCTTCTGCTTCACGAACTTCTCCAGAAATTGTTGCAGCAGTGCAAGGTCGGCACCATCATCTTCGGTTCCACGAGTAGTCTTCATCTAAACGATCGACAAATAAATGGGCGAAGGTAAACAAACAAAATCAAATGCGAAAAGGAGAAGGTCAAATCGGCGAAGACAAAAGAATATCGGAGCCAAATCTGAATGACAATCAAAAGGAATCAGAAGAGATCGAAACGGGCGGAAGCCTAGTGTCTACCCAAATCCTCACAGGTCAATCCTAAGGCCAACAAGACGAACCTGGCTCGATACCATAATTGTAACACCCCAACCCGACAAGGGTAGAAGTGTCACATTCGGTGTCATATCGTAAACATACAAATAAAATTCTTCAAGCGAAAGTCTTAAAGAATAACGTACCAAGTAATTTAAACAAAAGATTTACAAGGAAATTACAAAATCCAAATGTCTAAAATAAACCAAAATTTCCAAAACAATAGCCCGCCAAAATGAGTCCAACTAGAAAGGTAACTAGGGTTGGTCCACTCAGATAATCCAACACTCAGCCCATCAAAGCCCATCTTCAAATCTAAAACCTGCCGCAGGAAAAGAAATGTGGCTGAGCTTAAAAAGCCCAGTGAACAGATATAACAAATGAAAGCTAAATAAAATCTGAAATGCAAAATGAAACAAAAGAAACGGATAACACAGTCGCAGCGAAATGAGAATAATGAGTCAATGAGGATCCTGCAGAACACAATTTTACAGATATCCAAAACGAACAGCTAACAAAGAGAACAAAGCAAAACCAAGCATTGATGACATATAAACAAGCACATATAAACCAGGCATACAAGACTGAAACATAAGCAAGTATAGCATGCGTAGCATCCACACAACATATATGTCATACAATCAATTCAGGAAATCAGGAGACATACAAGCCAAACAGATGTCTACATGAGAAAGCGGAAGCAATTAATTAACAAGTGAGCATGGCAATTCACACAGGTCAAAACCCTTAGTTGAAGACATAATCAGTATCATAACGGTAGTCAAAACATGGCAGTCATACGTAACAAGTAGGAATACAGTATGAACACTATAATTAAATGAATTAAATACATAGCAGGGCAATTAAACGAGTTAACAAGCTAGACTTCATAAGTTGAACCATTTACCCAATCAAACCGTAGCATAAACAGAAATGCAAACATGGCGGTCAACAACAAGCAAATAAGGACACCACGGATAGTCATAGTCCACGAGATAAATCGAACGAGGTACAAAAGATAAACAGATCAACAATCGATTTCACACAAGTACGGTTACCAGACAAATCAAAGGATCACATAACAGTAAGATAGCATATCATCAGATGACAACAGATAAATCTTATATCGCATACATACATAGTAATCAATAGTCGTATAAACATGAATATCATAATCAATCCAATGACATATAATAACCCGGTACGTGAATGGAACGATAGTCTGAGGTAACGGAATGAGAGTGTGACAGATCAAAGCAATGGAATATATATATCTTGGTAGTAGAGTGAGTCATATACAGGTACTGAGTAATGAACAATTAACGTAGCATATAGTGCGTTGGAGAATACAAAAGGTACAATATAGCATATCAAAGGTGTAAGGGTTGTCAAAAATCTACCACGAGCCCAGAAACATATCATATCATATCATATCATAAGTAACCATTGTATTCGGAGGGGTGACCTCGGAATACCATATATCATAGGAGGGGAGACCTCAGTAACAAATGGAGTAGCTAGCTCCCAGAAATGTGAAGACACGGATTGCACCCGACATCATTCACCATATCATAAAAAAACGTATCAGATCAAATCCCTCGAACATATCATATCTAGGATGCATCCATACGCCCCCAGTGGCCAAATCATATACAAATCATATCATATCATAACATATCATAATAGGGGACGGTGTGTATCATCACTCGTACACACTGGAGTCATGCCATTGGTGCATCAATGACACGGTCAGGTTACCTTCCTGACTAGGAAACATATTTGGCTCGGGTATCAGACTGAAGGGTCAAAGCATATTCATATCATAAGGGTTCATAATCAAAGTTCATATCAAAGTTCATATCATAGTTTCATATCCAAGGTTCATATAAGTTCATATCAAAGTTCATATCAAAGGTTCATATCAAAGTTCAGAATCATAACAAACGAATATCATAGCGAACAGAATCATATCACAGGATTATGTCGGAATCATATCAAAAGGATCATAGCAAAGGAATATCATGAATAAAGCAAAGTCAAGGATTGAAAAGTCAGGAGAAATCCCTACTGAAAAGGGATAGAATATCTGTACCTCAATCGAAGCAAGTAAAATAGAAACGTAAGTCACACGATGAATCAATGCCGCCGTCCGGAACCTAATAATTAAATAACGTTCCATAAGAATCAGATGACTCGTTTAAGACGGCTTTCTATTTTTAGCAAGTTTCCACTTTTAGTAATCTTTCCATTTTAAGTACTTTCTATTTTAGGCAACTTTCTATTTTTAGTAACTTTCCATAAATAGTAGGTTTCCATAATTAGCAGGTTTAGTTACTTATCTTAAGTTAAATAGTGAAAATGAGTGTTATTATGATTTAAGGATCATTTATGACAAGTTATAAAAGTTTAGGGTTTAAATGTCAATATTGCAAAGTTTAAGGTTAAAAGTGTAAATATAGCAAGTTTACTCCTTTTACTCATTTAATCCATTTAGTTAACATATTAACAAGTTAATCCATCAAGTTTCATAATTTACAAAATAATCCCTTATCTTTATTAAATCATCAAATACAAAACCCTAGTTTTCGATTATGATTAACGTATAGGTTTTAACACATGTAAACTCGATTATCATAGATTACACAACATATTAACCAACACCCCATTTGGGTCGAGACATCCTTCACCAAATCATATTATGTACGCCCCATATAATAATCAAAACAACCTCGTAAATCATTCGTTATCGATTCCATTTTATCACATAAGTATAATTATAGTTTCACAAGCTCATTTAACCCTTTAATATAATTCATATATGTCGACAGAATGAGAGACCCAAATTCAGTTTTGTATTCATATTTACATGCCACATATCATTCGATTCATACATGTTTAGAGTCATGATTTTATGTATTCCATTTCATCATTTTATGTGACAACTTATCCATCATTTTATGTGTTCCATTTTATATAACAAGCCCTAAGGAGGACTCCATAGCCACGTTAAAATCAAGAAACAAAAAGGGAGAGACGTGAGATGATGATATGTTACCCTAGTAGCATGTACGTGACAAGGAAACAAGAGATAAACCACCACGATCAAAACCAAGCCTCCCTTGGCTTTCTAAACCCCACGACCCAAAATAACAACCCACGTCCAAGCTTCAATTCGAACCAAACACGATCACAACGCCCACCAATCAATCACACACGATCACAAGCCTTCTAGGAACACCTTGTTTTGTTGGATTTTCGGATTAAAATGAAGAAAATTAAATGTGCCGCCAATATGGTGAAAGAAAATAGATCTAGGGTTTACTTGGTGTTTTTGAAATGAAAAGGAAATGTGTAAATGAGATAATAAAATTTGATATGGATAATAATGAGGAGTGAAGGGTAGGCCGACCATCAAGGGGGGGAGAGGACCAAAATATTTGACTTTACAACTTATCATTTCATTATGAATTTAGTCTCATTCCTAGTCCAAGTTAATTGTGTACATAATGTAACATATATTGGTAACTTAGACTTTATTTTATTTGTGTACATTTACTTAATAACATAAGTTAAATACTTCCATTGTTTGTGTATATTATTGATGAGATAAATAGTTAAATGATGTTTGACGTGTTTTCCGAGTTTGTATAATTTTAAGTTTGAGGGCAAAATTGTCATTTCACGCGTTTGAGATTTTAGGGTTTTACATGTAATGTTTGCAATATTTTATTTGGGTAACTTTGTCCAAACAGATGATTGTTTCATCACTTTTTCATGATATTTTTTACCAAATCCTGTGAAAAATGTTCTTGTAAATCTGTTCATATCTATGGTAAAAATGGGTCAAAAGTACTTTTCATTATGCAATTTTCTGGGTTACTATAAATCTGGGCAGATTTTTGGTCGGAATACATGGCCGAAAAAAGTCAACATGGGTCAAAACTGTTGGGAATTATACGTTTGAGTTGATAAGACAAAAAGAATGAAACAAGAGGGACTTAATATGACAAGAAGGAAACCTACAAAAAGATGGAAGGACTTGCTTGCAAAAGAAGTTTTATTTATTAGTCCTTTGTAGTATTTTGTAAACCCTAATCCTCTAGTATATAAAGAGGACATGAGGTGTATGTTTTATATAAGTCTTCCATAATGTAGTCGATTAAAGGTGTGTGTGTGTCCTAGGCGTATAGTCTTGTAAACGCCTAGGTTATTAGTTTAGTTAGCTAGACGTGTTCCTATAAACGTCTAAGATTAGTTAGTGTTAGTGAATGAAAACCTTGTGTCAATAAAAAATTATGTTTTGATTTATCTGTTGCGTATTGTCATTGTTATTGTTAAACCCTAAGGCTCAAAACGATCTAAAGGAGTTCTAAAAAACTTATCAATTGGTATCAGAGCTTGGGGAGCTCGTTACCTAGGGATTCACAAGGTTTCTTGGCGAAAAAGAATGAAGAAAATCGATTTTTTGCAAAATTCGTAACTTTTCTGCAGCACAGTTTTCAAGAGAGTATAACTTCTTAATGAACCATTGGATCGGGCTAAAATTCGAACTGGAGCTTCTTGGTATATCTATATTTAATCTCACCGAAGGGATTGTTGATCTGAGCTCTCAATCAAAAGTTATAAGCTGTCGAAGTCTGCTGCTGAAACTGAATTTTTTTTCGTAAGGTTACTACAGCACTGTTTTGAAACGATCATAACTTTTTCGTTAACCGTTGGATCATGACGAAATTTTTGGTGGATGTTCTCTATATACTCATCTAACTTTCCACCGAAGGGATCTTTGATTTGAGCTATTCTGTGAAAGTACTGCTTCTCATTCAAAGTACTGCTGCTTATTCGACAGTACTGCTAAACGAAGATATTCAGATTTGAGGGGAATTCAAGCATGATATTTGTTATGGATTTTTTTGACGACACACACACAGGTTATTGTTCACACACAGGAGTTTGATTTTTGTTCTTAAAAGATTTTAAAAAGCTTGAAGTTGATTTTATTGAAGAATTGATTACGAAGAGGATTATTTATCACTTATTTGAAGGTGAAGTGGAATTACTTGGATACGTGTTTTATCATACCTTTTAGCAGGAGGTAACTTGTTCGTGCTTCAATGATTATGACAAAGAATTGACATAACACTTAAAGGAGTGACGTTATTGTGCTCAGTGATTATCGTCAAGAGATTGAGGTCTCCCTATACATAGGTATACGTTCAATGTCATCTATAGTGCAAGATATAAGATACAAGTTTGGGTTATTTTACTTCTTCATCAAGTTGGTTATACTTAGTTTTCTTCATTAGTGATCATTACATGGAGCCTACAGATTTGAAGAATCAAGAAGATGGTTAACATATGGGTTTCAGGGGAAGCTTATTGTTAAATGTTTAACCATCTACATGCATCACTCAAGGGGAAGTGTTTGATTTTTACTACTGTTGATCATTATTACTACTGCTAGTTGGAGTTTTCTACTGTTTTGAATCCATTTTTCTTATGGTGCGTAATGGTGGGCGATTTTAAACATTGTAAGTCTTAGATTGGACGTATGATATTGGTTCGTGGTGGTCAAGATCATTATTTGCATACGTTCCCTATTTGGATAATAACAAAAAGGGGAAGAGATGTTTGAGTGGCATGACATGGATTAAGGGGAAGACAAAGGAAGACATACTTGTTTCATTCATGGTGAGATCCTGATCTCAATTTCTCTACTTCGTCTAGGGAAGTTCGTTCAAGAATGGTTTTGTCATCATCAACTAGGGGAAGATTGTTGGGAATTATACGTTTGAGTTGATAAGACAAAAAGAATGAAACAAGAGGGACTTAATATGACAAGAAGGAAACCTACAAAAAGATGGAAGGACTTGCTTGAAAAAGAAGTTTTATTTATTAGTCCTTTGTAGTATTTTGTAAACCATAATCCTCTAGTATATAAAGAGGACATGAAGTGTAGGTTTATATAAGTCTTCCATAATGTAGTCGATTAAAGGTGTTTGTGTGTCCTAGGCGTATAGTCTTGTAAACGCCTAGGTTATTAGTTTAGTTAGCTAGACGTGTTCCTATAAACGTCTAAGATTAGTTAGTGTTAGTGAATGAAAACCTTGTGTCAATAAAAATTATGTTTTGAATTATCTGTTGCGTATTGTCATTGTTATTGTTAAACCCTAAGGCTCAAAACGATCTAAAGGAGTTCTAACAAACTTATCAAAAACCCTAGTTCTACGCCTAAGAATCTTCAGATTGTTTACGAGTAACTTGGAAAGTTACTCGTAATGTACTACGCATAAGGTCTTATGCCTAAGGACCATGGTTACGTGTAAGGACAATGACTACGCTTAAGGAACATGGCCATGCGTAAGGTTTTCGTCTACGCGTAAATCTTTACGCCTAAGGTTCTTTATTTACGCGTAAGAACAGAAAAGGAGATCAAGAAGTTAATACTATATGACCTTGACGATACCAAATATACCAACGACTCATTAACCTCAGATCCGATTCATCTTCCTTGGTCAATAAAAGTCGAATACTAAAATTATAAAAAGAAAAAGGAAGAACAACAAGAAGATATGAAACCATTCCACCTAAATCATTTATATTCACGCTTTAAACTACAACAATCCTAATACCATCTACCTCAAGTACACTACCAATCCACAAGCTCATCTCAACTGTAAAGGATCTCAGTTGGTTCACTTGGTGTCCAATCGGTGTGAACATAATCATCATTGATCCAAAAAAGTGAGGAAATTAAAAAGAAAATACAATAGATCTCAGTTTGGGTTTGATTTTCAGAAGTTAACAACCTCTTAAAAGGTCTATCAAACAAGAAACCATCATTGATCTTTGAAGAGCTTAGCCCTTTTATATTCAAAATACAAAATATAGAACAAAAACAATAATGTTTTATTCTTTCTTTGATTCGGTTTACGAAGGAAACAAAACTTAACAACAATGAATTTTAAACCTACCCGAGACCTTATTTTAAGATCTTGAAGCCCTAACTTTTCTTATTTGATACACGGTTATTAAAATAGAATGGAGAAAGGGTCGTTTTGATTGTGATTCGATTGTTTCTTTACCTATGTTGCTTTGATGTGTTCGTATATCAAACATGGAAGAAAGATGAGGATGGTGGCTGTGAAGGATAGTGACGGTGATGCGTCTGATGAGATGGGGGCTCACATTTTTTGTGTGTGAATATTAGGGTTTGTACAATGAGTGAATATTGAGGTTAAGCAAATGGAAGTTGTGTCTTATTAATAACCCATAATTAGGGGATATAAGGCTGGATCATCTTTCTTTTGCTAAAAAATGTGATGGGCTTTACTACACTTTGGGCCCGGTTGTTATATTTGTTGGATTTGGATTTGTTGGGACACATATCTATAACCAGTCATTCAAGTATAAACGTCAATAAGGGGCTAATCCTTTGTTAGACATTTTTTTGTGATGGCATTTAGTATTGGTTAAAGGATGAGTTAATATTTGGGCAAAAAATTTATTAATATCTAATGTACTTTTTATGCATTGATATTATTGTTGGCAAGTAAGAGTGGTATTTTGGCAATAACCAATTTTCACGAGGATACATTTTTTTTGACAAGATCAGGAAACATTATCAAAATTCATTTAATCCATTACTGAAGGCTATTTTTGGGCATGTAACCGCAAAATGTGACTACAGAGCGAATTCACTATTATTTATTTGAGGTTGAAGTGGGATATCACGGGTGCGTGTATTTAGTATGTTGAAGATATCGGGGTTGGTTGGATGCATGATTCTTCGAGATCCTTGTTCGAGCTTTTAACCGTTACGAATGATAAAGACTTGAGTTGTCTAGTTATACCTGATGTAAGGAGTTACGTTGTTGTGCTCACAGCGTATAACTATCACCTTTAAGGACTTACGTTGTTGTGCTCAAGTGTCACAAAAAGCTGTGGATAATTCAAGAAACATTAAGTTTACCCCTTTTCGATCTGGTTAATCAACCCGGTAAGGAAAAGGGTTCTTCGTCTGACAATAGTGCAAGTTTAAGACACAAGTTCGGGTTATTTTACTTCAGTTCAAGTTCGTCATATTGGATTTTCTCCATCAGTAGTCACTACAAAAAGCTGTCAAAATGATAATGGGGCCGGTAAAGAGTTAGCTGAGAAGAGTATACACGAGTAAAGAAGTTTTATCAGCAGTTAATTCTCACGAGGTATTTATGGTACTTCACAATTGTTCGCTTAGTTGGACATACATGGTTTCGTTGTCTCCAATTCATCATCAACATACGTGGTGTATGATTCTGATTCATTGAAAACATCAGGGGGAAGAGAGTGTACGGGGTCTTGTTTCTTTGATGTTTTTTCGAAAACCTGTTTCCCTTCATGAATTTCTTCAATTAGGGGGAAGAAATGAGACAAGCTGTGGTTCAAATTTCTTACTTTGGTGTTATCGTCTCACTTTCACAGAGTTATCGTGTGTGAAGTTACCTAAATAGGATGTTATGATGCCTCACACACGGTCATTTTATCGTGTAACTGCATATTCAGATGTTGGTAGGTGTGGAGATTTGTGACTTCTGTACAATAATTTGTGCCATTGATTTATACACTTTCTCTGCCCCGCAAAAGACATCAAAGAAGCAATGACCAAGCAAACACCACCTATACTCTATTCATACGCGTGTGTTTGTTTAGAGTTCAACTAATCTATCTTCATTTTATTTCTTACATATTGATAATTGTGTTAACTTATGGTGACCTAACAGTGGTATCAATCGCCATCTAGTTGGGTGAAACACTTTTGTTTTTGAAGTTTTTATCTCATACGCGTGGGTTTTAGTGCATAACTTTTCATACGCCTAAATACTTTAATTTTTACACTTATAAACTCAAGATTCTTGTGGTTTAAGGTTTATTTAGTGTTAAAGTTTAAGTTTTTTGCATCAAGTTTCAAACTTTACGTGTGAAGATTAGTGTTTTCCTGGTTTTTTATTCGTGTAGTACTTTCTACACCTAAGGGAGAAATTTGTTTTGGATCATCAAGTTTCAAACTTTATTGTTATTTTGGTGATATTGAAGCTATTTCATCTTTAAAATCAGGTTACAAAACACTTTTGAGCATACAAATCAGTTTTGGTAAAAGTTGGTACTTTCCACTCGTAGTAAAACCCTAGTTCTACTCGTGTACCACAAAGTCTACGCTAAGCCTCAGATTCAATGCCTAAGGATTTCGTCATTTGATCTTCGAAGCTATTGTTTAACTCAATGTTTTCTTGCTTGGATAAGCCTGAAAACACTTCGACTTTGGATATCTTTTACACTTGGATAAGTGTAAAGGATTTTTGGGTAAAACCCTAGTTTTACGCCTAAGCTTAAAGCTTACGAGTAGAAACTTCTTTGCCTAAGTATTTCCTACGCATAAGCTTGTCTTACGCCTAAGAAAATATTATACATAAGGTTTTCTACTATTAAGCCTTTGGTTTACGCCTAAGCTAAGCTTTTATCTCAAGTCTACGCGTAAGCTATCACTACGCGTAAGCCTTGTCTACGTGTAAGTTGGGTATTACGCGTAAGGTTCTGGTCTTCGCCTAAGATGGTTTCTACGCCTAAGCACACTTCATCAACAAACTCAAGTTTCATTCGACTACAAAGATCCATCATCAACACAAGTTTCAAGATGTCTCAACCAATATACTCTAGCTACTTTCCTCATGACTATCCTCAACAACAACTAACACAACAACAACAATACTATCAACAATTTCATCAACATCAAATTCAACAACCATCTCAAATGTACTTTCCACAAGGAGCACAACCTCTTCCACCACAGAATCCTCAACCAAACCCTCATCAACAAGTTCAACATTGTAACTACTTCCAATATCAGTATCCGGCTAAGTATGCTATGAATGTTACAACGCAAAAGGAACCTTCTAGGTTTGCAAAGATGTGTGAAGTTTTAAGTAGCCAACAATCCATTCATGAAGCTGGATCCCTTGATAGACCTCCAATGCTCACTCCCGAAAACTATGATCAATGGGTGATAAGGTTCTTTAGGTTTTGTGATCTCAAGAAGCCACATGGTAAGTTTTTTAAGAAGGTCATCCTTGAAGGTCCTTTTCAGATGCCTACTGTCACTATACCTGGAGATCCGAATGCTAATCCACCACGAGATGATGTTACCAATGTTGTCGGTCTTGATCAACTTACTACTGACCAATTTATTCACTTAGAAGCCGATGAAATTGCAATGCAATATATCCTTTTGGGATTACCCAATCCGATACTTTGTAGTGTTGATGCTCAGAAGATTGGTAAAGCAATGTGGGAGCACATTCATCTTCTAATGGAAGGCACTGAACTCAATCAAGAGGACATTGAATCCAAAATCTACTTAGCATATGAACACTTCATAATTGAACCAGGGGAGACATTAGAGTCATATCATCATCGGTTCTCAGACATCATCAATGACTTGGATAAACATAATATCATTATGCCAAGAATTGCAATCAACACAAAGTTCCTGAGTTGTCTTGGTCCTGATTGGGAGAAGTATGTTACATTCATCCGTCAATCGACTAATCTTCATCAAGCTACTTACGGATTGTTGTATGACTATTTGAAGCACCATCAAAAGGAAGTAGACAAAGAAAGAATCATCCGTGGAGCCCCTGCTTCGCCTTCACTCCCGGATAATCAAACTCTTGATTTGTACACTCAAGCATGTTATCCTCAATTTCCGAATTTGCCAACTGTCTTCACAAATCATCCACAACCAACTGCTCAGATAACACCATATGATCCATCATAGCAACAATCACAAGAAACTCAATTGGTTCGATACAACAATAACAATGAGCAAGCACTCTACAGTGAATCAAATTAGGATGCAGAAGCCTTCGATGCATTGAATCAAGGATTTGTAATGATTGCAAGATCCTTTGGTCTATTTGCTAACAAATCCAACAATCGCATTCGAACCTCATCAAACACAAGAAATCAAGCTGTTGTTAACAATGGAAGGGTTGAGGTTCAGAATCGTAGAAATGGTCATCAGATGAATAGTGGTCAAGGGTTTAATGTTAATGGAAGGAATAACATGGGTGCTCCACAACAACGGGTTCAAGTGGTTGATCAGGGAAATGCTCAGACTGGGGTTAATGGTCTCCGATGCTACAACTTCAATGAGAAGGGTCATCTGGCTAATGCATGACTAAATCCAAGAACAAGAGGCAGCGCTTATCACAAAGAGGCTTTACTCTTGGCTCTGAAGGTTGAAGCTGGTGGAACACTTACCAACAAGGAACGGAGCTTCATGGCTAATGCAGATTCTGTTGATGACATGGAGGACTTGCAAGCTAATGCAGCTGTGATGTTAATGGCAAACATGCAAGAGCTCCACATGAGTGACACAGGCCTAGTGTATGACACTGATGGCTTGTCTCAAGTACCGGATCAAAATATACTCATTAATGATCTGATATCTCCGCCAACATCTGCATCCGACGAAGCTCAGAGTGTTCAACATGAAACTTCTACATCTCATTCCGACGATAATCAAATGGATCCTGTAGTTATATTTGATGATCAAGATGACCTTATAGTTAATATTGATAATCAAGTTGACTCCGTGGTCATATTTGAGGATCTAAATAATGATCATGTTCAGATTCAAGTTGAACAAGATGAACCTTTGTCTAATCCAGATCTTGAGCTCATGACCAACTTAATTCAGACCATCCAATCTCAACTGGAAAAGTGCAATGACATCAATAAGAAATTGCAAGATAAAATTGCACTGTTGACTAAGGATAATGAATGCTATAAGTTCCAACTCAACATTTTTGAAACAAAAGAGAAACTTGAAAAATGTTTTGAAGTGGCTTTTGCAAAATCATACCAAAATGAAAAATCTTTGGAAAAACAGATATGTGATCTAGTTGCCTCCAAGAATGCATTGCTTTCTCAAATAGAACAACTAAAATTTGATCATAAACAACAACTTAACGCTCTTACTTCGGAAACTCAAAAAGCCAAGTCTGAGTTGTTACGTTGTCAAAAACAGTTTTGTGAATACAAAAGCATTCGAGGAGACAAATAGATGAATATCTTGACGAAATTGTCGACTTACAAAACAAAATCAAAGAGTTTTGAAATGTTGTTTACAGACATGGTGAGTCAATCACATCAATTCAAAATTTTTCTTTTAAACCAAATCCAATTGGATTTGGACCAATTCTTGCTGATTACCAACCAAGTTTTTCACATAGAGCATTTAAACCAAATCCTCAAGTTTACAGTGCAGAACATAGAATTGATGATTCCATTATGAGTGTTGTTGAATATAATCATCTTTGAGGAATTAGATACAGAAGACAAGAGTCGGTTAAAATTGGAAAATATTGTTTATAACAAACCATTTGACTATTCAAAAGCCATAACTTTCGTCACACAACAGGATAATTCTAACACACCTTGGGTTATCACACCAACTCCTGAGTCCTCTTCTAATGATGGTCCCCGACAAAATGTTGCACAAATTAATGGTCCTTTACCTTCTTTCAGTGAAGTAAAAATATTACCCGACCGATGTCAAATTCTTAAATATTTTGATACATTCATGTTTGACATCAAACTTTTGGAACGTGAAATTGAAGTTAATTCTGAAATAAAAGATGAACATTTTCAATTGCCACATGCCCGAAATCAAAGAGATATTTTTCAGAAAAGACTTTTACCTCATGTTCGAAATCTGAAAATGTGTGCAATATATTGGGAACGGGATCTTCAGAAGGAGATTCGTCTTATGAAAACAGTTTTGAAAGCAAACAGAAACATCGATTTGAAATACTAAACGTAAAAAGCAAATGTTAAGAAATCATGTTGACCGACTCTTGGAAGATGTTATATGTGTTGATACCATAAATATTGTGTTATTACATACTGTTGCATATGCATTTGATTATATCGCTGTTGATTCTGTTGATAATGTTGAGAATACCGATAATGTGTCACAAATCGAGCCTTTAAAAATTGAAAATGAGCGGCTTTTAAATGAGCTTTCGAATGCAAAACGTCGTCTTCAACAGTGTCAAAAAGATTGTCAAAATCACGAACTTGCTTTGCAAAACAAAATCAACCAGTTGCGTTCAAAATATTTTGATCCAAAAATAGAACAACTGGATGATGAAAATGTGTCTTTAAAGTGTCAAATTTCAAAATACAAACAAGAAATTGCCAAAGTCAAAACTGAATATGGTGTCATATTTGATTTGCTCAAAAAGACTAGTGCTAAAGCGTCAGAAGATGCTGATGATCATCTTGCATATACCAAAGAAGTTTTACGAAATAATGGAAACACTCGCTCTGAAAATCAAGATTTGTTACACACTATCATTGAATTGAAAGCGGAGTTGGTAAAACTTAAGCAAGATAAGATTAGTAACACAAATGTACTTGCCCCAGGAATGTTTAAAATTGACTCTAGAACGCCTAATGACAAACCACAAGATACTAATATGCTTCCTTACACTGAAACAGGAATAGTTACCTCTTTTCCCAACGTTAGCACTTCACACCTTGAGAGAAAAAATAGGAAGAATAGGAAGTTGCAACGTAAGAGAAGAACAATAAAGACCTTTGAAGTAGAAGAACACGTTAGGACTTTGAATAAAACTCAAGTTGCACCCACTTTAGACATTGCGTTAGACAAATGTAATAGCAAAAGTGATGTAACGAATGTTGAACCTTTACGTACTTTGAATGTTATGTTTGAAGCATCTTGTGTTGGTTGTCTTAAAATCATGTTTTCTGGTTTCCATGATAAATGTGTTGACGGATTACCCCTAGGCTCACTCATGCTTCTAAGTCTGTGCTAGGTAAACCGCCTTCTAGTATTTATGCTATGATCATTGATGTACCTATAGAACCCACTTCACCTCCTAGGAAGAAATTATCACCCTGTGCATTCACTAAGACCAAAGAAAAGACTAGTTGGACTTGGCAGAGATGGTTACAAAACATACTAGGATTTAAATGGATCCCTAAAATCATTAACATGTGTGTTTCAACTGTAACTGTAACGGAACCCTCTAACTCTTTGGGTTCCATCTCTACTTCTATTCCACCTGTGTCGTCTGTGTGTAATGCAGGTGATACAGATCATCCTCTGGATTATTGATAGCGGATGTTCCTGGCACATGACAGGCAATCTCAAACTTTTATCAAACTTTGTCTCAAAGTTCATTGGCACTGTCAGGTTCGGGAATGATCACTTCGCAGCTATCATGGGCTACGGAGATTACATCAATGGAAACATCAAAATTTGCAGAGTTTATTATGTGGAAGGTCTCGGTCACAATCTCTTTTCAGTCGGTCAATTTTGTGATGGAGATTTGGAAGTCGCTTTCAGGGAGAAAACTTGCTTCATTTGTGATCTACAAGGAAACAATCTTATGTCTGGAAACCCACATCAAGCCTTTACACAATATCAATGCAAGATATGATTGATTCATCTCCCATCTGTCTACTTTCTAAGGCAACATCAACAAAATCTTGGCTGTGGCACCGTCGACTTTCATACTTGAACTTTCAAACTATAACCAATATTGCACGATAAAAACTCGTTGAAGGTCTTCCAAGATTTCGGTATTCAAAAGATCATCTATGCTCAGCTTGTGAACAAGGGAAAAGCACTCGTGCTCACTTTCCTTCAAAGGTGGAACACAACTCTCAGCATGTGCTTCATCTTCTTCGCATGGATTTGTGTGGCCCGATGCGTATGCAGACGATCAATGGCAAACGCTACATTCTTGTAATCGTTGATGACTACTCAAGATGGACTTGGGTTTATTTTCTTCGAAGTAAAGATCAAGCTCCTCAAATGATCATCCCCTTTCTCACAAAAATTCAAGTTTAGCTCAGGAACACAGTCAGAGAAATCAGAACAGAAAAAGGAACTGAATTTGTGAATCAAACTCTTCATGAATACTATGAGAAAGTAGAAATTGAGCATCAAACATCAATTTCACGGACACCAGAACAAAATGGAGTTGTTGAAAGACGAAACTGTACGTTAGTGGAAGCTGCAAGAACGATGTTGATAAATGCTAAACTTCTAGATTACTTGTGGGCTGAAGCCGTGTCAACTTCATGCTACACTCAGAACCGTTCTATGATAACCAAACGCCACAACAAGACACCTTATGAGCTTATCCATAACCGCAAACCGAATCTCAAACACTTTCATGTATTTGGGTCTCTCTGTTACCCAAATAATGATCTTGATTAGAAAGCTCAAGGCTAAAGTTGACATCGGAGTCTTCGTTGGATACTGTGAAAATTCTAATGGATACCGGATCTGGAATCATCGTACAAGGGATATTATGGAAACGATTCATTCTAATTTTGATGAACTTACTGAAATGGCTTTTGAGCAAAACAACTTGGAACCCGGACATAACCGTCTAAACTTCCCCCAAACCCCATCATCAGCTGAACCAAGCTTACAGCTTACTCGTCATCAAATGTAACAGCTATTTGCTCCTCTATTTAGTGATGATATTGATCAACGTGCTCCAGATGTATCAACTGTTTCTGTTGCTCAACCTGATACAAATCCAATCCTTGATACACCTGCAACAACAACAACTGTTGAAGAAGCACCTCCAATTGATTCTACAACAACAGTCGAACATACCGCATCCAATGACGCTGAACCAGATGATGATCTTCTGAATCAAGATGTACCTACACCCGCATATTATGATCCAAATGCGTTCTTTAACCCTTTCGCTAATGAAACTGCCACTTCAAATGTTGCGGAATCATCTACAAGCCATTTGAATCCACCTAATCTGCATAATGTATATCAACATCAACCCTCCACACATCGTTGGACTAAAGACCATCCTCTTGTGAACATTATTGGAAACCCGAATCAACCAGTCGTAACTAGACAACGCCTTTAGACTGACGGTGAACATTGTATTTATGCACTTACCGTTTGTCAATCTGAACCAAAGAACATTAAAGAAGTAATGACTTATGAAAACTGGATTGATTCCATGAAAGAAGAACTAAATCAGTTTAAACGTCTTGAAGTATGGGAATTGGTTGAAAAACCAACAGGGGTCTATATTATTGGTCTTAAATGGATTTGGAAAAACAACGTAGATGCTGAAGGTACGGTTATTAGAAATAAGTCCCGTCTGGTAGCTAAGGGTTATAGACAAGAAGAGGGGATTGAATTCGAGGAATCATTCGCACTAGTTGCAAGACTTGAGGCTGTACGGATTTTTCTGGCATTCGCGGCTCACATGAACATCACGGTCTATCAGATGGATATCAAAACCGCTTTTCTGAATGATAAACTGAAGGAAACGGTATATGTCTGTCAGCCAGAAGGATTTGTTGATCCAGAGTTCCCTAATCACCTCTACAAACTAAACAAGGCTCTCTACGGTCTCAAACAAGCCCCTCGGGCGTGGTATGATGAGTTATCATCCTTTCTTCTATCCCATAATTTTGTCAAAGGATCGGTCGACCCAACACTGTTTATACAATATCACGGGGCACACATTTTAATCGTTCAAATTTATGTAGATGACATCATTTTTGGGTCAAACCATAAAAATTACTCAAACGCTTTTTCAAAACTTATGAAAAAACAGTTTGAAATGTCAATGATGGGTGAACTTACGTTTTTCTTAGGACTACAAGTTCATCAATCACCCCGTGATATTTTCCTAAGTCAGTCCAAATATGCTCTTGAAATTTTAAACAAACGTGGAATGCAAAGCTGTGATACCTATGCCACACCAATGGCACATACCAAAAAACTGGATGCTGATTTACATGGGAAATTGGTTTACCCTTCCAAATACCGAAGTATTATTGGGTCTCTCATGTATCTAACAGCCAGTAGACCTGACATTGTATTTTATGTATATCTTTGCTCCCGATATCAGTCGCGACCAACTGAGACACACCTCTTTGAGGCTAAAAGAATCCTCTGATACGTCAACAGAACCATTAATTTGGGGATCTGGTAATAGCTTTTTCAGACACTGATCATGCAGGATGCTTAGATTCTCGGAAAAGTACTTCAGGTGGTTTGCAATTCCTTGGTGATAAATTGGTGTCATGGCATTCGAAGAAGCAAGATTGTACATCGCTGTCCTCAACTGAAGCAGAATATGTAGCCATGTCTGCGTGTTGTGCTCAAGTCATTTGGATGAGAACACAGCTCAAGGACTATGGTTACGTATTTGACAGAATCCCAGTGTACTGTGACAATCGAAGTACTATTGCGATCTTGTGCAACACCGTTCAACATTCGAAGTCCAAGCACATCGATCTTCGATATCATTTCATAAAGGAGCATGTGGAAAAGGATACCGTTGAATTATATTTTGTGGGTACTGAACACCAACTGGCGGATCTTATCACCAAAGCCTTAGCTCCTGCTAGGTTTACTGATTTGATCCACCGGATTGGCATGAGGTGTTTAAATCCAGAGGAATTGGACGAGCTTTTAACACAATCTTAAAACCAGTCAAACACCAAAACCTCTTTTGTAAATAAATTTTTCAAAAACCAAAAATAGAAAAATATAAAATCTGATAAAACACAAAAATATTCTTCTATCTAAATTTATTTCAAACATTGCAAGTACAAATCTTCAGTCAAAACGTTGTTCAATCAAACATTTCATTATTTTTCCCGAACAAGTGTTGAGGGGGAGAATGTAAATATTTTTCAGTCTCATAAAATCTTGTACTTGCATGTTACATTAAATTTGGTTGTTTCTTTGAAAATGGTGGATACGTTTCTTGTTGTACACTCTCCTCGGACTCAAATTTGTAAAATTTCAACATTTCAAAAGTCGAGGGGGATTGTCGTCAAGTTGTTTTTTCCAAACAATTACGTTTTTGCTTAACCAAAGTGGAAGTTACGGGTCTTGGTTGTAAATGATTGAGGTGGAGGGGCCATACTTGTCATATGTGAAAACTAATTTTTTACTAAACCTTCCACCTAACTATTTTTCAAACATTTACTACCCTCATTAATTTTCTACCAACCTTCATCCACGCATAAGATTAAAACATTAATCCATGCTTCATATTCAAAATTTGTAAGTGTAAATCGTTTCTTTGCATCATTACAAACATAGGTTTTTCATCTTAAACAATTCCAACGGTTAGATTTTGAGATATGAGTGATTTTGTGTTCATACGCATACGCGTATAAACATAAGATTGGATAATGATGTTGTTGTGAAATGGAATGTGTTAAAAGGCTTAAATATCAATCCTAAACCTGTGTCTAACAACAAATTCAACCCAAAAACTATTTTTAACCATTTTTCATAATTAGGATTTATGCGTGGATTTTGGTTCTTTCATTTGTGAGTGTTTCAGGATAATTAGATGCTTGGGAAATGTTTGTTACATGGTTAATTGATCTTTAACGTTTTTGAATCATGCTTAGATAACACAAATTTGAAGAATTAGACTTTAGGGTTTAAGCATGCGTAGAAATTGGGTATTCTTGATTCATGGTGCTTTTAATGTTAAAACTTGTGGTAACTGGTTTCTTAAGCACATATGTTAACCCAGAAAACATTTGGTGGATTTCCCATGGTTGAATCGTTTACAAGTAGGATTTGAATGCTTGGGGTTTAAGTCTATGCATAACACTATCTTACGCGTAACTGGATTGAACTAGTGATACCATGTGATGTTGAAAGTGATTGAACAAACTTGTTAATATGAGTGTTATGATTAAACTATTTCAGGATTCTACGCGTACCAGAATCAGCATCAAGGTTACATGAAACTTATGCTTAAGGATCACCTTATGCGTAGATGTTACACATAAGAGCGATCTTACACGTAACGCATATGCATAAGTGTTGGACCTTGTTTTACTATCAACCTTATCACGTATACCACTTTACCACACGAGTATAACACGTAAAACACAAGCTTATGCATAAAGAAGAAGATGAAGAAAGGTGGTGGCTTGAATGATATATGTTATGCGTATGAATAGAGAAGGAAAGATGAGAAGAAGAACTTGTATTGCAAATAAAACACACACAAAACACACTCAAGCACACCCCTCAAATGACACATTTGAGGGGTATTTATACTTCCATACAAACGCCCTCATGGGCTTGGGCTTGGATTGGGTTGGATTGGTTAACAACATACATAAGGCTAGCTTAACTTAACTAATAGCCATTTAACTTAGCCCAATCCACGAGCCCGTTGACAATTCTATTGCGATATCTAACACACGTTACAAAGTTCCTAAACGTGAATGACCATCACTTCTATTAATTATTATTAAGGCTAACAATCTCCCCCTAAGGGGTGGTCATTCAAAAGATGCTCCACTTGATTAGGTCTTTACTCTTCTTGAGCTTGAACTTTGTGTGTTGATATAGAATAGTCTTGATTTTCGTTCCTTCATGCTTTGTGATCATTTAATGGTGTTGTCTGCCTTTTGTCAGCTTCTTTAGAAAAGGTGTCTCCACGTCTTTCTCCACCATGCTCACACTTCTTTTTGACTTTGATGTTATAGTGTTTTGAAGTTCTCTAGTCTTTAAACTTTGTAAATTCTTTGACATTGACGAAGAATCATCTTTAACTTTGTTTTGCCTTTGATTTTGGTGAGAACTTTCATGTATTCTGATGTTGGTATGAGCATGGGAAGATGGTGTGGTCTCTCCTCCAAGGAACAATCATCTGTACCTGCACGAATATGTTAGTTGAAAAATACCAATCGGTCATTGTGTACTTTTCTTAAAGAATTGACCACTACGATTGTTATACTGATGAATGTCTTGATTCCATTCATCTTGGTCGGGCGAATCAGCCGTCCAAATCCCATAAGGGACAATTGGCATTACATTGAATAAATTCAAGTAACGACCCTCATCTTCAGGATTCGATTCATGAAAGGAATCTCCTTAGCGGGATTTCCAGCACTTGCAAGTTCGAATGTTGAGGGTGTTAACAACATAGTCTGAAAAAACATCTCTAATTCTTACAAAGGCTGTTCCTGAACTGGAGGCCCTCATGCTTTGTGATCATTTAATGGTGTTGTCTGCCTTTTGTCAGCTTCTTTAGAATAGGTGTCTTCACGTCTTTCTCCACCATGCTCACACTTCTTTTTGACTTTGATGTTCCAGTATTTTGAAGTTCTCTAGTCTTTAAACTTTGTAAATTTTTTGACATTGACGAAGAATCATCTTTAACTTTGTTTTGCCTTTGATTTTGGTGAGAACTTTCATGTATTCTGATGTTGGTATGAGCATGGGAAGATGGTGCGGTCTCTCCTTCAAGGAACAATCATCATTACCTGCATGAATATGTTAGTTGAAAAATACCAATCGATCATTGTGTACTTTTCTTAAAGAATTGACCACTACAATTGTTATACTGATGAATGTCTTGATTCCATTCACCTTGGTCGGGCGAATTAGCCGTCCAAATCCCATAAGGGACAGTTGGCATTACATTGAATAAATTCAAGTAATGACCCTCATCTTCAGGATTCGATTCATGAAAGGAATCTCCTTAGCGGGATTTCCAGCACTTACAAGTTCGAATGTCGAGGGTGCTAACAGAATAGTGTGAAAACACATCTCTAATTCTTACAAAGGCTATTCCTGAACTGGAGGCCCTCAAGAAGGCTAACACGATATACCGAAGTATATCTACAATTCAGGTGAGTCGCTGAAGTACACCGAAGCATCACTCCACGACTGTAGGCCGTTTGAGACACACTAAGCGTAATCCATAAAGAATTACCGTGACTGTCCGGTACATTTGATGTTGAACGGCGAGAATTTCCATTCAATCACTGAGGATCACAAGTGTGAATCCCCTCATAAATGTTCTGGCAGATTGCTAAGATCTGCGTAGGACTCTAGAATGTATCACTTGTGTCCTTATTGATGAACAACATGCGATGAAATGTTTATTGTTCCTAAGAGATCTTATGATGAATCTCATTGCTCGAGACTTGATTAGTGCATTTTGGTTTTCCTTAGCGGAGAATAGGGAAAGGGTCTCCTTCTTCAATACCAACGATCTCTAAGAGAAAGTCGATAGATTATGTAGGGTTCCCAGTGAGAATGAAACAAATCCTTTTAAGAGGAATTGAGTGGCTAGAAGGTTAGGTGCAGTGCGTCACTGGGTCCATGATGTCTTTGTCTTCAATACCAGCGTCATCTTAGTGACAACCAGTAGTAGATGAATTGAACCCAGTTTCTGCCCTAAGGTTGATTATGGAGGGCTATTTATTTTCACCCTTTTTCATTACATTTCTTTTTAATTCTTCAACCCCTTCTTTCTCCTTTATCACATTACTCCTTTTTTCAATCATACCTAAGGACTTCTAATACTAACTATGGGTATTGTCCTTGGGTAGATCCCTCCGGCTCTGGCGGATCATAGGACATATTTCCTATCCTTAGTCACCTTATAACTCCATGATTATTCCTATGTCGCCATAAAACCTTTTTCTTAAAAATCTCTCAAAGTGTTTATGATTAAAACATTTTTGTTAACACTTCGAGAGTTTTATATTTTCAAAAACACTCCCCCTTCACATGTGCTTATATTGTTTTAACTTAAATCTGCACAGAGAGGGTAGAGTTCGCACTTTTTGAATTGATCGGCTCATGATAGACAATTCCTCACGAGACACAGTTACGTTGCTTAGTTAAAGAGTTCAATCATCAGTTTTTAGGTGACAACTAGCTCTAATAACTAACTTGAAGTTGTAAAGTCTTCTTGAAAAGCAGGTTAGACCCATGAAAGTGCATGTCTATCACAAGTTTCTTGAGATGGTACATTTACTGACTTTGATTTCTCGCCAATTCATTAGTTCCGTCTGAGTCGAGCTCTTTTGAGATTCAAACAACGATCATTAAACATTTTTTTATCACATTTTAATCATGTCTTCTCCCCCTAAAAAATAGCATATTCGTGATATTTTTTATATCAACGGATTAAACAACATTTTTAGAAACTTGTGGGGAGACAAACGAATTTGATTTAAGAATGAATTTGGAACATTTTGGTTTTATACTCCCCCTTTAATAAAACATAATCAATTAAAGGGTTTTAGAGGGAGTTATCTTGAGCACAAAATATTTTGAAAGATTTTGAAAATATTTTTGAACAATCTTGAAAAAGGTGCTCAAGATGATGATGATTTCTCACCAGTTTTAAATGTAGTGCACTGAAGTGTACACTAGATTTTTATTTAAAAACATGAGTTTTGATTTGAAAATAATCAAAAGTCATCATTTTTAGTACGGGTTTAAATCTTGAAGTATACGAAAGCTATTGTGAAAGAAATTTTTAGAGACGACATGTTTTAGAAAAAATTTAAAGAACTCTCGCTCAAGCATCTGTACATGTCCGTATCATTGTTGAATGACATTTCTAGAAACGTACAGAATATCGATTATACGAGAGACATGTCGTGAGAAGAATATTTTTGGATTTTTGATTTTATATTGTTTTTGTATTTTTTGAAAGTTTTATATTTTTATGTTTTGCTTTTGTTGGTTTTTCAAATTTTGTATTTTGTTTTTAAAAATATTTACAGCGAAGCTTTTTGGAAAATTATTTTCAAGAAGATTCGAGAAGACATTCTAACTCCTCAGGGGTTAGGCTTCGCATTCCAATTCGTCGAACTAAATTATCAAACCGTTCTTTTGAAAGGGCTTTAGTAAATAGATCGGCGGGTTGGTAATTTGTCTTCACGAAAAATAATTCAACAGTACCTTCTTCTGCGCGCTCTTTTATGAAGTGGTAACGGACACGAATGTGCTTTGTCTTTGAGTGATGAACAGGATTGCATGATATGGCTATGGCACTTTTCTAGTCACAATACATAGGTACTTTATCTAAAGTAAAGCCATAATCTGTGAGTTGTGTTCTCATCCATAGAACTTGAGCACAACACGCAGATTGAGACACATACTCAACTTCAGCGGTTGAAAGTGCAGTGCAATCTTGTTTCTTTGAAGACTAGCTGACTAACTTTTCACCCAAAAATTATACTCCTCCTGATTAGGGGTGTTATCGGGTCGGGTTATCGGGGTTATCGGGTTAGTCGGGTCGGGTTGAGTCGGGTTTTGAATTTTTTCAAAGTGACCTGCAACCCGACCTGATTAAGAATCGGGTTGTCGGGTTCGGGTCGGGTTATGTCGGGTCGGTGATTCGGGTTATCGGGTGACCCGATTAATTAACAGTTGTAAAATGGTATTATACATAGATTAGGTTGGATTATAATCGACACAAGTGTTGGTCCACTACGTAGCTGTGATTCTTTTTAAAAGATGTTATACATGATAAATAACAGTATCATGTATATATGTTGGTTTGGTTTGCTTAGTATTTTATTAATTAAAAATGATATATATATATATATATATATATATATATATATATATATATATATATATATATGTTTATCATATACATATTTTACAAATCATATTGCGTGTATTAAATTAAAATTACTTCAAAAACCCTTAACTTAATGCGAGGCCTTTGAATTGTGCTCATATTCGACTGTGTGCGCTACCACTACCAAAGTAATAAAATTATGTACAATTGGATAAAATATGATAGTGATCGAGAGTGTAAAATTTGTACTGATATTATTGCTCTTTTAAGAGCTGATATTTCAACATATGGTTTGTTTATTTTATGGTCGTGTTTATATGTTATGGAACAAAGATAAGATATATACTTGTGGACCATTGCAATTTCAGACTTGAACCGATAAGTGATTGTCGGGTCTTATCGGGTTGACCCGATAACCCGATAGTATTATTTATTTAACCCTAACCCGACCAGATAACACTATCGGGTTATCGGGTTCGGGTCAAAACAACCCGACAAGATTTTTTGACCCGAATAGACCCGACCCGATTAGCCTTATCGGGTTCGGGTCGGGTCAACCCGACCCTACTGACACCCCTACTCCTGATGAACTTTTTGCTATAACTTGATCACCTGCGTGATCCGCATCTGAAAAGGCAATTAGATCAAATCCGGATTCCTTCGGATACCAAAGTCCCATGTGAATGGATTTCTTTAGGTACCGAAAGATCCTTTTAACCTCTTTGAGGTGCAGTTCGGTGGGCTTTGCAAAACCGTGCTAATAACCAAACAAAAAAATGAATATCGGGTCGACTAGCAGTGAGGTACATGAGAGAACCAATCATGCTCCAATATTTCTTCGGATTGATGGATTTCCCAAATAAATCGGCTCCAATTTTTGGTGAAGTTACCATTGGTGTACCGAACAGGTCACAATTATCCATACCATGATTTTTCAAAATCTCAGTTGTATATTTAGATTGATTAATAAAAATTCCAGGAGGGGACTGATGTATATGTAAACAAAGAAAAAATTTTAGTTCCCCCATCAGGGACATTTCAAATTTGCTTTTCATGAGATTTTCAAAATGTTTTGAAAGATTCGAATTAGTGGACCCAAAAATGATTTCGTCCACATAAATCTGAACAATCAAAATGTCATCGTTGTATTTTTTTGTAAACAAGGTAGGATCAGCCGTTCCTTTGGTGAAATTGTTTAGGATAAGGAAAGAGGTCAGTTCATCATACCACGCTCTCGGAGCTTGCTTTAAACCATAGATTTCCTTTTTGAGTTTGTAGGCGTAGTCTGGATGTTCCATGTCTATGAAGCCTTCTGGCTGACTCACGTACACTTCTTCTTTCAGAGTTCCATTCAAGAACGCGGTCTTAATGTCCATCTGATAAACCGTGATGTTTTTGTGAGCTGCATAGGCTAAGAATATCCTGACTGCTTCAAGTCTAGCTACCGGCGCGAATGACTCTTCAAAGTCTATTCCTTCTTCCTGTCTGTATCCTTTGGTCACAAGACGGGCTTTATTATAATTACGTCATTTCTTCATCCCTTTTGTTCTTCCATAACCATTTGAGATCAATTACTCGAATGTCAATTGGTATTGGAACCAGATCCCAAGAGTCATGTAGACGACATTGGAGAAGTTCCTCCTGCATCGCTTCTATCCAAGCTTTTTCTTCCATTGCCTCCCGAATGTTCTTTGGGTCTTTTGTTCTAATTGAGCAAAGGTAAATGCACAAGTCGCAGTTTGTGGCAAGTTGGCGTGTCGTCTGAATTGGCCTTGAAGGTTCACCAATAACTTGTTCAATTGGATGGTCTTTTTTCCACTTCAGAGTAGAAGGATACCGTTGGTATAACGTATGCGAGTTAGATGGTTCTCGTAAGCTTGACGATGATTCACCTGATACCATAGCAAATGAGTTTTCATATAATTCTTCTTCTAACGTTGCATCGTTTTGGTTTTGTGAAGGTTCTTCTTGAAATGATATGTTTTGGTTTTGCTCATCAACTGTTGGTAAAACTGTTTCAAGAATAGGATTTGTAGAAGTCGATGTAGATGACGTTGATGGAGTTGGTGCATTGGTTTCGACCATGGTAGATGCATCTTCTGTTGGTGGTGGTGGATGATTTTGAGCGGGTGCAACGTAATGATGGTTTGATGCATTTGTCGAAGTTCCACCATAGTATTCATCGAACATTGATTCAAAGAAATTCTCCCATTCTTGTTCATGAGGTGTGTCAACAAAAGTTGATGGAGCTCTTTGTTGTATGAGTCCTGAACTGATGTGTCCAGAAGTCTGCAGGTTTGGTGTGGGTTCTAATCTGGTTTGATTAGAAGCCATCAGATTAAGCGCGGGTTCTAGAGCGAGTCTCTCAGAAGCCATTTGTGAAAGTTCGTCAAAATTCACATTCATCATCTCCGTTATCTTCCTAGTTCTTCTGTTATACACCCTGAATGCCCTCGAGTTTTCTGAGTATCCAATGAAGATTCCAATATCACTTTTGGCTTTCAGTTTTCCTAGATCTTCTCTGACGTTCTTTGGATAGCACAAAGCGCAAAACACGTGAAGGTAAGAGACATCAGGTTTTCTGTTGTTCACTAGCTCATATGGGGTTTTATTGAATCTTGGATGGAGTAGGGATCGGTTCTGAGTGAAACAAGCGTGGCAACATCGACCCATAGAAATAACGATGTACTAGAATAAATTAGCATTGTGCGAGCAGCTTCCACAAGAGTTCGATTTCTTCTTTCAACTACCCCATTCTGTGGAGTTCTAACAACTAATGTTTGATGTGTGATTCCAACATCTTCAAAATAAGCTCTTAACTCCTTATTAGTAAATTCTGTGCTGTTGTCTGTTCTTACTACCCTTACTGGAGCTTGAAGAAGTACTTGAATAAGTTTTAGAAAGGTGGTGATGATGCCTGGTGCTTCGTCTTTTGACCTCAGAAACGTAACCCATGTATATCTTGAATAATCATCAACAATGACAAGAATATACTTTTTCCCATTAATGCTTTCAACTCTCATTGGGCCACATTGTTAGGATTTGGAAAATCCAGTAGTTAAAGTGTCGGTCACCTCAAGTATATGTAATCGTTAGAAAGCTCGTAGTCGTAGTTATTTAATGTTAAGTAGTATTTAGTTTTGTAACACCGTGGAGGACGGACGGGTCTTTACCCACTGTATGCCCGATCCACAGCCCGTTGTGTGGCGTTTTATTGTAAGACTATAAATACTCTCTACCTCCCAAGGTAGAGAGTTGGAGCTCATAATAAGATTTTTCTTTCTCTCACTAAAGTTCCCAAACCTCTAACTTTCTCTCTCTAAAACTCTTGTGTACGCCTACTTTGTTTGTGGTTTGATGTGTATGTGAAATCCAATATGTTACAAATGGTATCAAGAGCCATGGTTAGATCATCTCTTTCATATCTTTGGATTTCTAGTGGTTTTTAGGTGGTTTTTGAGTTTGAGAAAGTTTAGTGGTTTTGCATCATTTGGTTGATTTCTAGTGTTAAAGTTTGGATTTTGATTGTACTTTTGTGTTTAGGATCATCATAAGTGTTTAGGTTGTGATTTGGAAGGCTTGAATCATCGTGGTTGGGTTGTTTTGGATTGAAAAGTGTGTTTTGGAAGTTTTTCAAGTTAGCGACTTGGGTCTCGGTGTAAGTTTCTTGATAGCGACTTGCTTCAGAAAAAATTAGCGAGTTGTAGTGTTGTTTGGTGGCGACTTGGTGCTAGCGACTTGCTTTAGAGACCAAACAAAAGTACTGTTGGTGGATTCTCCACTACGGGTAGCGATTTGGTAAGTTAGCGACTTGCTTTCAATTTTGATAGCGACTTGTTCTTAAGTTTCGTAGCGACTTGGTGTTAGCGATTTGGACCAAGATGCGAGTTGCTATTTAGCGACTTGGTGCTTAGCGACTTCTTTGTCAAAATTCTTAGCAATTTGGTAACTTAGCGACTTGTCTTAGCAACTTGGTTTTTAGCGACTTGATTCAAGGAATCTTAGCAACTTGGTTATAGCGACTTGATTCAAGAAATCTTAGCGACTTGGTTAAATTTTGTATAATACGGTTTTCTCTTGATTTAGTAAAATCCCGTGAAAGAATCTATTTCCCGATTTAATCATAGAGTTATAAAATCCCGTGTAATCTTTAAACATGTCTTCCAACGTACCTAAAATCATCTCCACTGTTTCCAGGATGTTCAAGCAATTGGTTCGATACTCGCCACCCATGCTTGAGAACCGACTACTGACTCTTGGGCTCAAAGAATCGATTATACTTGTCTTGGAAAGGAAAATGGGATCAACATTCTCAAATCGATTGATGAAGGACCGTATCTAGTTGAGACTACAAGAGACATAATTGATACAGCTGAAGATGGAACAATGATCTATGGAATAGACAGACCAAAGACGTATGATGAGCTCAATGATAAGGAGAAGAAGAGATTCGATGAGGATATTAGGGCTTCTAACATCATATTGCAAGGTCTTCCAAAAGACATCTATAAGCTTATCAATCACAACACCGGCCAAGGTGTATGGGATAATGTCAAGATGCTTCTTTCGGTTCGAATTAACTATGGAAGACAGAGAATCCCAACTCTATGATGAATTTGAGCACTTTAAGATGAAACCTGATGAGAGTGTCTATGAGTACTATGTAAGATTCCATAAGCTTGTGAATGACATGAGAAACATCAGAATGACTATGCCAAACATTCAATTGAACTCAAAGTTTGTGAACAACATGAATCCCGAATGGCATAAGTTTGTCACCTCTGTGAAGCTAACCAAAGGATTGAAGAATACAAACTATGAGCAACTCTATGCCTTCCTTCTTCGGAATGAGAGACATGCTATGTTTGAAAAAAGGATTCTTGATCAGTTCAAAACTAACCAGGGAGAGACAAGCTCATCAAATGATTCAACTGCTTTCTACTCAAACATTGGAATTACCACCAAAGCATCTCAAGTTATACCCATGGGTAATGGCACTCACAAACTCATTCCTGATCCTATGTTCAAACAAGCTGATGCTGATGCACACGTGGGTAAATTCATTAATCAACTGGCTCTCCTGATTAGTCAAAACATGAACTCTCTCCCACACACCAACAATAACCTCAGAACAGCATCTAATCCACACAATCAAGCCACTTTCAGAGATGGGAAGGTTATAGTACAACCGTTCAAGAAAGGCGATGAACAAGGAAGAGGTGGAGTTGGTAGAGGCTATGTGACAAATCGAATAGGGAAGGAATGGAAATCATGGACAAGCAAAGCCGATCAAGTGTTACAACTGTGGAGGTGAGGGACACATTGCAAGGAACGCACATCGCCAAAATGCCCTCGAATGCAGAGTACTTCGTGGATAAGATGTTGCTTGTTCAAGCTCAGAATAATGGTGCAACCTTGGATGAAGAGGAGTTGTTGTTTCTTGCTGAAGGGAATGCTAAGACATACGATGCGATGTGGATGAACATCCAACTCAGGAGATAGGCCACAATCATCAGAATGCCTTTCAAGTCGCTGATTGTGATGCATACGACTCTGACGTTGATGATGAACCTACTGCACAAACCACCTTCATGGCTAGCATTTCTCCAATGGTCTCTCCTAAAGTATCTTCATCACCACAAGCTGGTCCATCCAAAGACAAACTCATTTATGAGGTATTAAAACTATACGATGATGCTGATGTGCAAAAGATGCATGACAAAGTACAATCAACTGAAACTATTGAGTCAAATATTGAAAATATGGGTAATATCAATGTTGTCCCTTATGATCAATATGTGAAACAAAGTGAAAGTGAGGTCGTACCAAGTGATGCATTTTCTGCAGTCAATGATGAGTATGTTTTTGATGAATACATTGCATGTGCCCCTGATGATTCTGTTATCTCTGAACTTAATGCCTATAAAGAACGAGTTGCCATTTATGAACAACGTGCTAAGTTTGAGCTAACTACTCGTGGCGTGAGTTGGATAACCAACTGTGTACAATTATTAGAAAAAGTAATTTTAGAGAAGAAGTGTTAAAACAAGAGTTAAACTCCTTACAAGAAAAACTTTCAAAAACCGCTAAGCAAAAACAAGAACTTCAAGAAAATGTTAAAGTGCTTAAGCAGAAATTTCATGCTAAGGAATCAAAACTTTTGAATGATTTTTCTAATCTAAAACCTTTGAAGAACAAGCTTGAAAATAAGTTGTACGTACAAGGGAATACCATTCAGAATGCTTCACATGGTCACTAAACATAGAGTCCTAAGCGATAAGCATAGTTTTCCCATTATAGATAAACCCAACCCGAGTCTGTAAGTTAGCTAAAGGCGGCTCAAAGTGTAATCTATGATGGCAATGAGATTCTTAAACCTAGACAGAAACCTAGTTGCGTTGAGTGCTCTGAGGAAGATAGAATATTAGATGATGCATCTAGGGTGAAAATGAATAAGAAACTAGAAGATCCTGAATGCAAAAAGAATAACATCACAATCAAACCCCATGATTACAAGAAGGAAAACTGGATCTCATTAAAAAAATTAAAGCCTCAAACGTTGTTAATACCTGAACAAGTTTTCTGGAAAAAAGGACTTAGATAAGCAAAAGTCGAAAATCTTGTTGAAACAAACCCTCCCCTTAGGAAAATGCATGCACGTGTGTATCCTCCAAATACACCAATGCATTTAGTTCCTAGAACTATTGCCACTAAAAGAAAGACCTTAATCAGCCAATATGTTATTCTTCAACTATTTGTCGATTTTGAGAAAACTTGTAAGAAAAGGATCACACCCACGGGATAACGAAGGGAAAGGGGTTTTGAGCAAACAAAAGAATGCTATCTAACTGAGGTCATGCCTTTCTTTAAACTACTAAAAGATCATTTTGAGAGTCTTAAAAAGGGGATAGATTCAGATATTAAAGGAATGGAAAAGGAATTTGATGCAATGATAGTTGAGGTTAGTGACTATGAGCGAGCATTAAAATATAATAAGATTGAGAGGAAGAACTTGCATACCTTGAATGAGAATCTTATTTCTGAATGTATTGCTCAAGATGTGTTTTACATCGCTACTAATTGCTCCATTAATGCTTCTCAATTTCATGAATTATCTGTTGCTCTGAAAGTCTCCCATGATCGTGTCATTGAGCTTGAAAAGATTAATTGGAAACTTAATGAGAAAATTGATCAGGATGATCACGATAATTTGGTAAAACATCTTTCTAAACTAGAAGTTGAACATTTTGATTTACAACTAAAATATCAACATCTTAAAGAAAATGTTAAAACCTCAAATATCAAGACATCCTTGGATGTTCCTGAATTTGATGCAGCTTTTGAAATTAGCAAACGTGATGAACAAATTCGAGCTCATTGTAACACGATCAAAAAGTTGAAAGCCCAAATCTCTCAATTAAAGGGTGAAAAGAACAATGTGACTGGATCCCAAATGCCTCCTCCTTTAGATTCTCAAGATTCTCAAACTTTTCATCTTCAAAACCTAGTTAATGCCTTACAAAAGGAAAACGAGAGTTTTCTAGAAGAAAATGAAAAAGTTAAACGACACTTTAAAGAGTTATATGATTCAATAAAAGTCACCCGTGACCAAAACAACGAAAAAATAACGTCTTTACAAAAGGAAATTGAGAATCTGAGAAGTCAGGAAAATGGGAAACCGCCACTTGTTTTTATAAGAATGTTGTCTCAAAGTCATCCTCACCGCAAATACATTGTTCTTTATTAAATACATTCCTCCTCATCTTAGGAATAATGAACCTATGTTTCATGACTATTGTGCTTACCTTAAGGTTAGTCTAGAATGTCTCCGTGAGATTGTCGAAGAGGATTTCATTAACAAACCTCTTGATAGAGAAATTAGGTTTGCTTGCCTCCAGGCAAAACGATCTCAAGAGCTGCTAGAATGTGTAATTGCAACATGTCCTAAATCCTTAGGTGCAAAAGGCAAAGCTGTGATGCCTTTTTCTATGCCTAGTGCCAAGCATTCAAACCATTCTAGGCCCAATTTTAAGAAAGTGAACATCAATGTGCCTTCTAGTAATACAGATCCTTGCACGTCTAGTTCAGAATGCAAAAAGTAGATCAACCAACTAATGTTCCCATAATTCCCTCTACAGGAGTAATCGGTGATATTAAAGCAAGCGGTCAAAGCCTCCGTGCAATACCAAGCAAGATAGGACCTCGCAAGCTTAAAATGTGCATTGGAAGAGAGTAGAAGACCAACCTAGGAACTTTAAGTTGGAGTTGAATAAAACGAATCGTGTTGATTCTAGTATTAGCCATAGGCGCATCAGTAATTAATTCAATTCGATACTATTTGCAAACCATGTAATGATATCTATATGAATTCATTTGCTAATCATGATTATGGTGTGAATGCTTTGTCTAAAGCTGTCAAATGCCCAGTTAAAATTGTTAATGCTAATAATCGTGCAAAGAAGGCTAAAAGGCAAAGACGAAAGATTGTTAGAAAACAATGGAAACCCACAGGAAGAACATTTATAACGATAGGTTATTATTGGATACCTTTTGGCCATAAGAATAATCAGTTTTGCCCTCAAACTGCTAAGACTATGCCCACTAGAAAATGGATGCCTCCTGGTAGAACTATTCCCTTAAGAAGTGAACATACTTTGAATAGGTCAAATACGACACCAAAGATTGCATCTATTCCTAATGATTCCATTGCTTCTACCTCTGATATGGATGTTTCTATTTTTGATGTGGGTGTTCCAATCACTGTTACTAACCAAGTGGAACCCATTCTTGCATGGGGATCCCAATTATCCAGCTTATCCATTCTTGTGCGTGTTCAACTGCAGATCGTTCAAATCGCTTACGTGGTACTTGGACTCGGTCGTTCCAAGCATATGACCGGAGACTGTCGCGCTCATGAACTTCGTGAGTAAATTCATCGGGACTGTTAGATTCGGGAACGACCATTTTGGAGCAATTATGGGTTATGGAAATTATGTAGTTGGCAAAAGTGTAATCTCCATGGTATATTATGTGGAAGGTCTTGGTCATAATTTGTTCTCTGTTGGTCAATTCGTGATTACGATCTAGAGGTGGCCTTTAGAAAACATACTTGCTTCGTTAGACAACTTGATGGTGTGGAATTATTAAGAGGTACTCGAGGTTCTAACCTATACACCATTTCTATCAAAGACATGATGAAGTCTTCTCCAATCTGCTTGTCAAAGGCTTCTAAAACAAAGTCATGGTTATGGCATCGTCGTCTCAATCACTTGAACTTCGGCACCATTAATAACCTTTCCGAAAGGATCTTGTCGGAGGCTTGCCCAGATTAAAATATGAAAAAGATCATCTTTGTTCAGCTTGCCAATTGGGTAAAAGCACGAAATATGCTCACAAACCAAAACCCACAAATTCAGTAATGGAAGTTCTTCATACCCTTCATATGGATCTGCGCGGACCAATGAGAGTGCAAACGATAAATGGGAAGAAATACATTCTAGTAGTTGTTGATGACTACTCTCGATTTACTTGGGTAAAGTTTTTGAGGACAAAGGATGAAACTCCGTGATGTCATCATCAAACTAATCAAACAACTTCAGTTCGACTCAACAATACTATCGAATTGTTCGAGCGACAATGGCTGAGTTTGTCAACAAATTCTTAATTCAGTTTTATGAAAGTATTGGAATCAGTCATCAAAGAAGTGTTCCACGAACTCCTCAACGGAACGGTGTAGTTGAAAGACGAAATCGAACTCTTGTGGAAGCCGCAAGAACAATGCTTATTTATTCAAAGGTTCCAATGTTTCTATGGGTCAAGCCATTGCCACTGCTAGCTACACCCAAAATCGTTCCCTTATACACACCTCTCATGGAAAAACTCCATATGAACTTGTTTATAAACGTAAACCTGATCTCTCCTACCTTCGTGTGTTTGGTGCTTTGTGCTATCCAACTAATGATGGTCAAGACTTAGGTAAACTAAGAGCAAAGGCAAATATTGGAGTTTTTGTTGGTTATGCACCAAACAAGAAGGGTTACCGAATCTACAACAAGAGAACCCGAAATATCATGGAAACAATTCACGCGTTACGTTTGATGAGCGACCGGTCAAATGGCTCTGGACAATCCAGCCTGGACCCGCACTTCAAAACAGCCCATTGGTTCATCTCTTGTACCAAACTCATCTCCAAAGAACTCCATATGTACCTCCATTCGAAGATGATTTAAAGAAATTGTTTGATCCAATGTTTGATGAACACTATGAACCAATGCTAATGATATGTCAGTCCCATCAACAGAGGCTACTCCTATCCCTATAAATGAAGTGAACCCTTCTGTCTCAATTTCATTAAGTCAAGAAGCTTATCGCCGATCACTGTCTCATCAACAAATCTTCAATCATCAAATGTACATCATGGAAGTGTTTCAGGCATCAATGATGAAGTTAATCCCTTTGCAACTCCAGAAGATGCTCCATTTGAAAATATCTTTGCTCCTGAATCATCATCAGAACCATCTTCATTAGGAGACATCGACTCGCTACTTCGTTCCACAACAACAACCACATGAACTCCTTAGAAAATGGACACATGATCACCCATTGGACAACATCATTGGAAACCCTCTCGCCGATCCACACGAAAACAACTTGCAACCGATGCCTTATGGTGCTTCTTCAACTCAGTACTCTCTAAGGTCGAACCAAAAGACATTAAAACCGCCATGAATGAAGATAGCTGGTTCAATGCCATGCAAGAAGAAATTCATGAGTTTGATCGACTTGATGTATGGGAATTAGTACCGGCTCTAGATTGTGCTATGATCATTGCTCTAAAGTGGATCTTCAAAGTGAAACTTGATGAGCATGGTGATGTGTTGAAAAATAAGGCTAGGTTAGTCGCAAAAGTATACCGTCAAGAGGAGGGTATTGACTTTGAAGAATCATTTGCTCCAGTTGCTCGTATTGAGGCAATCGGAATCTTCTTGGCTAATGCTGCTAGCAAGAATATGGTTGTGTATCAGATGGATGTAAAACCGCCTTTCTTAATGGAGACTTGAAAGAGGTGGTTTACGTCACCAGAGGGTTTTGTGAATCCAGAGCATCCTACTCATATCTATCGCTTGAAAAAGGCTCTTTACGGTTTAAAGCAAGCTCCTAGAGCATGGTATGATACGCTATCAAAGTTTCTTCTATCTTCTGGATTCAGCAAAGGAGCAGTTGATCCGACATTGTTCACCCGGAAGTTAGGCAAACATTTAATTCACGTTCAAATTTATGTTGATGATATTATCTTTGCCTCGACTGACCCCAATGAATGTGATCGTTTTTCTAATGAAATGGGTTCCAAATTTCAAATGTCAATGATGGGACAAATGTCATTTTTCTTGGGATTACAAATTTCACAAAGTCCCGGAGGCATTTTTATAAATCAATCTAAATATGCAAATGAGATTTTAAAGAAATTTGGATTTATATCATGTGACACCGTTGACACACCCATGATTGAACGTACTAAGTTGGATGAGGACCACTCAGGGATCATGGTAGATCAAACGAAATATTGTAGCATGATTGGATCCCGATGTACCTCACACCTAGCGACTGCATATCTTGTTCGTGTGCATGTGTGCTAGATATCGTGCTAAGCCTAGTAAAAAGCACCTTGAAGCGGTTAAACGGGTCTTTCGGTATCTCCAAGGAACCATCAATATGGGACTATGGTACCGAAGGACACCGGTATGTCACTAATGACCTATGCAGATGCCGATCATGCATGTCAAGATACACGTCCGAAGTACATCGGAGGTGCTCGTTTTTGGGTGATAAGCTTGTAAGTCTGGTCTTCAAAGAAGAAAATGAGTAATTCTATTTCTCTACGAGGTGAATACATAGCCATGTCATCTTGTTGTGCTCAAATCCTATGGATGAGATCACAATTATCCGACTATGGCTTTGAATTCAACAAAATCCCTCTGTACTTGATAATAAAAGTGCTATTGCTCTCTCATGCAACAACGTTCAACACTCTAGAGCAAAGCACATCGACATCCGACATCATTTCATCAGGGAGCAAGTGGAAAACGGTGTGGTGGAACTCTATTTTGTGAAGTCAGAATACTAGTTAGCAGACATCTTCACCAAAGCTCTTCCAAGAGAATGTTTTGAGTTTATTCTTCCACGACTTGGATTGAAAAGCCTTCAACCAGAAACACTCAAACGTCTTCAGGAGGAAGACGAGTAAAGGTCTTTCCTTCTTCTATACTTTGTATATATTTATCCAAAAAGCAAAATACAAAATTACAAAACCTTCAAAAAAATCAAATAGAAAAATATAAAACTTTCAAAATCCCAAAAAATGTGAAAAATTCAAAAAATCCTCAAAAATATTGTCATTTTGTCATGTTTTTCTCGATTCGATAATATCTACGGTCTTAATGCTGTCATTCAAAGAATGATACGGGACTTTAGATGTTGTTCGAATGTTCTTAAAAAAAATAATAAAAAAAAATAATAAAAAAAAATAAAATTTGGGAGAAAGAGAACAATGGTTTATTGTCATTTCAGGCAGTACCGCTTTTCAAAGAAAGAACAGAGTCATGCTTTATCTTGTTTTTCAAATCTCATGCTCTGATTCTATAAAAACAATTTCTTACTATCTAATGAAAACTAATTGCTTTGAAAAATTACTCGGACTCTATTTCTGAAAATCATCTGTACCTAAAGGTTGTCAAAAAATATCTATTTCTCAATCAACATCTTATGTCATTGATTGAGGGGGAGAATGATTTTTCAATTAAATCAAAAAGTGTATTTTTCAAACAATGGTACCCTTTGTTACTACTATGTTTTCAAAAGATATTCAAGCATGTTTAATCTTTGGAGTCTAAAGTCTCAAAATTCATCCTTATCGCTTAAAACGTTTTCATAATCAAGTCAAAATTCTCCTTTAAAGCTTTCAAAATCAATTTAAATCTACAGAGATCACAAATCTCAAATGATTTGATAATTGTGATCGGGAGAGAATTTGTGATTTAAATTGGATTTAAACTGATAATTCGATAGATGGTTTCATAAGTGATTAGCATGTTTGCCTCCCCACAAGTGACAAACGATTTCAAATTTTCCATGCACATGTTGAGGGGGAGCATCTATTTTAAACCTCAAATTATTGAAACGTGACTGAATTGTCTCTAAGTGCAGGTTCCCTCTAATATGTGCAAAACTCTTTCAAAATTCGAGGCACATATTGAGGGGGAGAAAACTTTTGAAAACCTCATCCTTCCTTAAAATGTTTTATCTACTCAAATTGATTAGGAAGTGATGATGATCATTTTAGAAAATGTTAATCAAAAGATTGGACCTTTCACTCTTAATCTAACGATTTCAAAGATCTCTTGCCTCCATGTGCTAAAACAATTTCTAAATTTTATGCATATGTTGAGGGGGAGCATTTCTAAAATATCAAAAAAATTAAGATACAAAATGCTTTGATTCTATATCACAAGTATCTTGACTGATTTTTCAAATGGTTTTCAATTGGTTCCTATGGCAGATGAACGATACCAAAAAGACCGACCAACTTTACTTTATGTATGGTGATATAAGGATGATAAGGTTAGGTATTAGTTCCCACGATCCGCCAGAACCAGAGGGATCTACCCAGGGATAATCCACTAGATAGTGTAGAGTCCTTATGTATGATGAAAAAAGGATATAAGTGAGATATGGGAAGAGTGCGGACTGAGACTGAGCTAGTACTGGAATAAACCCAACAAGGTTCTAGTAATGAAGTCTCGGTAAGCACTGAAGGGGTTGAAGAATGAAAAATAATTGAATGTGAAAAAGGGTGAAAAGAAATAGCCCTCCATTTTTCAACCTTAGGGCGTAAACCGGTTTAATTCATATACTACTGGTGGTTACCAAGGTAACGTCGGTATTAAAGACAAGTCGTCATGGACCCAGTGACGCACTGCACTTCTACTTTCCAAACCACTCAAGTTCCTCTTAAAAGGGCTTGTTTCATTCTCACGGGGAACCGACATAATCTATCGACTTTCTCTTAGAGATTGTTGATATTGAAGAAGGAGACCCTCTCCCTAGTCTCCGGCATAGGAACCAAATATGCACAATTGAGTCTAGAGCCACGAGATCATCTTATAAATCTCTTAAGGACACTTTCAATGAAGACTCTCTGTTTCACACAATGTGGAAAGAGAGATTATATCTTATGAGTCCTACGCATTATCCTTGTGGTATTGCCAGAACATCTAAATGATATGCTTTCATATTCACGATGAAGATGGAAAGCCTTCTGGAGCCATCATCAAACAAGCTCCTGGTAGGTGGCATGTGAGATCTATCCAATAGATCAATCATGTGACAACTAGACAGAAACAATGGAGAGATTCAATCTTTTGAATCAATCCTGGTTCAGGTTATGGATTGACGGATACCTTTGAAAAACCGGTCGTTGTGCTTAAAAACTCTTTTCTTTATCACATCGACTGTGTACTTATTTCTCAAAATAAAAGGTGTTTTGACTGATAATTGATTTTCACTAAAACCTTCGTTGTATTGCAAAACAATTTCTATTGAGCAATACACGATTGTTTTTCAAATCTCTTTTCATCAATCGAATCTCGTTTCGCCGGTTCACTCACCCGTTGTCTTCTTTGAGATGTTCCGGTTTGAGAACGCTAGAGCACCGCGAAACCCCGTCAAGGAAATTCTTCGAATTATACTTGATCATAGGCGACGTGTAATCTGATCAACGGGAACCGTGGGCCGTGTACCTCAATTCATCGAAAGTGATCAAAGACACTTTCGTGCGCTTTATTGCTAACTGCTTTATGCGGTACACCCCGACGCTTGTACCGATCGTAAAGCAGCGGTCAATCCACGTACCGCATGCTCACACAAACCATTCATATCTAAAGAAATCATGATTAGTGCATCAATGACTCTGATATTTTCACTCCATGCTTCGCTACGCCGCCAATATCATGAATCAACGAAAGCTTCCGCTACTCTGATGAGAATAAATCATGATCCAGAATGTGAGCATGACGATTCAAAAGTCACAACATCACATAATACCAACACCACAATGGATGAGTCAGAGATTTAATGTTGCCGATGATCTCAAAGTCGCCTCAAAACTCAGTATTACGTGGATCAGTTAAAGACCTCCACTCAGATTATCCAAAACATGCAAAAATGAAGAATCAAAGACTACGAGCTACAGAACAAGAATCCAAGAACAATCTCAATGTTATATCTGTTTGTTTTCTATGAAATTTAATGTATGTTTGAGGTGACCTCCCTTTGGGGGAGATTGTTAGGATTTGGAAAATCCAGTAGTTAAAGTGTCGGTCACCTCAAGTATATGTAATCGTTAGAAAGCTCGTAGTCGTAGTTATTTAATGTTAAGTAGTATTTAGTTTTGTAACACCGTGGAGGACGGACGGGTCTTTACCCACTGTATTCCTGATCCACAGCCCGTTGTGTGGCGTTTTATTGTAAGACTATAAATACTCTCTACCTCCCAAGGTAGAGAGTTGGAGCTCATAATAAGATTTTTCTTTCTCTCACTAAAGTTCCCAAACCTCTAACTTCCTCTCTCAAAAACTCTTGTGTACGCCTACTTTGTTTGTGGTTTGATGTGTATGTGAAATCCAATATGTTACACACATAAGTCCATGTGCAACATATGCAACTTTGCTTCCGAACTTGGTACGGATTTGGGTTTATATGATGCTCTTTTGTTTTTTCCTTGTTCGCATGATGGACATAGGTGATCCTTGGTGTATTTGAACTTTGAAAGTCCGTTGACGATGTTGTCTTTGGCAAGTTTGTTGATGGTATCGAAATTGAGATGGGATACCTTCTATGCCACAACCAGGACTTTGTTCCAGATGCTCTTGTCATAAGACATATTGGTGATGAAGAGGCCATTTGATTTATGTCGATTGCATACAAGTTTGTATCACGATTACCAGTTAAGAGATCAGTGCCATCCAAGTTTCTAACGAAGCATGCATTTCTCCTAAATGCAACCTCTAAATCTGCATCACAGAACTGCCCGACTGAAAACAAATTGTGTCCCAACTCTTCGACATAATAAACCCGAGTGATCAAATAATTTCCAAACGGAAGATCTCCATAACCCATGATAGCTGCTACATGATCATTTCCAAAATGTACGGTTCCCATGAATTTCCAGACGAAATTGATCAGCAGCTTCAGATTCCCGGTCATGTGCTTGGAGCAACCCGAGTCGACGATCCAAAGACATATTTCGATAACCTGCCAAATACAGATGAAGATGTTTTTGGAAACCGTTTTGATTTTGGTTCCTTTGGGTTAGAGGTAAAATCCTGATCACACTCATAGAAGTTTTCTACTGGGTATATTGTTGTATCACTCATTCTACCATTCTGGAGTGTGAAAATTCTACCCGTTGGTTTTCAAATATCATCCCTAAAGTAAACAGTATGCTTCTTATCAGTAGTGTAGGACCTAAATCTTGCAACTATTCTTCATATTGGTTTAGCATAAGTTCTTTTTGGAATGTTCTTCTGAACAGGCGTATCATTCACATTCTTAGAAACACAATCATCTTGAACCTTAATTAACGATTTCTTGCAAGTTAGACAAAAAGATTCAACACATTCATTAACCATAGCAAGTTTCATAGGTTCATTACATTCAGATGAAATGTCTTTCTTATTATAAAGCGGTAAATTCCTAGGGTGTTCTTCTACTTTCTTCTCTTTATTCAAGCTACTACTCTTAGAGGCAGGCGAGACTCTATTGTTCCTTGTATTGCTCTTAGGCTTGCGGCTCCTAGAGGTGCTTTCTAGTCCTTTAGAAGGTAAGGCACACGCATTAGGATTCACTTTTTTATCAAGAGAAGTGGTTTCGGCTTTCCTAGTCTCTTTAGAGTGCTTGTTTAAACTTATGTCGTTTGTTCCATATGGTTTAGATATGGAGGCAGACGCATTAGTGGTACTCATCCTAAAAAGGCCAGGTGCTAAAACTTTTGGTTTCTCGATAACCGCTTTTTCATTTTCAACATTCGTTTCTTTTTGCTTAGGCAAGGCAGGTGGAGTGACTGGTTTTGACAAATCATGTTTCTCATTGACTTTTGGAGGAGGCTGAGAAATAGACATTTTTGGTTTAAAAACCGGTTTGGGAACATTTGATTTCTCCTCAGTCAATGGTTTTGCAATCTTAGTATCCACAGCCTTTCCTTTTTGACATTCCAGCTGAGCCCTCAAAAGATCATTTTGCTCTTTAATGTCCTTGTAGGCACGCTCATACGACAGTTTGTCATACTTGCATTCCTCAGTTTTTCGATCAAGTTGTTTAAAATATGATACATTTTCTTTTTCAAGTTTTTCAAGAGCTTTTTCATATTTTGAAATAATTGCGGAGGTCTCAGACTGGAGTCTTTCATGGTCTTCAACAGAATATGTTTGTAGAACAATGGACATAATACCGGTAGTTACAACAACTTCGAAAAGAGAATCATTTAAATTTTTCAAAACTTTGATGTGTTCAAAATATTCAATAGCTTGCTTCACCAGGGATTTATGGTCCTTGACAAAGTCACATGTTTCTTTCAAAAATGCTGGTTCAAAATGAATTACCCTCGCATTGATGTTATTTAGCGGAGTGGCAATTTGAGTTTCAAAAACCTTTTTCATTTCATCATCAAAACTAGAAAACCAGTTGTTAGTACCGATGTTAATTTCAGATTTAACATTCCGTTGAAGTTGCCCGATTCTAGTTTTAAAATCATCTAAAATGCTTCTAGCATCACTTGTGTTGAAAGGATTGTTTGAAGACATTTGTTCCATGTTCGAAAATGATTTTGAAACAACAATTGGTTTTGAAACTGTTTTTGTGGGCCTTCTTTCCTTTTGAAGCAAATTTCAGGGAAGTTCTCGCTCTAATTCTACTTTCTCTTCACCTTTATTTAACGTTTAGTACAAAAGGGACTTTGTATATTTCAAGGGGGAACGGGAATAGAATTATCTCTTGAACTTTATTGCCCTCGTTTTTCTAGTTTATTTTGAAAAATTATGCCATTTTTAAAATTTTGACATGTTTTTCTTAACCTAACTAGATTAGACCTTAGCCGAACACATTATAACCATTGATATTATATGGTGAGATTAGCCTTATCCGTTTCCAATTATTTACCCAAATCCACCAAATTATGAGTGTGCCGGTAGCTTGTAAACTTTAGAACAGTTGCCCAACGGGGTTTGAAGCACTCGAAACAAATAAGTAAAGCAAAAAACAAAATAACTAAACGACTTATATTTATAAACGTAATTGGTTTTCAATGTATTTGTACAATCTGATGATTCCTAAACGAAATCTTCTAAGCCTATTTATACTAATTGAAACGACACCCTTGAGCCTATACCCTTCCCCCAAACGGTGTGAGTTTGGTTTGTGATGTTTCACACACAAAATAACCGTTTAATATGGTTATTAGGTTTGTGTTAAACGTATTTGGTCCTTGTGTCTTTCGAAGTATACACGTAGCCCCTTGAACTTTGGTTTGGGACGAGATTAAGCCAACATTCACCCCCTAACCTCGTACCTAATCCTTTCAGATCTTTTACACCTAAAAACTCTCTCATTTCTGCGAACTTGGTCCTTGCTAATGCCTTGGTAAGTATGTACGCTTTTTGTAAGTCTACACTTACGTGCTCGACTTCGATCTGATTCTTTTCAACACATTCTCTGATAAAGTGGTAGCGTATATCAATGTGTTTACTTCTGCCATGAAACACGGTGTAACACCCCAACCTGACAAGGGTCCGAGTGTCACATTATGGGGTCAAATCAGAACATATATGCAAGCGAAAGACTTACAAAACCATGTCATGAAACCATGACTCAAAATACAGACCCAAAAGATTACAATTACAAATGAAACAACAGAAATTAAAATACGAAAGTCCAGAATCATAAGTCCGCAAGAATAGGGTAACTCTAGGGTCAGTCTCTAACAGCTCCTACTCTCGACTCTCAAACCCAGCATCCCGATAAAATTACTTGCCGCCTGAGAAAAGAAAGTGCGGCTGAGTTTAAAAAGCCTAGTGAACAGATATAAACAATACAGTAACAATATAATCAAAATGAGAAATGGACCAAATCATGTCAACACAAAGAAAGGAAAAGAGCCTGCTGAGAACATGTCAGACGAAACAGAATACGAAACGCATATGAGTCAAAATACTGAAACAGAGCACATAACAAATATCATAAGATCGGAGTGCATTTCCCAGTGCCTAAGCATGCCACATGAATAGGCCAAATAATCATATCATAAATCATATACCGTCAAATCCAAAGTTGTACATGGAGCTACAGACTCCAATGTACCAGAATGTGATGGGGTGTAGGAACACACACCAACCAATCACCAGATACAGATACAGATACAAATTCCCTAAGAGATCTCATACAAGCATAACAAAAGGGGAACGCCGGGGACTAATCACACCGCCCTAGATAGTGTCATGCCACTGGTGCCTCAATGACATGGCCATGGTACCTCCATGGCTAGGGATACAGATACAGAAGTTGGGCAATACAAGAGCAAATATAATCATATCAAATCAATCATATCAAATACTGAACTGAAGCATATCATATCAAATACTGAACTGAATCATATCAAACGGACAACCAAAGAATATCAGAATCGGATAGCATATTAAATATCAAAACGAATATCAAAACGAATATAAATCAGATAACATAACGGATATCAATAGCATTAACGGTTACTGTAGGATATTGGATTTCACATACACATCATAACATTAACACTTTAGGCGTATAGATGATTTAAGAGAGAGAGAAAGTGGGATATTCTAGAAAGAGAAACTCATGTAATGTTAGATTACCAAAGAACATCCAACCCTCTACCTTGCAAGGTAGAAGGTATTTATAGGTTACAAACTAAACGACCTCCTGACGGCCTGTGGATCAGGGATACAATGGGTAAAGACCCGTCCTTCCTCCACGGTGTTGCACTATACTATTCTACGCTACTCCTTATCTAATGAATAACATAAATAATGACAAGTCTGCGAGCTAACTTTGGCTAGATAATAATTGGGGTGACCGACTCTTTTCCTTATGGAATTTCTGATTCCTAACAATCTCCCCCTAAGGGAGGTCACCCCATAAATTACATTGTATATCCTAGCTTTCAAGTAGATCTTCATTCATGAGCTCGTAGACTTCTCTTCAACAAAGTAATCAAACTAAGTGCATCTGTGGAGAGTACATCATTGAACAACTGAAATGAATAATTTGTGGAGGTTGAGTGACTGATCTACTGTGATAACAATAATTTTGAGCCAGCTTTTGAGATCATCGGCAAACGCAAATCTCTGAGATATCCATTGTGGTGTTGTGACTTTCGGACCGACATGCTCACATTCTGGATCATGAAATCTTCTCATCAAAGTATCGGAAACTTTCGTTGATTCATGATATTGGCAGCAGCGTAGCAAAAGCATGGAGTGAAAATATCAGAGTCATTGATGCACCAATCATGATTTCTTTCGATATGAATGTGTTGTGTGAGCATGCGGCTATGGATTGACCGCTCCATTCTGATCAGCTGCAAACGTCGGGGTGTACCTGCATAAGACAATTAGCAATAAAGCGCACGAAAGTGTGTTTGATCACTTTCGATGAATTGAGGTACACGGCCCACGGTTCCCCGTTGATTAGTACAAGTACTGCCTGTGATCAGGTATAATTCCAAAGAATTTTCTTGATAGGGTTTCGCACTGCTCTAGTTGTTCTCAAACCGGAACGTCTCAAAGAAGACAACACGGAGTGAGTGAACCAACTAATTTAAGTCCACTGATTGATGAAAAGAGATTTGAAAAACAATCGTGTATTGCTCAATAGAAATTGTTTTTGCAATATAACGAAGGTTTTAATGAAAATCAATTATCAATCATAAAACACCTTTTGATTTAAAGTTCAAAGACCGGTTTTTCAAAGGTATCCGTCAATCCATAACCTGAACCAGGATTGATTCAAAAGATTGAATCGCCCCATTGTTTCTGCTCAGTTGTCACATGGTTGATCTGTATAATAGATCTCACATGCCACCTACAAGGAGCTTGTTAGATGTTGGCTCCAGAAGGCTTTCCATCTTCACAGTGAATATGTAAACACATCACTCAGATGTTCGGGCAATACCACAAGGATAATGCGTAGGACTCAGATATAATTTCTCTTTCCACATTGTGTGAAACAGAGAGTCTTCATTGAAATTGTCCTGATGAGATTTATTGATGATCTCGTTGCTCTAGACTCAATTTGTGCATTTTGGATCCTATAACGGAGACTAGGGAGAGGGTCTCCTTCTTCAATATCAACAATCTCTAAGAGAAAGTCGATAGATAATGTAGATTCCCCGTGAGAATGAAACAAGCCCTTTTAAGAGGAACTTGAGTAGCTTGGGAAGTTTAGTGCAGTGCGTCACTGGGTCCATGACGTCTTGTCTTCAATACCGGAGTTACCTAAGTAACCACCAGTAGCATATGTATTGAACCCGGTTTCTGCCCTAAGGTTGAATTATTGGAGGGCTATTTCTTTTCACCCCTTTTCACATTCAATTCTTTCTCATTCTTCAACCCCTTCAGTGCTTACCGAGACTTCATAACTAGAACCTTGTTGGGTTTATTCCAGTACTAGCTCTGTCTCAGTCCGCACTCTTCCCGTATCTCACTTTTCTCCTTTTTTCAATATACCTAAGGACTCTACACTATCTAGTGGATTGTCCCTGGGCGATCCCTCCGCTCTCGGGATCATGGGAACAATTACCTAACCTTATCATCCTTATATCACCGTACATAAAGTAAAGTTGGTCGGTCTATTTGGTATTGTTCATCCGCCATAGGAACCAATTGAAAACCATTTGAAAATCAATCCAGATACTTGTGATATATTATCAAAGCATTTTGTACCGGAATTGTTTTTGATATTTTTAGAAGAAGAACTCCCCTCAACATGTGAATCAAGTATTTGAAATAGTTTTCCACACGGAGGCAAGAGAAAGAATTAACTTCTTTGATTACCATTTTCTAAAAAATATCAACATCACTTCCCTAATCGAATCAAGTAGATAAAGCATTTTGGGGAAGGATGAGGTTTTCATGATTTTGCTCCCCCTCAATATGCTTCTAGGTTTGAAATAGATAAATATTTGAAAGAGGGTTTTGCACATACTAGAGGGAACCCTTTTTGAAGTGCAGACATGATCACCAAAAGATTAGAAGCCATTTAACATACAATCAAGGTACATTAGAAAACTGGAAAATTGTGTACCCTGATGTCTTGAATTTGCTCAAAGAAAATGCTCCCCCTTAATATATGCTTCGAGATTCGAAAAATTGTTTAGCACATATTAGAGAGTAGTATGCACAAAAAGTTGGTCATCTTTTAACATCTTTCATATTTATATCACATTTTCTCCCCCGATCAAAAATTTCAAATCATTTGAGATTTTGGATCTCAAGTGATTTAAATATGTATGAGGCAAAATAATTGTTGGAGAAAAATGTGTCCGTTTTATATGATCGAAGTGGACAACACAGATGTTCCCCTTTTTGATACAAAGGGAAACCACAGTACATAACCTAGCACTATTACATGCATTACAGTTGTTCATAGTTTGTACACCACATTATACATAAATTTAATACATAACAGAGACTACTTCCCGAAAATGTCTTCATTCAGTTCTTTGAAGTAGTTTGTAATGCCCATCACGAAGTCTACCACCAACAAAGCTTTCAAGGCTGCGGAAGATCCTTCGAGTCTTTAGTCTTCGCCGATTGCAGAATGAAATCTTCACACCACTTTAAGTCATCATCAGTCCAGAAAGTAGTCTTTACCCATGATTTCATATCAATTTTGATTTCTTTCACTCTAGAGTCTAGTTCTTCTTCAACCAATTTGAGAGTTCCGTTACTAAACTTGTAGAGCTCACATAGTCGCATAAGCATGCGAGTCCCATATCTGTCGGTGAAGATGATGGCTCTAGGGGTGTCAAGAACTTTGTATTCGCGATGAAATTCATGCCCTGTTGCATTCCATTGTGGACTTGTAAGGTTGATCCTTGTTTGGTAGCTTTCCATGCCAAACTGAAAGTCCTCAACTCGTTTTCAAATGACTAAGCCCCTGATCCAAAGAGTGACAGCTGCAGAGAGGGCCTTTTTCTCACGGACAGGTAAATGCTCAAGGTGTCCTTGGAGATTCAAGAGATAGAGATCTTCGAAATCATTTGGCAGAAGATGTTTGAAGTCATTTTCCTCAATAGTATACACTTTGAAGTCTGCTCTTTTAAGGACTATCTTCTTCAAATACTCATATCCATAGATAGGGAAGATCTCTACACAAACAACACTTAAGATTTGCAGCTTTGATCGAACCCCATTGCGTCTTTTATCAGCACCATGTCTTTCGATGTAGAACTTCTTCTTTTTGAACCACCAGTGAGAAATACCATATGAAGCGGCAATGTCATACTTTCGTTCTTCATCAGCCAGAATTGATCAGAACCATCTGTTCAAGCCCCGATCAGAGTAGGTTGCAGCTTTCATCTTTGAAAATGATAGAGTGGTCTTCTTTCAGAGCGAGCACACAAATAGTCCAAGTCATGATTGAAGAAGAATTCAGCCTGAATGGTCATCTGACCAGGTTCACCACCAAGAGGAAGAGATTTGTTGACATTGAAGCGACTAATTTGCTCACTGACTTGGTCATTCAGCATCTTATGGCATTCTTCCATCTGATATTGAAGATGATTGGCATCTGAGTGGAAGACTTTGACAATTTCATAAGCTTGTCCTTCAAGATCTCTTGGGGTAATGGATGAGATACTCTTCCGTTCACAAAACCATCTAATAAAGCTCCCCATATCACCTGTGAAGTGAAGAAGAGAGTCTTCTGCTGGAGCTTCATAGTTGGAACTGATAGTTGAAGCCCAATTGTTTGCTGGATTTGTTGACTCAGAGTCGGGAATAAACCAAGAGGGCTCAGGAGTTTGTGGTCTTTCTTTAGAGAGCGAACTTCGAATGGTGTCTTTTGAAGGTGCAGCTCTGGATGGATTAGATGGTTCACCTGACATATAAGTATCAAACCAATCATATTCAGTTGACTTGGGAATAAATCTGGTGGATGCATCATCTTCATCTGATTCGACTCGCTATGACAAGCGATTCTTAATTAACAACTTGATCTTCAGGGATAGAGGAGACTGTAGAAGTGAACCTTGAGTCAACCGTGGACCAAGCTGCAGATTTCTTTTGCGTTCCTTGATTTTCAGATGAACTGGATTGATTGGCAGGCTTTGATGTTGATGATGGTGGTTGTGGTGGAGGTGTGGAGGTTGTCTTAGAAGATCCACTAACTCCAGATGTTCCAGCACCCCCAGTAGGAGGTGGAGGAGGATGAGGATCTTTATGATCTTTACGCAATGTTTCCAAAACTACGGTTCTCCTTTTCTTCTTAGCTTTTCTTTCTCCAGCGTCTATCAAGAACTGTACATGATTGTCGTACTTGATTGATTCTTCGAGAGCCTCATAAAGCATCTTATGGACCTCATGCTTATCTTCGCCAGCTTCAAACATCTTATCTGAAAGTACAGCTCTCATATCAGCAATAGGAAGATCCTTGAATCGTCTAAGTAGAGGAGCCTCCATTGCCCATTCCACAACATCTTTAACTTCGCCTTCAATGGCGTCTGCCACCCCTTCATCAAAGTTGAGATGCTCCAGCCTATAGACACGATCCACAAGGGAATCTACGGATTTCGGTAGTTGTCTTTCAAGAGCTTCAATTCTTTTCACTGCTTTGTCAAGCAGTTGATCTGAGGTAAGAATTTGAGGTGGTGAAGCAGGTGGAGTTTCTACATCAGCAACTATGACCACTGGTTCAAGGGATAGAGTCTTTGCAGATTCAGGTGGTGAACGTGTGGTTACTTGGTCAGGTTTGGGAGGTGGAAGTGCAGTTGTGAGTAAGGGTGCTGTCATAGGTGGAACGGATGATGTGTCTTGCTAAATATTGACATTAAACATGGATTGTGCATCCTCCTTGTCATTATCTTGCTTGGAAGGCTCAGAATCAATGGGTTTGTCATTTAAGAATTGATCGCCGAAAGTGAATTCAGTATCTAGGTTCTTAAATGATGATAGAGAACCGTGGAAAGATTTGGTTCCTCCAGGGGCATGGTCTCATAAGATCTTGACTCCGGATTCTCCTGTGAGACTTGATGCAACTTTTCTACAACATTTTGTTCACACTGGATACCACTTGTAGAAGGATTCACTTATGGTGCTACAGATGCTTCCTTTTCCAATTCAGATGTTTTTTGAACTGATGACGATTCAACACTTCTCTTCTTCAGATCAACTTGAGTGGTAGTTCTTGATGGTGAGGAAGAAAAGGTAAGGAGCGTGTGAGCAGCTTGTTCTATTCCAACAATTATTTTTCCCTTGTCTTGTGTGATTGGTGTTGTTTGTTGAGGCACTTGATCAGGCTCTCTTAGCACTACTCCACCTACTGGTGCTTTCACATTCAGACTTTCTAGGCTTTGCTGGATTCCAAGTTGCGGATCAGCATCATCTTCATCGCTTAACCTTGTATTATCCCTTGAAGCCTCAGTATTTTCACTAATTTCCTTTTCCACTTTCTTCCTTTTACTTTCTCGCTTCTTGGATGCGGTGTCTGAATTTTGTGACCTTTCAAGTCTCTTTTTAGGAAGAGAGGCATAGGATGCTTGTGAGGTTGAAGTGGACTTGGGAGCATTGGGTTGTGGAGGAGTGGGTGTGACATCAGTAGAGGAACTGGTAGCTCTTTTCTTGTATTGTTTGAAGTAGTCCTTCTTCTTGATATCGTCCGTGAGTAGAGTGTCAGGAATTGTCAATCCAAAGATTTCTTTGTCCATTCCTCTAGGAACATATTTAAGATTACCCAGAACGAATTCATCTTCTGCTTTATGTAGATCTGAGTCAATCCCGAGGTTGAAGTTGTGAGTCTGTTGTAAGAACTGGATAACAAGTTTTGAAAATCTGATGCTGGGAATCACAAGCTTATTCAGTTTCTTTTGACCCTGAGCTTTATTCAGAAAGTTAGTTTTATCAGATATGAATGTATTCATTGACAACGAAAATTCTTCCCAAATACGTTCTGAGACATTCACATTCACTCCATTGACAATACCCCATAGGATTTGCAAAATGGGAATTCTCACTTTATCAAACCCGAGGTTTTGCCGATAAGCACAAGTTGAGAATTGTTGTCATTGCTCTCCAAGGTTGATACATGTGTCCAGTGATGATGTCGGAAGCCCTTAATATGCCAGTCTGATATCCCAAACCAATCAGAAAGACAATTAGATCATCAGCACCAGGTGGAGGTTCAGATCGTATGTTGGGGATACATGGAGTGATTCCTAGAGCCTTGCTGAGAATGTCAGAGTTTATCACAAATTCCCTATCATCCAGTTTGCACGAGTAATTAGCTGTGATTCTGTCCCATTGAATGGTGTTCCAGAATTGTTGTATGTAAATGGTGGGAATTGTGCATTGCTTGGTAATGGCACCGAAGAAGTTAGTATTCTTAAGGATATCAATAGATACTTTGAGGATAGGATTTTGTTGCAGCTTTTGAAGGTCCACATAGCAGTTACTTTTTCCAATTTCTACCCATTGACTCTTAGGAAGGATTTCTTCGTCTGAGAGAACTTTGTGTGATGCCGAAGAAGTAACGTTCTTATCAGAGATTGAACTTGCCATCGAAGATCTGAGTATAAATACAGCCAATAGTAATGATTGGGAACAAGTTAGATTAAAAAATGATTAATGAGACAGCATAGAGAACACCCTTATGACATAGACACTCAGACTTAGTAACACAGACGGGGTTCCTATAAGCATATAGAGAATGATTGAGTGGTATTAGTGAGACATTTAAAGATCCAGATTCCTTTAGAACTAGTTTTTACAAGACGAGTTGTTATGGAATTAAAAGTTAAGGCGCGCATTGCAAAGGAATCAATTCATGAATCAAGATACAAATGTGAAAATGATATAACAAATATGTATGAAACAAGTTGTAACATTTTATAGCCACGAGAGAAACCAAGACTAACTCGCTGCATGAAAGCAAACTATGTCGCTTACTTGTAAAGACAAGTCGCCATTACCAGTGCTACAGTCAAGTCGCAACCTGTTTAGTTCACTAAGTCGCTACATTTGCTAATTCGCTAACTTGCAAAGACAAGTCGCCATGAACAGCACTATAGCCAAGTTGCTACAAATTTGTTTACTAAGTCGCTACCGTTACTAATTCGCTAACTTGTAAAGACAAGTCGCTGATAATAGTGATACGGCTAAGTCGCTACCCAAGTCGCTAGTAAATAGTTCACTAAGTCGCCACAGCAGCTTAGTCGCTAAGTTGAGCAGAATTAAAAGCGATAACTCGCTACGATGAGCATTTAAACTAACTCGCTACCAAGAACAATACCTAAGTCGCTTTCAAGAACAATTGTTACCGCAACAGATAATCGACCCAAACCACCACTTATACAACTCCATTACATAGACACAATTTGACCAACACTCAAAAACAGTTACACCAAAGCATTTAACACACTTGCAAAACATCATTACAACAAACATGATTCCATTAGAATTCAAACCTATGCGGGAATCAAATGTCACGAATCAAAAGCTCGATGAGATCTGGTAAAAAGATGTGTTAGACAAGCATCAAAGACATGTATTGGAGAACAAGTAGAGAAAGATTCAAGTCATACCACTTCTAAGTCGCTAGATCGAGAGCTTAACGAGGAAGAAAGAGAGAGAAAAAAAACGTTTAATAATTTTGAAAAGAAAGAAAGAAGAAAAAAAACTAAGTCGCTAGGAACTAAGTCGCTAGGGGGTAAGAAGAGGAGGATTTTCAAGAAGGCCTATTTGTCACTTTCGGTCCCTGTGGTTTAGTGGCTAGTGAAGCAACTTGCTATCAAAGATTTTATATCTAAGTTGCAATCTTATCAAATTCTGCGTATTAGATATTTATTATCCAAGGCCATAACAGATATATCAGATAGCATACAAGCCCAGATAAGCACACACTCACAATAAACACCATGAGTCAAATAAACATTCAAAACATGAGAACACAAAGATAATCACAAATGCATGATAAGACAACAACCTACAACTGAGCACACACCATAACCAGCACTAAAGCATGTATGAGCAAGAAAACTTAAAAAATCTCCCCCTCAATCAATGTTAACAAAGACCATTGATTGACTTTAACCAACCCGTATTTTTTTTTATTAAGACAAAATCAATTGTTCGAACTTCATCTATGAACCCGTATCATTATTGAATGATATTTCTAGGATCGTAGATGTTATCGAAAACAACGAATAAGTCTTTTATTAGATGGATGTAAAAGGTATGAATTTAAAAAAACAAATTATGGGATATAATAAAAGTTGTGAATTTAATTTTTTTTAAGAGACATTTGTGCTCAGATATAAACGAGCGAGTCCTGATTCAAGGTGAATAGGAGTCAAAGTAAGATGTACATCAATTCTGGCAAGCTATAGCTCCTGAATGAGCTATATTCATTTCAGATGGGAACCAAGTCATGAAGTTCCTGATTGAGTTGAGCATTGTACCTGAAAAAGACTGAGAGCACATTGTACTAGAAGCACATGTAGAATTGCAGCTGGATGGGTTAGTGACATGAATAATCTCACTATTTGATGTAACCCTGGTTAATGCAGACGTATCAATATTAGAGATCTTTTTAGGCTCAATATACTTGAAGAGTTTTCCTGTGGGAATCCACTTAAGGCAAGATTTAGGTATGTAAGTCCGTTTGGATTCTGTGAACTTAAATAATCTACCAGTGGGAATCCATTTGAAGCAGCTACTAGTAGATTTGTATGTGTGCACTTCCCTATTTTGACTATTGGTCCTTTTGTGTTTTGATGGTTTCTTAGGGGATAGATCAGCCAAATGATGTTTCTTATGAGAACTAGTCGTACTTCTAGTATTTCTAAACTTTGAGCTTTGAACATTTCCCTAGAGTTTGAGATTCATCATATCGGAACGAAGCAATGAAGTGACTGGTTTTGACAAAACAACATTCTCATCAATTTGGGAGGCAAGCCTAGATTTCGATGATTTAACTCTTTCAGTTCTAAAGGCATTAGGTTGCTTAACTATTGTACGTTTAGAGTGGTTCTGACCAGTTGACTTCCCCAAATTTGATGGTTTTGCAAACTTAGTGTTCATCCTATTTCCCATAGATTTCCTAAGCTCATTTTTTAAGGCAACAACATTGAAGCTCTTATCCCGAATTTGGGCTTTGAGGTCATCAATGTCTTTCAATAAGATGTTAGATTGATTGATCAACTTGGAATTGGTCTCCTCTAAGTTATTTCTTAATGATTCATTTTCTCTTAACAGGTTGGACACACAAAGAGCAAGCTCAGCATTTCTAGATTCAAGTGTATCACTCATTTCATGACAGTCATACTTTTGCACATTTGAGAGTAGTGATTTCAGATTGCATATGGTTGAGTCTTTGTCCTAACTGGTTTTTAATTGATTAATTTCAAAAAATCTCGAAATTCGAAATTCCTCGATTAATGCATGTTTTATTTGCATAAAAGCGTTCATCTTTTTGTTGTATTTCGATTTCCAAAGAAATACAATGTTTTTCAAGAATTGAGTATTTATTTGAAAGTTCATCATATACCCTTTTTTCAATCATGTCATCAGCTTTAACAATTTTAGATTCAGGCTCAACCATGATCGAGTTCACAGAGTTCACAAGATAAGATCAGAGTTAGAATCAGTTTCTTAACATATGAATTACTCGATTAGTTAAGTGTACCTCATCACATGAAACGCTTTTCTCGACACCGAGTCAATGAGATTAGTACAGTTGTCACCATCCCTTTTAATTTCAACTGAACTTCTGCATTCGGTATCCTTCATTGGTTTACCTGATCCACTGCATGACCTATCAAAATCTTCCCATAGCATCACTTGACACCCCTTAATTTCATTCAGCTTCTCATTCTCTTTAGCAGCTTCCTTAATGTATATTTCCACATTACCCATAAGTAGAATAAAGGTGTTTCTAAACTCATGGATTTCCATTCCAGTGTGTTTTTTGAATGAGATTCCAGTCAAGTCATCATCAAAATTTGAGGAATGTTCCCCTTGATAAGTGGCTGAAATTGATTGAAGATTACTTGAAGAGATGCATTAGATTTATCAGTTGAGAACTGTTCATTGGTAATTTGACACCTCGGTTGTTCTAAGTTGAGTAACACAGCTTCGGTCAAAGTGGGAAAGTCCTGACGAAGGATAGCACCGCTTGTTCGATCCATAGTAGTAGATAAGAGTAGTTTGAGATGCTGATGAAGTAGTTGATAGGGCTCAATGTTGTACTCCATTTGCTTAGCATCATTGTTCATTAGATGTGGTTTGTTGAGGTTTGACTCAGATGGTGAGGAGTTAAGATCACCCTTTGATGAATCAATCAATTTTGGACATTCAGAAATGCAACCAGATTCATTGTTCTGTGAGGTATCATAGAGTTCAAGTACTTTGGTGATTAAAGGATCAGTGATGTAAGAAATTCTATTTTGATGAGTATCTTCTCGCATGAACGACCTCAAAGAATAGTGGAGATGATTGTAGGAGCGTTGGTAGACATGATGACAAGTTAAACGGGATTTTATAACTCTATGATTAAATCGGGAAATAGATTCTTTCACGGGATTTTATCAATCAAGAGAAAACCTTATTTAAAGGAAATCACTCAAGTCGCTAGGAAAATTGTGAACCAAGTCGCTAAAGTTCCAAGTCGTTATGTAAAAACTCGCTACAATCCAAGTCGCTAACAAAATTTTGGCAAAGAATTTGCTAAGCACCAAGTCGCTAAATATTCAAGTCGCTAAATAGCAACTCGCTAGGTACCAATTCGCTAACACCAAGTCGCTAACAATATAAAGTACAAGTCGCTAACTTCCACCAAGTCGCTACCCGTAGTGGAGATTCCACTACTTGTACCGTTTGTCGGCTTGTCTCACTAGGCAAGTCGCTAGGCCTAAGTCGCTAACTCCACAAACTGCAACTCGCTACCAAAATGTAAAGCAAGTAGCTAGCAAGAAAAGCTATCCGTAGGTCAAGTCGCTAGCTAGAAAACTTCACAAACACCACTTTTCAATCCAAAAAACAACCCAACCAAGATGATTCAAGCTTACCAAATGAAAACCTAAACACTTGTGATGATTCTAAACACAAAAGTACTAACAAAATCCAAGCTTTAACACAAGAAATCAACCAAATGATGCAAAACCACTAAACTTTTTCAAACTCAAAAACCACCTAAAACCACTAGAAATTCAAAGATGTGTAAGATATGATCTAACCATGGCTCTGATACCAATTGTAGGATATTGGATTTCACATACACATCATAACATTAACACTTTAGGCGAATAGATGATTTAAGAGAGAGAGAAAGTGGGATATTCTAGAAAGAGAAACTCATGTAATGTTAGATTACCAAAGAACATCCAACCCTCTACCTTGCAAGGTAGAGGGTATTTATAGGTTACAAACTAAACGACCTCCTGACGGCCTGTGGATCAGGGATACAATGGGTAAAGACCCGTCCTTCCTCCACGGTGTTGCACTATACTATTCTACGCTACTCCTTATCTAATGAATAACATAAATAATGACAAGTATGCGAGCTAACTTTGGCTAGATAATAATTGGGGTGACCGACTCTTTTACTTATGGAATTTCTGATTCCTAACAGTTACCAATACCAAAGGATGCCCTTACTGAAAAAGGACGGAATATCTGTACTAATATTTACGAACAAAGAATGTTTTAGAAAGAGAGACTGAATATCCGTACCTTAGCAAATGAAAGCAAATGGAAACGTTATCATGAAGAAATAATGTCACGTCTTCTTCAACGAATCTACACGGATTACGGTTCGTAGAATACTTATTAGTTCATTTAAGTCATAACGGATTTATTGCTTATATAAATCATATCAATATTTTTAGAGTTATTAAGCGTATTCTCATTTTTAGTAACGGACCGAAATAAATACTTTAGGGTAATAATTATTAATTAGCCAAACTTAAAGGTTACAAATGATAAATGGTAAATTTAAAGGTTTAATATGATAATATAGCAAAGTTAGAGGTCAAATATGATAGATTCCAAAGATTAGAGTTAAAAGTGACAACTTGGAAAAGTTCATGGTTTGCATGCGCCCAGGACCAAAGTCTAAGGTTTAAAATGAAAATAACTTAAATATATAATGTATCTTAACTATATTTGCACAAAAAATGAGGTACGTTTACTTTTATAAAATATTTTCCAAAACAGTGCTCGCCACCCATTTCATTTCATGATCGTTCGCGGCCCAAACAATTAACATTCACGACTTAGTAAATATACATTATGATTAACCCCCGACTCGACTACCCTGACACCCTTTCAAAACACTAAACAACCCAACCGTTGATCCCGCGATCACCCTCAAAGTTACCCCCACAAGGCACATTACTATGAAATTTTCTAAATCTTGTACTGGTTCTACGCATACATGTACATATGAAAAAGTTACCCATGCATGAATCTAATCTTGACACATTACTATTATACTCCATGCAAACTTAAGTCACCATGTCTGTTACGTTTCATAAGTGAAATTTAAATGATTTAAACGTACATTCGATTCACCGTCAGATCCTACTATAACTTAGAGCTAGTATATGTACTGATAAGAAGATTTCATAACATATCTACATGTATGTGATTTGTAGTTCAATAATTACCTTTGGGAAATGATACACCGAAACCAAAAACACGGCCGCAACCACAAGATTTAAGGAGACACAACCAACCCAAACCCGGACATTCGTGAACCATTAAGCATGTAAAAACCACTACCAAGAGCTTAACCTTTGCAAGAAACGAAACTCGATCCCACGCCCCTACTCCAAACTTGAACGAGAGCCACTAGTAGAAGAACACCCGAACACAAACACAACCCAAAGCACTATATATCACAACTTCAACATAATCACGTACCAGGACTCTATTCGAACATGGACACATGTTGAGAAACTTGAACAAGGTTTACGTAAAATGAGGTATAGGCTGAGCCATAATCCCTCTCGTTAGGTTTAGGGCTGAAAATTTATTTGGAATGATGATGATCATGTGACGAGATTCAGCGTATATAAAGCGTATCTTAACAACCTGTTATACTCATAATATAGAAGGAAAGCGTGCATCTTGAACAAACTCCTCTACAAAAACGGGATATGGAGCTTGATACTATTGACTTGGGTATATTGCTTTGACCAACTTAATTTGAGAACGTGGGTTTTATTTGAATCCATTTCTAATATTGTTTATCGATAGGTCATAAAATATACATTGTGATATATTTGTACTAGTCAAGTTTAATAAGTGTTTCTTATATAATGTTTTTGAGAGAGAATAATGGATGCATGTTATACGGGTTATATCAAATGTGTGTGGAGAGAATTTTGAGGAGGAAACCGTGTGGTTTGTGACGAAAATCGGGACAATCAAATCTTTCAAGTGAAACAAATACTTCTTAGTTCTAATCTTGATAACAAAATGTGTGAAAGGGGATTTTACATATTCGGTTTTAATTGTGACACGTAAACGTGTGATACATATTGTAAAGTGTACAATTGTTTCAAAACAAATCAAAGAAAACGGATAGATATTGGTATCTTGGTGATTGACTAAAAATTATTCATAACATATAGTTCTTAGTACTAATTATATCATTTAAGGACTTCTATTATAATCCAGAATGAAATGAAAATTGTAATTCAGATTTTAGGTTATTATAATTCTTCCCTTCTAAAAATAAAATTTCGTCCGCGAAATTAAAAATAGGAGGGTTAACAAAATATACCGAATCACGAAAAGAAATAAGGATAACTGACTGAGAGTCTCAGGCTCTTTGACAAAAGATAGATCACTACGAATCTGATCTAGCGGATACGAAACATGTATAGAGTGGATGATGATGATGACATTAAACAGAATCATGAATACGAACCACATACGAAGGTAAAGCCAAACGATAGAAACTTCATAGATAAATTCCAAACTTTGAACGAACAATAGAAAATGTACCAATGATCTAGAAACGGAATGGGTATAATACCTGCACAAATAAATAAAGGAATCATGAACTGCGGACTCACTTCCTTCAAGCCGAATCTCTAAACGAATCAACGAAACATACTAACAACCCAAACCACATAACGAATAATGAACTGTCTCCAAGTGCATAACGAAACAAATGAAAGAAACACGAATCGCGGATGCTCTGTCTCCCACCATTCTCAGGACAATCATGGCTCGATGCCCTTGTAGATACACATAGAAGATGAAATCTTCTCAGCATCTCTTCTCTAATATGACGACCTAGTAGCATGGTTGAACTGCTGACCAACAATACGCCCAAACTCATGGTAGTAGTTTCTCCGCCTATCTGAAATACACCGGTCATATCTCATCTGCTCGTACGCCTTTGAGTGCCTGCTGGTTGAATCTCGTCTCAGTCTTTGCTCCTCCTGTTGTCCCGTCCAGCTCTCTCCTGTGGCATTTCGATGTCCCAACAGCGTTGCGATGAACGGATGCGGCTTCTACTTCACGAACCTCTCTAATCAGCAACTGTTGCAGTAACCCAGGGTCGACACCTCCATCTTCGAATCTATGATTAGTCACCATCTAAACGATCGGTAAACGAACGTGTGAAGACAAAACAGACCAAAATCAAATGTGGAAGGGAGAAGAAAAATCAGTGAAGACAAAAGAATATCGAAGTCAAATTTGAGCGAAAAGTCAAAACGATCAGAAAATATCAAAACAAACGGAAGCCTAATGTCTACCCAAATCCTCACAGGTCATTCTTAAGGTCAATAAGATGAAACCTTGTCTCTGATACCATAATTGTAACACCCCAACCCGACAAGGGTCCGAGTGTCACATTATGGGGTCAAATCAGAACATCTATGCAAGCGAAAGACTTACAAAACCAAGTCATGAAACCATGACTCAAAATACAAACCCAAAAGATTACAATTATAAATGAAACAACAGAAAATCAAAATACAAAAGTCCATAATCATAAGTCTGCAAGAATAGGGTAACTCTAGGGCCAGTCTCTAACAGCTCCTACTCGACTCTCAATCCCAAAGATCCCGCTAAAATTACCTGCCGCCAAAGAAAAGAAAGTGCGGCTGAGCTTAAAAAGCCCAGTAAACAGATATAAACAATACAGTAACAATATAATAAAAATGAGAAATGGACCAAATCATGTTAACACAAAGAAAGGAAAAGAGCCTGCTGAGAACATGTTAGACGAAATAGAATACGAAACTCATATGAGTCAAAATACTGAAACAGAGCACATAACAAATATCATAAGACCGGAGTGCATTGCCCAGTGCCTAAGCATGCCACATGAATAGGCCAAATAATCATATCACAAATCATATAACGTCAAATCCAAAGTTGTACATGGAGCTGCAGACTCCAATGTACCAGAATGTGATAGGGCGTAGGAACACACACCAACCAATCACCAGATATAGATACAGATACAAATTCCCTAGGATGCATCCATACGCTCCATGCAAAACATATCATAATGGCCCAAGAGATATCATACAAACATAACAAAAGGGGAAAGCCAGGGACTAATCACACCGCCCCAGATAGTGTGGTGCCTCAATGACATGGCCATGGTACCTCCATGGCTCGGGATACAGATACAGAAGTTGGGCGATACAAGAGCAAATATAATCATATCAAATCAATCATATCAAATACTGAACTGAAGCATATCATATCAAATACTGAACTGAATCATATCAAACGGACAACCAACGAATATCAAAATTAGATAGCAGATTAAATATCAAAACGGATATAAATCAGATAACATAACGGATATCAATAGCATTAACGGTTACCAATACCAAAGGATGCCCTTACTGAAAAAGGACGAAATATCTGTACTAATATTTACGAACAAAGAATGTTTTAGAAAGAGAGACTGAATATCCGTACCTTAGCAAATGAAAGGAAATGGAAATGTGAGCACGAAGAAATAATGTCACGTCTTCTTCAACGAATCTACACGGATTACGGTTCGTAGAATACTTATTAGTTCATTTAAGTCATAACGGATTTATTGCTTATATAAATCATATCAATATTTTAAGAGTTATTAAGCGTATTCTCATTTTTAGTAACGGACCGAAATAAATACTTTAGGGTAATAATTATCAATTAACCAAACTTAAAGGTTACAAATGATAAATGGTAAATTTAAAGGTTTAATATGACAATATAGCAAAGTTAGAGGTCAAATATGATTGATTCCAAAGATTAGAGTTAAAAGTGACAACTTGGAAAAGTTCATGGTTTGCATGCGCCCATGACCAAAGTCTAAGGTTTAAAATAAAAATAATTTAAATATATCATGTATCCTAACTATATTTGCATACAAAATGAGGTACGTTTACTTTTATAAAATATTTTCCAAAACAGTGCTCGCCACACATTTCATGATCGTTCGCGGCCCAAACAATTAACATTCACGACTTAGTAAATATACATTATGATTAACCCCCGACTCGACTACCCCGACACCCTTTCAAAACACTAAACAACCCAACCGTTGATCCCGCGATCACCCTCAAAGTTACCCCCACAAGGCACATTACTATGAAATTTTCTAAATCTTGTACTGGTTCTACGCATACATGTACATATGAAAAAGTTACCCATGCATGAATCTATTCTTGACACATTACTATTATACTCCATGCAAACTCAAGTCACTATGTCTGTTACATTTCATAAGTGATATTTAAATGATTTAAACGTGCATTCGATTCACCGTCAGATCCTACTATAACTTAGAGCTAGTATATGTACTGATAAGAAGATTTCATAACATATCTACATGTATGTGATTTGTAGTTCAAGAATTACCTTCGGGAAATGATAGACCGAAACCAAAAACACGGACGCAACCACAAGATTTAAGGAGAAACAACCAACCCAAACCCGGACATTCGTGAACCGTTGAGCATGTACAAACCACTACCAAGAGCTTAACCTTTGCACGAAACGAAACTCGATCCCACGCCCCTACTCCAAACTTGAACGAGAGCCACTAGTAGAAGCGGACACAAACACAACCCAAAGCACTATATATCACAACTTCAACATAATCACGTACCAGGACTCCATTCGAACATGGACACATGTTGAGAATCTTGAACAAGGTTTACGTAAAATGAGGTATAGGCTGAGCCATAATCCCTCTCGTTAGGTTTAGGGCTGAAAATTTATTTGGAATGATGATGATCATGTGACGAGATGCAGCGTATATAAAGTGTATCTTAACACACTACCACATTTACCAGTTTCCCATCGACGTTTTCCCCGGCGACAATTCTCGCTGGGGAATCCTCGCTAAACGACAAAAATATATCCTACGTAGCACGAAGTCTCGTAGAAAAGTCAGCTGAATTATCGCTATTTCCCCGGCGACATCTCGCCGGGGATTCAACGGTTATATTTTGACCGAATATTTCATGGTAAAACGTGGCGGGAATTTTTCCCGCTTACTTTTCCCCGGCGACATGTCGCCGGGGATTCATTTGTTTATTTAAAAATTCGTAATTAGTGTTAATTTATCTTAACGTGACGTGGACAATAGTTTCCCGGCATGTCGCCGGGATTCTCTTTGACTTCGTTGACTTAATGTTTCCCCAAATGACATGTCGCCGGGATTCTCTTTGACTTCGTTGACTGTAACAAAAACATGGCGCCAAGAATTCCCACCAAAAGCTTGGCGCCAAAACTTCCCACCAAAAAGCTAACAGATCTGTTTTATATATCACAAAAATTTACCAGATCTTATCCTCAAAACCACTCAACCTTGAGATCTTATCCCACCAAAATCTAATAGATTTTATCCTCAAAACCACTCAACCTCACAACCTCTTATCTTCACACAAATTTCAAAACCTGAGATGGATCAATTTAATCCTTTTATGTGTTCTTGTGGAGCAGGAAATATAAAATTAAGAACATCACATAGAGAATATTCAACTGGACGACAATATTATTCATGTCCTCTGTCAAAGGTGAACAATCATACATTTCTTATTTATGTAAATATACAAATAATTGGGTTATAAGCTCTTGTAATTTTCTTATTATGTAAATGTTCCCAGAAAAAATAATGGATGCGGATATTTTATGTGGAATGATGTATTTGACGAGTACTTAAGAACAATCTCTGCACCAACAGAGTGCTCGAGCTGCCATGAAAAAGATCTTAGGATAAGGTTGCTGGAAACACAAAAACATGTGCTAGAGACAAAAGTAAGGTTGCTGGAGGCCAAACTTGAAATGGCAACGATTCTTGACGACCACGCATGTCAGTCGAATGCATTACTTCGTGAGCTGTTATGTGACATGGAAAATCTTCGTATGTAGTAGTAGTAGTAGTAGTAGTAGTAGTAGTAGTATTAGTAGTAGTAGTTATTGTTGTTTTTGTTGTTGTTGTTGTTGTTGTTCTTGTTCTTGTTCTTGTTGTTGCTGATCAAAGTAGTAGTTGTTCTTGTAGTTGTTGTTGTTGATGTTGTAACCATAAAATACCGACTCATCCGTTGAACGTTTAATGTGTAACCATAACATACCGACTCATCCGTTGAACGTCTAATGTGTAACCATAACATATCGACTCATCCGTTGAACGTCTAATGTGTAACCATAACATACCGACTCATCCGCTGAACGCCTAATGTGTAACCATAACATACCGACTCATCCGTTGAACGCCTAATGTGTAACCATAACATACCGACTCATCCGCTGAACGTCTAATGTGTAACCATAACATACCGACTCATCCGTTGAACGTCTAATGTGTAACCATAACATACCGACTCATCCGCTGAACGCCTAATGTGTAACCATAACATACCGACTCATCCGTTGAACGTCTAATGTGTAACCATAACATACCGACTCATCCGTTGAACGCCTAATGTGTAACCATAACATACCGACTCATCCGTTGAACGTCCAATGTGTAACCATAACATACCGACTCATCCGCTGAACGCTTAATGTGTAACCATAACCTACCGACTCATCCGCTGAACGCCTAATGTGTAACCATAACATACCGACTCATCCGTGAACGCTTTAATGTGTAACCATAACATACCGACTCATCCGTTGAACGTCTAATGTGAAACCATAACATACCGACTCATCCGTTGAACGCCTAATGTGTAACCATAACATACCGACTCATCCGCTGAACGTCTAATGTGTAACCATAACATACCGACTCATCCGTTGAACGCCTAATGTGTAACCATAACATACCGACTCATCCGTTGAACGTCTAATGTGTAACCATAATATACCGACTCATCCGTTGAACGTCTAATGTGTAACCATAACATACCGACTCATCCGTTGAACGTCTAATGTGTAACCATAATTATTCTTTGGTGAATCATAGATTTATAAAACACATTCAACTATGCATCGTTTGGCTTCTTGATCCAATTAATTATGGCATGCAAAATTTTGATGTAATATGTTCTTGTTCCTCTAGCCCGTTACTAGATTGTAAATCTAACTCTCATATAAGAATATAAAGATGCCGAATGGTAACTTTTTGTTCCCGAGTTTATATTAAAAGAAATGGAAATATTTGGGATTATAATAAAAAAAAAAGAAAAAATCGTATTTTTGAGAGCTTTTAGGAGGGGATAATAAAATAAAGATAGTAAGCTACTAAAATTACTCTCCCAATATTTTTCTTAAATTGGGATGAAATGGAGTGATAAAATCGTATTCTTTTGACGTCGTTAACAACATAATGTAATTAATTTTAACCAAAAAAAAAATTAAATCGTTTTCCCCGACATGTCACCGGGGATACCCACATAATGTAATTAAATATTTCCCTTTTAACTAAAAAATTAAATAGTTTTCCGGCGACATGTCGCCCGGGATACCCACCCACCAAAATTTTCGTTATCGCGCCAATTACGCTAAACGACAAAAATATACCTTTCCCCAAATGACATGTCACGGGGATTGTCGCCGGGAAAAGTTTGATGATAAAGTAGATCGGTCAATTTTATCATCGCCACAAACTAAAAAAAAATCTTATCTCCTCCTTCCTGTGGCGATTTCTGCAACACCATCACCAATTCCCTAACAATCATCAACCATCACCACCACTGCATCCACCATCACCACCACCACACGTTTCACGGTTTTTTTTACAAATTTTAAATGTTATTCAACTAAATTAGTTAATTATAATATGATTTTTGCAGATTATTATTGTTGTAAGTTGTTGTTAATTAGAAAAGTTAAGTTTTTCTTTTTTTGGCAAGAGGCTTACGAGGAGCAAGAGCCGAGATATGTTATAATTTTTGCAGATTATTATTGTTGTAAGTTGTTGTTAATTAGAAAAGTTAAGTTTTTTTTTTTTTGGGCAAGAGGCTGACGAGGAGCAAGAGCCGAGGTATGTAATAATTTTTTCTCCTTTTGGTATCCCGGTGACATGTCACGGGGAATGTTTATTGTTTAAATTTTGTTAGTTTATAGTTATTATTAGTTCAATTGCCTTGAAATGTGCTCGTTTATAATTATAATAATTAGTTGTTTAAATTTTGTTAGTTTATAGTTATTATTTGTTGAAAAAAGTGAAATGGTATGTATGTTAAAATAATGGTATGTATGTTAAAAAAGTGAAATGGTATGTATGTTAAAAAGTGAAATGGTATGTATGTTAAAACTCTTAGCAACATACATACCATTTCACTTTTTTCAACTCTTGAGCCGTGTATAATAATTTTGTTAGTTTATATTTTATAGTTATTATTTGTTGAAATGTGCTCGTTTATATTATTTTGTTAGTTTATAGTTATTATTTGTTGATATGAGCCGTTTATAGTTTATAATAATTAGTTGTTTTAGGATTTTAGTGATTAATTTTGGAAAATCCCCGTCTAAAATTAATCATCCTATAGAAAACCCGTCCAAAATTAATTTATTAGAAATTAATTTCGAAAGTCCCCCGCTTGGGACTGCTTTTTGAATGTTTTGTCTCATTTAGGATATGAATGCGTATAATTGGTTTACTATTTGAGATGATTTCGACAGTGTTTCTCCTTTACTTCTACGAATATGTCTTTAAACACATATTTGGGGAGTTGAGGGAAATGTCCAAATTTTCTTAAATAGTAAATCGGTTATAATGATTCATATATGAGACAAATTATTCAATGAATGAATGAAATTGTTGTGGATTGTTTAAATGTGTATATTTATTTGGATGTGTATGTATTTGGATGTGTGCATCCTTATATTATTTTGTTCATGAATTTCTATATCTTATGCTAATTGTACTTGTACAGATGTCGACAGATGTTGCACGGTCCCACGGCGGTGACGGTGGCGGGAGGATCGCCCCTCCAGACCGCTGTACTCCACCGTTGTCAAGGTGCTTCATTAACAGAGGTACGAATTTCCGGATTATTGTAATACAAGCATAAATTTTATGACTTTATCACTAACTTGATTTTGCAGGCAAAGGTAAACGAAAGCCCAATTTGGGCGGCAGGGCAGCGGGCAGGCTGAATACCCGCGACAAGACCCGAACCTTTCGCTAAGGCAGCAGAAGAAAAAGGTCCCGCCTCGATCCGCTTTGAGGTGCGTGACAAACAAACCTTAAACCCTCTCGCCCCCATGCGGCTCACGGTCTAACTACATCGGGAGGTCGTTAGGAAGGTGCCGCTTTACTACCCTTCTTGGGAGAAGGTCCCGGCGAGCGTAAGGCGGCAATCATTTTAGATATTGGGGTCAGTTATCCTTTTATGTTTATTTCATTATCGTGTTCATTTATTTAATTGTGTATATTTATCTAAATTCGCTTATTTATTTATATCATATAAATAAATAAACAAATTTAAATAAATATATAAATTATATCTCTAACTCGCTTTCGCTTTTGTTGTATATGATTGCAGACTGTTTGACCTCGTGTCGCACATGGAATCCCCCGGGCACCGATCTACGAAGGCATAAACTCGCACTTGCATAAAGCCTACAATACAAACAAGGCTTCTTTCAAGGCCAAACATTGGAAGGTAGACCCCACCACCGGGAATTACGATGTGGAGGCGATTAGGGCGCACGCCCCGAGGAGATTACAAATGGGTGATTGGGATGAGTACATTAAGTTTTGGAATGATCCCAAGAACATTGCTCGAGCCGCTACAAATCGGCTTAACCGGCAAAAGAGCAAGGTCATATCTCAACAGGGATCCCTCTCGCCTTCGAGATGATATGGTAATAAACATTATAATTATTTTACATGCATATATATATATATATATATATATATATATATATATATATATATATATATATATATATATATATATATATATATATATATATATATCCGATTATACGCTTTGGTGTGTTGTGATTTGTCGTTTTTAAAATTATTCATCTTATATGCGTGTATGTACAGAGGCAGCATCAGAGACTCGAGTACCCGTCACTCATCGACACTTTTTGGCGAACACATACCGTTGACGGGGTATTCCCTAACGATGAGGACCGCCGGATATATGTAAGTTTTGTTTCAAAACACACTTTAATGAATTATCGAGAAATAATGTAGCAACCCGACTAATATATTTACTATCTTGTGTTTTTGTCACTACATAGGACGAGATGAAAAGGCTTGAGGCTACGGGTCAATACACGGAGGATCAAATCAATGCGTTGGCAAGAGGGGGTAAGCTTCGTGGGCATATTCCCGGTGTGGGTCGGGTATTGCCATCACGGGCCACATCCAGACCAAGTATGCCCGCCCGGCAAGTCGCCACCAAAGATGTAGGCTTTATCATGAGTCTCCTCGGTTTACCTACGATACGCCGGATATGTTTAGGGAATATGAGTCGGGTGGTGCTAGCGGGAGTGGTGGGTGTGGTGATGACGAGGAGAATGGCGGTGATGAGGATAACAACGGCGAGAGGTAGTTGTGTTATATATTATTAGTATGTTACATTGGTACTAGCTTTAGGTAGTTGTGTTATATATTATTAGTATGCTACATTGGTACTTTAGGTAGTTGTGTTATATATTATTAGGTTCATCTTGGCCATTTAAACACTTTTTTCCCTATCTATCAATGCACATATTGACTTTTAAGTCGTGTTTATGTAAAAGTTGTGATCTATTTGTATTGCGTTGATCCGTTATATGGTATTTGTGTTTTGGTACAAGTTGTGGTGAGTCTATACGTGTTTTGGTACAGTTTATTTGGTAGATTTTTTCCGAAAAAATCGGACATCGCCGCAGTGCAAGTTGCATTAAAAAATGCATAACTTTCCCTACGACAGTGTCACCGGGATAACACACACTAAATGTTGACAAGTCAACGAGAAAACGAAGTTTCCCTAGCAACATGTCGCCGGGGATAGTAGGCTCACTCGCTGACTTGTCAACAATAACTATATATCCCAAATGTACGGGGGATAGTTAAATTCGATAATTAGGCATGTTAATCATTTAGCTTAATTCGATGATTCCCAAATGTACGCCGGGGATAATATGCCACCGTGGCACTACTTCTTTGATCAAAATGAGTGGGACCCACGCCGTCGCCGGGATTGTCGTTGGGGATACAATCCCCGACGAGGCTTCCCGGCCGACGCTTCCCCAAAGAACATGTCGCTGAGGAAAGCAATCCCCAGCGACATGTTGCTTGGGAAAGTGTCAAAATGTCGCTGGGGTAGCCGGTCAATGTTGTAGTGACAACCTGTTATACTCATAATATAGAAGGAAAGCGTGCATCTTGAACAAACTCCTCTACAAAAACGGGATATGGAGCTTGATACTATTGACTGGGTATATTGCTTTGACCAACTTAATTTGAGAACGTGGGTTTTATTTGAATCCATTTCTAATATTGTTTATCGATAGGTCATTAAATAGTTTTTTAATTATTATTTTAATTTAAACGTAAGTTTTTATAATTATATTTTAATTAATTATTTAATAGTTAAAAATAGTTTTTTTATTAATAATAATTAATTAATTAGTTATAAAAATAATTTTCCTTTTCTATAAATTTTCTTTTATCATTAGGATTATAAAAATGTATTTTTCATATTTTTAGGATTTATCTTGTGTAATTTTCACGTTTTTATTTGTACGTTTACGTAGATTTTATTTTAAACGTAAGTTTTTAGTTTTAAATTTTAAACGTTCATCATTTTAAATATAGTGATAGCGTTTATTTAATAGATTTTATCTTTTTAACTTTCTTTAATTTGCATTTAAGCCCTCAGAGTTTATGGGCTTCTTCAGTAGTTATAATAAATCAAAAATCCTTTCCCGTTCAAATCCCTCGATCACTACACGTTTGGCTATTCTCGCACGTTGGGACTTAACGACTGGGAAACACTATACTCTCCTGATCTTCATTGCATTTGCTTCTGAGCTGTTTTAAGTTTGTTACGGTTGGCCATTCACAAGTGGCCGGCTTGAGTGATTAAACTTGACTGTTCGGGAGCGAATCAAATTTTGGCGCCGCTGCCGGGGACTAAAAGGGGTACATTTATGATCAAATTCGCCAGAATTTCCCCCCACACTTAGAAATGAATATTGTCCTCAATATTCAAAGTGTGGAAACACAACAATTATTCTCTTTTTTAATATTCACAATTTTCATTCATGTTTTTTGATAAACTTTTACAAAAAGGTGGTATATGTGCAAGAATGGATCCGAAATGCTTAAAACACGCTAACAAATCCTCAAGCACGGGCCGTAAAATTTGATTTGAGCTGAACAGTCAAGCTAAATCACTCAAACCTGCCACTTGTGAATGGCAGACCGTAATCAGCTTAAAACTGCTCAAGCACGAATGCAATTTAAGATCAGAGGAATACAATGAATTCCCGGGTCGTTAAGTCCCACGGAGGATGAATTGGTGTTAAACAACTTCAGATGATAGAATGATCACTAAGGATAGTGATCGGAAGGTTTTGAATGGATAATTACCTAAAGAAAAGATTTACAAATTACAACGACTTAAATGCAAATTAAAAGAAATAAAAGTTAAAATCTATTAAATAAACGCTATCACTATTTTTACAGATCGATGAACGTTTATTTTATAAAACAAAATAACTTAAATAAACTATCTTAACTAAAACGTAAACTCAAAATATCTAAAAACGTTATTTAAAACGGAAACGAGCGTTATTTACGAAAAATACGCTGGAGCGCAAGATAAAACGTAAAATTATTGAAATAAAAGGCCTACGAATGTAAAACTAATTTTCTTACGTACTATATGATAAAAGAAAATTTTAGAAAAAAGATTTATATTTTTTAGACTTTTATATTTTTTATTATGAATTAATTACTATAAAACACTAATTAAATTATTAAAAATAGTAAAACTATTAGGAAAAATCTAAAACTTTTATATAAATTACTTTATACTAATACAAAGACAAGAAAAATAAAAAATGTGAAAAAGCTGTTTAAATTAAGCTAGAAATAAGCTATTAAGCTCGTATAAGCTTAATATGAAAACAAGGTATATGTATTTAATTGTGCAAAGTATGACGAGAAAGACCCAAGGGCTTATGGTTCCAGTGTACCCCCACTATCATCCCCATAAGGGAGAGGTCTCGTGTTCGACCCCTGCCTCTCCCTTTTTGCAAAACATTTTTATTTTTGGAATTTTCTTTTTGCAAAATACTAAATACAAGAAAATAAGCAACTATTGTAACCGGAGCTTTTACAAAAACGACTAATAAGCTCTCAGACGCCTTATTTATGCAACAAGTGACCAAAAATAGAATGAATAAGCTTAAGCTTAAGCCAAATGGCTTAATAAGCTACTAAATAAGCAAGGTAAACTAGAAAATAAGCTAGATAACTATAAATAAGCTAATATGGAACCTGAGAAAACATTTTAACTTTAAAAATAAGCACTAAACAACTACAAATAAGCACTAGTTAGTCAGATTGCACAGGACACTCTTTAAATCACTATGCACCTTATAGCTTGATTATAAGCACTTATATAAGCTAGAAAATGGAAATAAAAACCTGGGTTAACTAGATGACCAGATAAGCTATGCAAAAAGCTAAAGTACTCATGGTTTGGTTCACTAGATAGCTTTTGGTGAGCTTTTGAAAAATTGGAAAAACCACTGAGTAAAATCTTAGTGTACTGATAAAAATGGGACAAACTAGATCCTTATAGCAGCCCTATCTAATAAGCCAGATAATGAAAAGCTAAACTTGGGTCATCAAGATGGCTTGGTTGGCTTCCCTAAAAACTAAGTAACATAAGCGAGACCAACCGATAAGCTTTGTACAAGCTTGTGAAAATGGTATCAAAACTGCGTACGGGCACGCTTTGACTTTTGAACAAAATGCAAGTTTGACCTTTATGAACTTTAAACTGATCTTGCTTACTAATTATGATGTAATAAGCTATGTTGAGATGAGATTAAGCTAGGTTAACTACTCTAAAGCTACTGTGATGATTCTTGCAACTCAAAGTCCCAACAGTGGACTGTAAGATGAGATTAAAGGTTATGTTGACTTTTTATATTAACAAGCTTTGGTTTTCTTTGCTGCAATGAGTTACTAAAACCTAATAAGACATGTATCAAACAAATCCAAAGACTTAAACAACTTCTAACTCAGTTGAGCAATCAAATCCAAACAGTCCTTTACAAGGCTGTTAGGAAGCTTTTCAAAACAAATCAATGATTAAGACCATGCCAATGATTTTAAACCTTATATTATCTATTACTAAGACTGAATGAGTACTAAATAGCATTAATAACAACAGGAAATTTAAGTATGCTAATTATACTAATTTGACTGTTAAGATGAAAATTTTAGCAACTATCAATTCTATTAAACTACCCACTGGTTTTAATGTTTAATTTAACTTAACTACACCTAATGAACATGATCAAACAGAAATTAGAACTAATGAGCAACCAAAACAATAAAATGCCAAAATGTATTTAAAAGCTTACAAATGAAATTCAAGCACAAGTCATGGAACCAAGGACTGAGAAGCACCCCTATAGCTTACCAATAAGCTCTATACCAAATAGCAATCCAAATTTCCACCCTGCTTCAGCTTCCTTGTACATTATCCATGATTTTTGAATTTATCACTATTTTCCTTGATTTTTATGAATTTTTCTATTAGAGCTATGAACTGAATTTAAAATGTTTCTGATAGCTTAAACAAGCTACTAGGAGCTTATTTGAGCTTACTTGATCCAAAAACACAGATACAAACACATCTAGATTATCATGAGAATTTAAGGTCGAAATTTCACAATTATAAAAACTTGGTAAATTACTGAAATTGAAACTAGAAATAGGTTTGATATACACTGAAATATGATTACAAATACTTGAAAGCTTTTAAAATAAACTGAAATTAAAATTATACTAAGAACGACAATTTAGACTATACTAAAACTAACTACTACTCTACTATGTCTTTTTTTTCTTTATTTATCACCATTTCTCATCCCACTAGCCCAAAGATCTTTTCCCACTTCAATCTTGGCCCTCCATTTAGTCAAATTGATCAAGACCGTTCAAACAACTTTTGGCACCAAAAGTTGAATAGACAGCTTATGGCGCTTCGCTTCAAATAAATGCATCATAGAGTGTTGCAGAGGGTTAGGGGGAGAGTTTGGATAAGTTTAGTGGACTGGTGAGCTAAGTAGGGTGGTATTGGTGAAAACCGTGGGTAAAAATGGTGGTTTGGGGAAAAAGGGTGTGAAGGGCATTTATTGTGGGGGGTAGTAGTGGCAGAGGTGGTGGAGAGAGTGGGTAGGAGGATAGAGGGTGAGCTGGAAGGTGAAAACAGGTGGAGGTGTAGGAATGGACATAGGTGGAAAGGGAGAAGATGAACAAGGGTGAGGGCGGGTTTAATTTAAACCGTGGGTTGTTGGGCTTGGGCTTTGGTTTTGTGTTAAATAACACAAATGAGTCCGTTTGGTTTGTAGTTAATAAGCCCAAGGACCAATTATGCAATTTAGCCAAAGTTGAAGGTTTGAATTTGAACATTTTCCAAAGCTTTTCACAAGGGTCAAACCTGCCAAGTAAGATTAGTACAAGGACCTATATTGATAATTTCCATTTTTGTAAATCCAGGGACCAAAACTGTCAAGTTTGAAACTTGAGGGACCAAACATGTAATTTTCTCCAAAGTTTATCATAAGGACCATTTTTGTCATTTATAAATAGTACAAGGTTTAATATTTGATAATTTTCACTTTTTAAATTAACCAAGGACTATTTTTGACAATTTTCAAAGTTAAAGGACTAAAGTTGTCATTTTGTGATTTTAAACTTTAAAGGTTTATTTTGACAACTTTTGAATCTTATGGACCTTAAATGACTTTTTATAAGTTTTTGAATTACCAGGGACTGATTTTGACAATTTTTGTAACTTGGGGGACTAAAACTGCCAATTATGCAAACTTGATACTTTTCACCGATTTTGATGTTTTTTTGCATTTAAAACATATAAAACACTTGTTTGTGATATTTTCATCATTTTGAAGCATTTCGAGTGTTTTCGATGTTTTGGCATTCTAACAAGATAAAAATGATGAGTATTTACACACTTATCAATCCCCCACACTAAGATATTGCTAGTCCCTAGCAATGATTTGAGAAAATTTAATGGATTTTATCTCTTTACCAAAAGCCATTACTTCTGGAGTAGCCAATTGTTTAAGTTCAAGTAAGAACTTTGGTACAATGATAACCAAATGATTTTGAGCAAATCATAAGCTTTCAACGGATTTGATTTTGTCTTTACCAGAAGCCGCACTTTCCGACTAGCCAACTCTTAGATAAATTATCAGAATTATCTTTGGTGAGCCGATTACCAATTATGGATTTTCCACTGCCTTTACCACAAGCCATAATCTTGCGGGCTAGCCAACTCTTCACTTTTTAGGATATGGTGAGCTGAACACCATACAATTTTAGGCAAATTGCAAGCCATAAACGGATTTGAGATATCTTTACCAAGAGCCGTTTGCTCCTGGATTAGCCAATCCTTATGTGGGTTAGACATGGTGGACTGATTACCATTTGTTGTGTTTAGTACATAGTACTTCCACTAAAAAAAATTTTAAAATTTGGCCATTTGGGGGGAAAAAGGGACTAAAAGGGGTACATTTATGATCAAATTCGCCAGAATTTCCCCCCCCCCCCACACTTAGAAATGAATATTGTCCTCAATATTCAAAGTGTGGAAACACAACAATTATTCTCTTTTTTAATATTCACAATTTTCATTCATTTTTTTTTTTTTTTAGATCTCTATACAACATGTGGGGCATCTCCCCCACACTAAGGTGGTACACACGGGTGAAAACCCATGTTAAGCTACTGTTTTTGATTACCGAGTCGCTAGCTTGACTCGACCCCGAATTAATTTGTTCATAGGGAAGTAAGTGGAAGAAACAATCTCCATCGGACTTTCATTCAAGATGTTTGGATAAACATTGAAGTGCGTGAAAGTTCCACACCGATGAGATACAGAGACGACAGCACCGGCTCACAAATGGTGCATGGAAATGCCTAGGTCAAAGATAATGTCTTCATTCCCGAAGGAGTGAAGAACAGGAGAAGCTACGGGATAGGTGAAAAAGAGAAAGAAAGTCATGATAATAATCATGACTAACTCTTCATCCTCAATAGGAGAATTCATAGTTTCATGAATCTCCTCAGTTAAGCTCGCTTGATCAAGACATATTATGGGAATGTCTAGATCAAAGTGGAAATTATCATACTCCGGCGGAGATATGATATGAGTGAGTTCACAGGAGAACTCCTCAAAGGTGAATGAATCATATTCTGGTTTGATGTGAGTGAGTTCATTGGCGAACTCCTCAAAAGTAAATGATTCATAATCGGGGAGAGAATTATGAGAATGAGAAGTGGTAATACCATTAATCTTCTCTCCCATCTGATCAAAACAGAAGGCTTCCATTTCCGGAATAGAATCATCGGAAAAAATGTCACTATCCTTTATGGGGATAGGAGATGAAATGGGTTTTTCTTTGAAAGCCTCGATTTTAGAAATTAGAAGACTGACATTCAAGAATGTTGCACGAAGTGCTTCATCTTTGATTTCAGTAACTTCATCATTCTCTTCTTCTAAGCTAACAAACTCAGAAGGTAATTCTTCCATATAACTGATGTCTCCACAAGATAACGAATCGTCATCAATAGAATCGGAGCACATCTCAACATGATTACTTTGGAAGACAAGAGGAGGAGGGATATCACACACATGATCAAGAATTCCCTGTGACTTTCTTGGGATTGGGACAAGGTCCTCAACACTAGACTTTATAAATTCGTCCGATTCCTTTTCATGAACAAAGGTCAAGAAGCTCATCCACCATGTTCAGAGAGTGAGTGTGAACCTCGGGTGTGATAGCAGTTGTTTGAGAATGAATCTCAACTGCTGGGATGTCAACTGATGAACTTGATGAATCAAGTGTATCATCATCATCACTATCATCAGGAATAAAATGAAATTGAGAGCTAGATCTGGCAGCTTTTTCATTTGCAATTAATTCCCTAATAGACTTTTCAAAAGCAATTTGGGAATTTATTTTAGCACCGCTCTTCACTAGCAATTCTTCCATATATTTCTCATGTGAATTTTGAATGACGGGACATTGTGGGAGTGGAGATTTGTCAAAACCGAAGGTTGACATTGATAATCATCATGAGGACCCCCACAATATACACAAGAAAAACTGGGAACATTATGAAATGTCGTTTTACTCAACTCCTCAGTTCTTTCACCGACTCCGAAGCTCTAGATAAGTGTCTTGTTGGATTTGCTGAGGAGTTTGAGTAATTTGGCACTGTGGAGATTGGTCGTGATCTGGATAGTCATAATTGTTACAAGGAAATGGATTCCCTGCTTGACAATCGAAATGAAATGAGGACCTCCACAGTTCTCACAACAAAAAACTGTTGAGCCTGGATTGGTGAATCATATGGATATTGGTCATATCCAAAGTTCTGAGCATCATCGGAAAACTGTTCATAGACAATCGTGTTTCCGGATTGACACTCAAATCCTTGGTGAGGACCTCCACAAAATTCACAGCAGTATTGTTGATTATATGAAGATGAGTCGGGCTGTGGTGGGTAGTTGGAAAAATTTGAGTGGTCGTTAAATGAGTTCGTATTAGGATCATAATTAAATGAATTCCTCGAACCACAAAACAAACAACTCCCGCTACGAATATCATTACCACACTGTACACACGCACACCAAATGACATGGTGAACCAAAACGAGGCTCACCACAACCGACACAAGGAATAAACGATTCTATTTGAGAGTTATGAGAAGGAATCAGTTCATTCAAAGAATCAACAAAACCAACATGGTGATCTGAATGACTATTTAAACTCAAAGAACATTTTGAAAAATCCGGAGGTGGGACAAGTGGTGTGCTCTGAGAGCTAGCAATTTCCATCACTTCCGTTATGGACTCCAGTTCTGGTTCTTGAGAAACGTGAAGATTAGGCAAGTCATTCTTGCTAGTCACCGGTCTGAATTCTGCATGTTTGCTTTTAACCGTAAATCGTGAAAGTGTAGGATCAATTTTAGACGACTTAGGAGCAATTGAGGGATTAGATCTTTGGATAACCGTTGGTTGGACGTATTTAGCACCTCCATTATCAAAAGGAAGTACCTGGTCCTTTGTCACCCCGGTTTCTCGTTCTATTTCCCTACGCAGAATCAATGGATCATCACGAACAACACGAATTCTTGACATATGTGATAAAGTAGGAAGTTTTTCAACTTCGTTCCAGAATTCGTCCTCGAGAGATTCCATAAGAATAGAAGAAGTTTAGAATCAAATGTATAGAGGGTAAAGGGATAAAGAATTAAAAAGGGTAAGAGGGTAAAGATGAATATTTTTGGATTTTTGGATAAATATTTTATAAAAAGAAAGAATGAAAATATTTTTGGGGTTGCTAACACTTTAGGAAAAGTGTTAATGAACTTTTTGATTTTTTTTTTGATAAACTTTTTACAAAAAGGTGGTATATGTGCAAGAATGGATCTGGAAATGCTTAAAACACGCTAACAGCCTCCCCGGCAGCGGCGCCAAAATTTGATTTGAGCTGAACAGTCAAGCTAAATCACTCAAACCTGCCACTTGTGAATGGCAGACCGTAATCAGCTTAAAACTGCTCAAGCACGAATGCAATTTAAGATCAGAGGAATACAATGAATTCCCGGGTCGTTAAGTCCCACGGAGGATGAATTGGTGTTAAACAACTTCAGATGATAGAATGATCACTAAGGATAGTGATCAGGAAGGTTTTGAATGGATAATTACCTAAAGGAAAGATTTACAAATTACAGCGACTTAAATGCAAATTAAAAGAAATTAAAAAGTTAAAATCTATTAAATAAACGCTATCACTATTTTTACAGATCGATGAACGTTTATTTTATAAAACAAAATAACTTAAATAAACTATCTTAACTAAAACGTAAACTCAAAATATCTAAAAACGTTATTTAAAACGGAAACGAGCGTTATTTACGAAAAATACGCTGGAGCGCAAGATAAAACGTAAAATTATTGAAATAAAAGGCCTACGAATGTAAAACTAATTTTCTTACGTACTATATGATAAAAGAAAATTTTAGAAAAAAGATTTATATTTTTTTGACTTTTATATTTTTTATTATGAATTAATTACTATAAAACACTAATTAAATTATTAAAAATAGTAAAACTATTAGGAAAAATCTAAAACTTTTATATAAATTACTTTATACTAATACAAAGACAAGAAAAATAAAAAATGTGAAAAAAGCTGTTTAAATTAAGCTAGAAATAAGCTATTAAGCTCGTATAAGCTTAATATGAAAACAAGGTATATGTATTTAATTGTGCAAAGTATGACGAGAAAGACCCAAGGGCGCTTATGGTTCCAGGTACCCCCACTATCATCCCCATAAGGGAGAGGTCTCAGTGTTCGACCCCGCCTCTCCCTTTTGCAAAACATTTTTATTTTTGGAATTTTCTTTTTGCAAAATACTAAATACAAGAAAATAAGCAACTATTGTAACTGGAGCTTTTTACAAAAACGACTAATAAGCTCAGACGCTTATTTATGCAACAGTGACCAAAAATAGAATGAATAAGCTTAAGCTTAAGCCAAATGGCTTAATAAGCTACTAAATAAGCAAGGTAAACTAGAAAATAAGCTAGATAACTATAAATAAGCTAATATGGAACCTGAGAAAACATTTTAACTTTAAAAATAAGCACTAAACAACTACAAATAAGCACTAGTTAGTCAGATTGCACAGGACACTCTTTAAATCACTATGCACCTTATAGCTTGATTATAAGCACTTATATAAGCTAGAAAATGGAAATAAAAACCTGGGTTAACTAGATGACCAGATAAGCTATGCAAAAAGCTAAAGTACTCATGGTTTGGTTCACTAGATAGCTTTTGGTGAGCTTATGAAAAATTGGAAAACCATCGAGTAAAATCTTAGTGTACTGATAAAAATGGGACAAACTAGATCCTTATAGCAGCCCTATCTAATAAGCCAGATAATGAAAAGCTAAACTTGGGTCATCAAGATGGCTTGGTTGGCTTCCTGAAAAACTAAGTAACATAAGTCGAGACCAACTGATAAGCTTTGTACAAGCTTGTGAAAATGGTATCAAAACTGTGCACAGTGGCACAGCTTTTGACTTTTGAACAAAATGCAAGTTTGACCTTTATGAACTTTAAACTGATCTTGCTTACTAATTATGATGTAATAAGCTATGTTGAGATGAGATTAAGCTAGGTTAACTACTCTAAAGCTACTGTGATGATTCTTGCAACTCAAAGTCCCAACAGTGGACTGTAAGATGAGATTAAAGGTTATGTTGACTTTTTATATTAACAAGCTTTGGTTTTCTTTGCTGAAATGAGTTACTAAAACCTAATAAGACATGTATCAAACAAATCCAAAGACTTAAACAACTTCTAACTCAGTTGAGCAATCAAATCCAAACAGTCCTTTACAAGGCTGTTAGAAAGCTTTTCAAAACAAATCAATGATTAAGACCATGCCAATGATTTTAAACCTTATATTATCTATTACTAAGACTGAATGAGTACTAAATAGCATTAATAACAACAGGAAATTTAAGTATGCTAATTATACTAATTTGACTGTTAAGATGAAAATTTTAGCAACTATCAATTCTATTAAACTACCCACTGGTTTTAATGTTTAATTTAACTTAACTACACCTAATGAACATGATCAAACAGAAATTAGAACTAATGAGCAACCAAAACAATAAAATGCCAAAATGTATTTAAAAGCTTACAAATGAAATTCAAGCACAAGTCATGGAACCAAGGACTGAGAAGCACCCCTATAGCTTACCAATAAGCTCTATACCAAATAGCAATCCAAATTTCCACCCTCAGCCTTCCTTGTACATTATCCATGATTTTTGAATTTATCACTATTTTCCTTGATTTTTATGAATTTTTCTATTAGAGCTATGAACTGAATTTAAAATGTTTCTGATAGCTTAAACAAGCTACTAGGAGCTTATTTGAGCTTACTTGATCCAAAACACGATACAAACACATCTAGATTATCATGAGAATTTAAGGTCGAAATTTCACAATTATAAAAACTTGGTAAATTACTGAAATTGAAACTAGAAATAGGTTTGATATACACTGAAATATGATTACAAATACTTGAAAGCTTTTAAAATAAACTGAAATTAAAATTATACTAAGAACGACAATTTAGACTATACTAAAACTAACTACTACTCTACTATGTCTTTTTTTTCTTTATTTATCACCATTTCTCATCCCACTAGCCCAAAGATCTTTTCCCACTTCAATCTTGGCCCTCCATTTAGTCAAATTGATCAAGACCGTTCAAACAACTTTTGGCGCCAAAAGTTGAATAGACAAATTATGGCGCTTCGCTTCAAATAAATGCATCATGGAGTGTTGCAGAGGGTTAGTGGGAGAGTTTGGATAAGTTTAGTGGACTGGTGAGCTAAGTAGGGTGGTATTGGTGAAAACCGTGGGTAAAAATGGTGGTTTGGGGAAAAAGGGTGTGAAGGGCATTTATTGTGGGGGGTAGTAGTGGCAGAGGTGGTGGAGAGAGTGGGTAGGAGGATAGAGGGTGAGCTGGAAGGTGAAAACAGGTGGAGGTGTAGGAATGGACATAGGTGGAAAGGGAGAAGATGAACAAGGTGAGGGCGGGTTTAATTTAAACCGTGGGTTGTTGGGCTTGGGTAGCTGGGTTTTAGGATTGGGCTTTGGTTTTGTGTTAAATAACACAAATGAGTCCGTTTGGTTTGTAGTTAATAAGCCCAAGGACCAATTATGCAATTTAGCCAAAGTTGAAGGTTTGAATTTGAACATTTTCCAAAGCTTTTCACAAGGGTCAAACCTGCCAAGTAAGATTAGTACAAGGACCTATATTGATAATTTCCATTTTTGTAAATCCAGGGACCAAAACTGTCAAGTTTGAAACTTGAGGGACCAAACATGTAATTTTCTCCAAAGTTTATCATAAGGACCATTTTTGTCATTTATAAATAGTACAAGGTTTAATATTTGATAATTTTCACTTTTTAAATTAACCAAGGACTATTTTTGACAATTTTCAAAGTTAAAGGACTAAAGTTGTCATTTTGTGATTTTAAACTTTAAAGGTTTATTTTGACAACTTTTGAATCTTATGGACCTTAAATGACTTTTTATAAGTTTTTGAATTACTGGGACTGATTTTGACAATTTTTGTAACTTGGGGACTAAACGCCAATTATGCAAACTTTATACGCTTTTCACCAGATTTTGATGTTTTTGCATTTAAAACATATAAAACACTTGTTTGTGATATTTTCATCATTTTGAAGCATTTCTGAGTGTTTTCAGATGTTTTTGGCATTCTAACAGTATAAAAATGATGAGTATTTAGACACTCATCAATCCATTTCTAATATTGTTTATCGATAGGTCATTAAATATACATTGTGATATATTTGTACGGAGTACTAGTCAAGTTTAATAAGTGTTTCTTATATAATGTTTTTGAGAGAGAATAATGGATGCATGTTATACGGGTTATATCAAATGTGTATGGTGAGAATTTTGAGGAGGAAACCGTGTGGTTTGTGAGGAAAATAGGGACAATCAAATCTTTCAACTGAAACAAATACTTCTTAGTTCTAATCTTGATGAGAAAATGTGTGAAAGGGGATTTTACATATTCGGTTTTAATTGTGACACGTAAACGTGTGATACATATTGTAAAGTGTACAATTGTTTCAAAACAAATCAAAGAAAACGGATAGATATTGGTATCTTGGTGATTAACTAAAAATTATTCATAACATATACTGTAGTTCTTAGTACTAATTATATCATTTAAGGACTTCGATTATAATCCAGAATGAAATGAAAATTGTAATTCAGATTTTAGGTTATTATACATGGGGTTCTTCAAAAGTTTTATAGCCGATTTGTTGTAGACTTTGATCGTAATCTTTTCTTCTTCCCAGCCTGTTAACGCATTTAATAGCCTTTGTAGCCATACTGCTTGACACGCTGCTGTTGTTGCTGCCATAAACTCTTACTCGCATGATGATAATGCAACAGTAGGTTGTTTTTGAAAAACCTAGCTTATAGGTGAGTTCCCGAAGTAAAATACGATCCCTGTTGTTCCTTTGCCTTCTTCTATGTTGATGCCATAACTGCTGTCACTATATCCAAGTAACTTGCATCCTCCTGTCTTGTGGTAAGTTATACCAAAGTTTGAAGTGCCTTTCATATAACGTAACACTTGTCTAATTGCCTTCATGTGTTACTCCCTTGGTTCTTGCATGAACCGCTTAGTAAGCCTCTTGAGTAACTCGAGGTCCGCCTTGTATGAAGTAGGTACCTCAAACATCCAATTAGACTTCTATATTCTGTAGCATCAACTAGTTCTCCTCCTTCCGCTTTTACTAGCTTTGTTCCTGGATCCATGGGAATCTTGGTTTCATTGCAATCTTCCATTCTTGCGTCTTTAAGAATCTTGTTGGCATATCCTGATTGCTTTATTGAGATTTCATCCTCTGTTTGGATAACCTCTATTCCCAAGTAGTAAGCTAATAAGCCTAAGTCACTCATCTCAATTTTTTCTTCCATTTGTGATTAAACTCTTGAAGGTCTTTCTTGTTACTACCAGTAACTATTAGATCATCCACATAAACTCCAACAAGCAGCATAAAGTTGTTTCTTACTCTCGTGTAGATTGCTTGTTCTAATGTGCATTACTTGAAACCTAGTGATTTCAAGGTGTGATCTAACTTCGTGTTCCAAGCACGTGATGCTTGTTTCAATTCATAAAGTGCCTTATCAAGTTTATACACTTTATCTTCATTTCCTGGTTTCTTGAAACCTTCTGGTTGTGCAACATATACTTCTTCTTGAAGTTCGCCATGTAAAAATGCTGATTTTACATCCAAATGGTGAACTTCCCATCCATGATAAGCTGCTAATGCAAGAATTAACCTAATTGTTTCCATTCTTGCTACAGGAGCAAAGACTTCGTCGTAGTCTATCCCATGCTCTTGTACGTATCCTTTAGCCACTAAATGAGCCTTGTGTTTTATAATTCTTCCATCTGCATCTCGTTTAGTCTTAAATACCCATTTTAGACCAATAGCTTTCTGATTGTCTGGTAGGGTGGCTAGCTTCCATGTCTTGTTTTTGTTGATTGAGTCAATTTCTATCTGCATTGCCTCAATCCATTTCTTATCTTGTACAGCTTCCTTATAATTTCTAGGTTCTTCCTCTAATAGCATTAGTTCATTAACTTGAACTCTTCATGCACGATCATATATGTTAGATAGGTTCCTGTATCCCTGAACTGGAGTATGATCGTATGGTCTTGCTATAGATGATGTTTGTCAAGTAGATTCTTCTGAGTTTGGCTCATAGATATATAGTTTAGGTGTTGATGGATTGTCCATTTGTTCAATCTCATCATCAGATACACTATGAGTAGTATTTTGTATAGGACTTGGAGCACTATCTTCATCATTTTCTCCCAAATTTTGAGTGCTCTCAGCATCAATGATACTTGATGTTTGGTTTTCATTTATAATGAAATCCGTCCATTCTAGTTCAGTTGGATTGGGATTATCCAAATGACCTTTCCAGTCCCATCCTTCATTCTCTTTGAACTTCACATCTCTACTTACAATCATAACCTTACTTACAGGATCAAATAATCGATAAGCCTTTGATCCTGGTTCACTTCCTAGGTAAACCAATTCCTTGCTTCTATCATCTAATTTCTTTAGATGTGGTTTGGTTACCTTTGCATATGCTTTGCATCCAAACACTCTAAGGTGTTTTAGGTTTGGTTTTCTATCCTTTAGCGTTTCATAAGGAGTAAAATCCTTCAGAGCTTTTGTAGGCACTCTATTTAAGATATATATAACATGCCTAATTGCTTCAGCCCAAAAATTTTGTGGCATATGCATAGCCTTTAACATACTTCTTGTTGTGCTCATTACAGACCTATTCCTTCTCTCTACAATACCATTTTGTTGTGGAGAGTATGGTGCTGTAAGTTGCCTAAGTATGCCATTCTCCTTACAGTAGCTTGTAAATTCTTTTGATGTGAATTCACCTCCTTTATCTGTTCTAAATGCCTTTAACTTTTTCCCGACCTCATTTTCCACCTTTAACTTAAATTCCTTAAAGGTCTCAAATGCCTCATCCTTTGACTTTAAGAAGTATAGCCACATGTATCTAGTACAATCGTCTACTAGCAAAAACATGTACTTCTTTCCTGATTCAGTTTTTGGGGAAATAGGTCCACATAAATCTCCAAATACTAAGTTTAAAGGTTCCAAAGACTTAGTATTTGTTTGATTAGGAAACGCAGATCTACTGTGCTTTCCTAGTAAGCATGCATTGCATACTTGACTCTTGTGATTAATATTGGGTATCCCTTCCACTAATTTCTTCCGAGTCATTTGTTTGATAGAATCGAAATTCAAATGACCCAACCTAGCATGTCAGAGCCATGCATGGTTTTCTAAATTAGTCAATAAACACATAGGTATACCAACATTCATGTTAATCTTGTAACGTCGGTTTATTGATCTCTCAACTCTCGTGAGGAGTTTTTGATCCTGACCATATAGCAACAGAATGTTGTCTTGCATAATGATCTTACAACCATTCTCTGTTAATTACCCTAGGCTCAATATATTGCTTTATAAACTGGGAATGTAATAAACACTAGGAATCACCTTTTGTTCCTTGTTTTTACATTCCAGCAATATGGAGCCTTTACCCTTAATCTCTACATATGAACCATCACCAAAACGGACTCTTCCTGAAATTTTCTCATTTATTTCTTTAAAGTGTGTCCTAACTCCGGTCATATGGTTGCTAGCACCATTATCTAAGTACCATAAGCTTTTATCTGAACTTATGTACTTCTTGGGTTCAATCTCCTTCTAATTTAAGAATATTTTTTCTCCCTCATCTCCTTTTCCTTCAATCCATCAAGAGCTTTGGTTCAACATCTTCTTGAACCAAATTGGATTGCTCTTGTCTCCTATTCTTTTCTTTGCAGTTTCTCTTGAAATGTCCAAGCTTGTTACAGTTGTAACACTTTACTTTACTTAAGTCCCTTTTTTGAAAATTATTTTTCTTGAACTTATGTGAAGTTTTTCTATAATTGTTGTATTGCTTGGGTTTTCCATCTTTGTTATCTTCAGATTATCTAAACTTCTCTTGTCCACCATTCTTATGACTTGTACTACTGTCATAATTTGTGAACAGAAGTTTGTCCTGATTGTCACTAGGGTTTCCATCAAAGAGTTTTACTCTTTCCTCAAAGGGTTTTAACCTTTCAATTGTCTCATCTAGGGTTGTGTTTTCTAGATCAAAAAATTGTTTTATGGCTGCCACGATTTGTATAAACCTTTTGGGTACAGAACTTAATAGTTTTCGTGCTAAGGTTTGTTGATCAAAGAATGATCCTAAGCCACTAGACCTTGTGACAATACTATTGAGTTTTGCTAAGAAAACGCCAATACTATCATCTTCTTTCATTTTCAACATCTCAAATTCAGTTTTGAGAATTTATAGCCGTTCCTTTTTCACTCTATCTACACCTATGTGCCTAGTTGTAGTGCTTCCCAAATCTCTTTCGCACTTTTACAACTAGCTACTTGTAAAATCATATCCTCTGGTAATGCCTGGTACAGATATGCAGTTGTAGTCATATCTTTCTTTGTATCCAGTTCTTCATTACCCTTAGGTTCTATTAATTCGCACAGCCCATTTGCTTTTAGTATGGTTTTTATACGAAGAGCCCATAATGTATAATTTGTAGGTTTTAAAACGGGACATTGAAATTGGGAAAACATTGTAACCTCTTTGTGAATTACAATTTCCTTATTTGCGTCTCCAGTCATTATGTTTAGAAACTATTCCTAACTCTAATAGGGAATATATAGTAGGAATCTAGGAAATCTTATAAATTCTACTAGGAATCAAAAGCAAAATTTCTAATCTTATCTATGTATAATAAGATTAAAAATTATAAAAGTTCAGATTTTAGTTTAGAATATAAAACCCGAATTTTGCGACTCCTCCACGATACGATTTTCTTTCGGTAGGAACACCCGAATGTGTTCACTTTCTTCCTTGTACAATCAACCAAACGCTCCCCTTGGTGTCTTCTTTTTTTACGAACCAGAAAAAATATGTTCTCCTTTTTTTTGAAGCAGTAAAAAAATGCTCCTTTTCCTTTTTCTTCTTCGAACCAGTTCTTCTGTCTTCGAACCAGCACAGAAAAAAAACAGCACCTTGTTTCCTTTGCGCCCTTAATCTCTTCGCCAAGGAACAATTGTTCCTTCCTCGTTTCTGCCTGAACCAAAACATCAAGGCTGTTTTGTTTCTTCAGTTCCAGCGTTTGCAGAAACCCCGACCCCTACTTTCTTTGATCTTGTGTCGCAAAACAAAAACATGCTCTGATGCGAGTTTGTTGCCCAGCGGGGTTTGAAGCACTCGAAACAAATAAGTAAAGCGAAAAACAAAATAACTAAACGACTTGTATTTATAAACGTAATTAGTTTTCAATGTATTTATACAATCTGATGATTCTTAAACAAAATCTTCTAAGCCTATTTATACTAATTGAAACGACACCCATGAGCCTGTAGCCTTCCCACAAACGGTGTGAGTTTGGTTTGTGACGTTTCACACACAAAATAACCGTTTAATATGGTTATTAGGTTTGTGTTAAACCTATTTGGTCATTATGTCTTTCGAAGTATACACGTAGCCCCTTGAACTTTGGTTTGGGACGAGATTAAGCCAACAAGAACTTGGCCTTTGCATCATTTCGAGACCATAGATGAGGTATGTTGAGTTTGCATAATGTATATGGAATAATCAGTTTAAGAAGGCGATATTATAGGATTATCACCCAAATAGCCTATCCTTGTGTGTCTATCGATTAGTCACCTCGACTTTTCGACCCCCATGTTAAACCCTTTTGTTGCACTCACCTTTAGTGCAAGATACCCCTAGATACACCCATCTGAGCCATTCCTTTCATTTTGTTTACCCAATATATATTGTTTCGTTACACCCATTCACCTTAGCCTACCGTGTAGTCTTAATTTGTGATCGTGAAGTCATTGTTTGTCTAAGTTCAAGGTTCAAGTAGAGAGGTTTGGAAATCACGTTTTCGTCAAAGACTTATATTTGAAGATCAATGAAGATCCCCCAGATTCTCATATTATGTTCATCTCAAGTGGGGGGATGTTATGTTTAGTTATGACGTAAAAAAAATGATGATTCGAAAAGAAAAAAAAATTGTTGTAGTTATTTGTTTATTGTAAAGTGCAATGTTATAAGCATTATGGAGCTCATCAAAGATTTAGTATCGAGGAGGCCACCTCGGTCACATTTGAAGAATTAAGTTGGTAATTATTGCGCCAACGGTTGAAGAACATGTAATGTGCCCATCATGACGTTCGCTAATGACACATTTACTTGGTATATCATGATCCAGTTTCTTAGCCTTAAAACTTGAACTTTGGATGAACAATAAGCGGTGATGACGGTTACACAAATATCCACCACTAGAGTTAAGGACTAAAAAATTCTCAAATGCAATATGGGTAGACACGACAAAGGTTAAGGGTGATTTTTAATTACTAACATGTCACGGCGAAGTGGAAAAAATCAATGATACATGACCAAATCCATGGCCAAGACACCAAAGATTGCTCGCTGCATCACCTAGACATGCTTCATGACTAAGGGTAGCATAAGACATGGGATAAAATTGGTGTAAAATAAAATCAAGCAGATAGTCTAAATCTATAACCAAGTCATCACCACTTACCGTTTGCCCAAAGTTCAAGTTTCGAAGTTAAGAAACCGGATCATGATATTACCAGGTAGATGTGCCATTAGAGGACGTCATGATGGGCACAATTCCAACTTCATTCTTCAAATGTGACCGAGGTAGCCTCCTCGATACTAAATCAATAATAAGCTCATAACAATAGTGCTTATAACATCACACTTTACAATCAAATGAATAACAATAATTATTTATTTTTTTTAATTTTTTTTTCGAATCACATATTTTTTTTTCAACGTAACATAATAACTGAACATAACCTCCCCCCATTTGAGATGAACAATATTAGAATTTGGGGGGTCTTCAATGATCTTTAAGGATATATCGTTGACGAAAGCGTGATTCCTGAACTTTTCCACTTGAACCTTGAACTTAGGCAAATAATGACTTTCCAATTACAAATAAAGACTATAGGGTAGGCTAAGGTGTAATGGTTTATCGAAACAATATGTTGGGTAAAAAAAATGAAAGGAATGGCTCAGAAGGGTGTATCTAGGGGTATCTTGCACTAAAGGTGAGTGCAACAAAGGGTTTAACATAAGGGTCGAGAAGTCGAGGTGACTAATCGATAGACGCACAATGATAGGCTATTTGGGTGATAATCCTATAATAATGCCTTTTTAAACTGAAAAGTCCAAATACATCGAGCTAACTCAACATACCTCGTCTATGGTCTCGAAATGATGTAAAGGCCAAGTTCTAAAGTTTACAAGCTACCGACACACTCATAATTTGGTGGATTTGGGGTAAAAATTTGGAAACGGATAAGGTTAATCTCACCATATAATATCAAGGGTTATAATGTGCTCGGCTAAGGGCGAATCTAGTTAGGTTAAGAAAAACATGTCAAAATTTTATAAATAGCATAATTTTTCAAAATAAACTAGAAAAACAAGGGAAAGGGGGAATTGCATATATACCCACTAAAACTTAAAAACTTGCATATTTCCCCATAATACAAGTTTTTATTGCATGATGTACAATGCATTTTAAGCATGTTTTGGGTATATATGCAAATATGCAAGTTTTAGTGGGTATATATTCAATTGTCCCCAAGGGAAAAATAAAGTTCAAGAGACAATTCTACTCCCGTTCCCCCCACTTGAAATGTACAAAGTCCCTTTTATACTAAGCGTTAAATAATGGTGAAGAGAAAAGTAGGATTAGAGCGAGAACTTCCCTGAAATTTGCTCCAAAAAGAAAGAAGGCCCACGAAAAGAGTCGTGCCTTCACATAAGCATCCATGAGAAAACTTCAATCCCTAAAATCATACTACCGACAAGCATAATTCTAAAAAAAGAAAAAGAAAAATGAAAAAGAAACCTAACTCACTTTCGTAGGAATCACGGTTGCATTTAGCGTATGCAACAAGCCTTTTAAACCACTTGGTCTCCTAAGTGGACGAGTGTAGTCTCGTGAGGGTTTACAGGGAACATACCCACAAAGTTCATTTGAAGTACTGCTGCAAAAGGTATGTTACGGCGTAACCACAAGAATGAGTTAATTGGTAATGCTCTGAAGTATCACAAAAGGTATGTTACGGCGTAACCACAAGAATGATTTACGCCGTAACTATGGACAGATCAGGTCCCGTTCAGCATGCTGTAGCAACTTTTCTCTGAAATACTACAAATATGGTTAAAAATACAAAACCCAACAGAAAAGGAAATAAAACAAATTAAAGGGATAATTCGGGTTGTCTCCTGAAAGATCAATTTTCTTTATTTACGAGTCTTTAAGTTATACTCAAAGCCTCGGGGCTTTATGGTGGCCTTTAGACTTGGCCAACTTCCTCATTAGCTGATTTTTTGTTCGAAGACGGCTGGTCCCAAACACAGGGAGGAAAAATCGGAGTCAAGGAATATCAATTTTCTTGCAAAAAATTAGCTTTCGCCCATTCGTAACGAAATTTAGCCTCGACTTCCCATTTTAGCTTGACAGCCTGTTAGGAATTGGAAATTCCATGTTAAAGTATCGGTCACCCCAATTATGGTCTAGCATATTTTAGCTCGTAGACGTGTTGTTATTTACGTTATCTAGTAGTTAATTAGTTAGTTTGTAGCGTAGTTTAGTTTAGTGTAACACCGTGGAGGAAGGACGAGTCTTTACCCACTGTATACCTGATCCACAGGCCGTCTGGAGGTCGTATTGTTTGTAACTATAAATACCCCTTCCATCCTTGGAAGGGGTGGTGCTTTCAATCTAACCTTTCATAATTTACAAAGCAAGTCTCTTGCAAGAAACACCCATCTCTCTACTTTCTCTCTCTAAATGGCTAATATGTATTTCCATCATCCAAGACCACCCGAATTATCAAACACAATAATATTTTCGATCCTACAAATGGTATCAGAGCCAAGGTTATTGTGTTTTGATGATTTATTGCGATTTGAATCGTGTTTGTAGCTGTTTGTTTGTACTATTTTTCATGGTCGGATAATGTTTTTTTCGAAATATTGTGATAAACAGTTTTTTACAGGGTTTCAGTTGTATATCCTTTATTGGTCATATGAATGTCATGTGGTTATTCTGAAAATTCTGTTCTGTGTCAAATATTTTTGTCCAAACCGTGTGATATGTTTTTGACTTTTTCTTGGTAACAATCTGTGAAGGTTTTTCATGGTCTAACTGGTCAAGTTATCATGGTCAAACATTGGTCAAAAGCAGTTTTTATGCAGATTTCTGTGTTTTTTATGAAGCTGATCGGAAAACGTAGTCAGAAAACTCATCGGAAATGTTAAAAGTCTTGATAGCGACTTGTCGACCTTTACTTGTACCTGGTAGCGAGTTGTTGACTATTGAGTCAACAACTGAAGCGAGTTGGCTCAGCGAGTTGGCTTAGCGAGTTGGCTTAGCGAGTTGGCATAGCGAGTTGACTTAGCGAGTTGACTTAGCGAGTTGGCTTAGCGAGTTGAATCAAGACCATTGGCATGTAGCGACTTGACATTGACAAGAAGGTAGAAGATGAATGACCATGACCGACCACATATACCTCATACCAAAAACAAACTCGACCTCAGTATCCATTTCATCATCAGTCTATGAAAAATAAAACTAAAAACGAAAAACAAAAAGGGAAAACATCATGTTCATGACTCAAAATATCACAAGATCTCAGTGGTTTCAAGGTTTTCCTTACTTGTGGTTCTCATAAGAATCATCAAGACTAACAAAGAGTCTTAAGCACGAATAACCATCATCATAGATCCAAACTCAAAACTTCAACAAGACACCAACAAGTTCTGGATAATATTCGAATTTTTGAAAGATAATTAACAACTTGTGTTAATAACCTTTCATAATATATTCAGTTTTGAAAGAAAATGAAAAGGCCCTTCAAAGATCTCAGATTGTTTAATGGGTTTATGATGTTACTAAGACCTTTTCAGATCCCTACATCCCCCAACAATAATTCTTCATTGATCTATAAGTTTGATTATATTCGAACAAAAAGAAGTGATTATAACAAGAATGTTAAATCAAGTCTTGGGTTCGATTCTTTACTTAAAATTATATCTAGCACTGAAATGAAATCCTACCTGTGTTCTTGTTATAAGGATCTCGAAGCCATCTCTAAGTCTCAAGACCATCCCTGTGGCGATTTAAGACAACCTCTAGCCAACCCTGTGGCGAGGTCGTAATGTTCTATGTTGTTAAAGATGGTATTGATAACGCTACATGCGTCGTTCGGGGTCAGAGGAACTTCATTTTCTTCGAGCAAGTTTTATAACACCCTAGGCAGTGAACCTAATCGTTGTAGTGTAGTATTAGGGTAAGTCACGGGTATTGATATCGTTCTCTAGGGGAATAGGAATGCTAGTGAGAAGTTACTACGCTAAGGTTGGGGTTGAGGAAGATTATTTTTTTATCTTTTTATATTTTTTAGGAAATTGAAAGGTACAAATCTCGGGGTTTGGATTTGGGGGTTGGTATTTCTACCGATTACTCTACTTATCTAATTATCTAATCTAAGGTGTATGTAGTCTATGTCTAATTATTGTGTGCTCGTATGATAGTTTAAAGATGTGTTTACTTAGGTTTTACTACTCCTTAATTATCTCCTATTGGTGGTTGAATTGTCACGTCCTAATTCTTAATTGCGTTGTGTGTCTAAAGTTGTAGGGTATGCGTTTCTCCCTAACTCTTTGAACATACCAAAGGGTCTCGTCTACAAAACCCACTAGGGATAATAAACTCTTACTCTAAGGCACTCTTTGGATGGTTTAGCTTACAACTACTCAAGGAGTTATATTCTAAGGTTCACAAAGATTTAATCAAGCATTAAGTACACAACGAATGACCTATCACATTACTAGACCATTAACAAACTAAGATAAGAGACAACCAATCAATATTCAATAATTAAGTTTCATATTCCCTAAGCAAACACAAAAGTAAATTAGCCAGACATGGAGAACATGCAAGCATACACACAAATAATCAAAGACATAATTGTATTAATGAAGTAAAGCACTTATCTTGATGTAAGATAGGGTTTGGAACCCTAAAATACTGTACAAGACAGCCTTGGTTCGGTTTAGGTTTTTACTCCAAAAGACTACACACCTTCAAAAATTCGGATTCTATATATAAGATAACACATGCGACGGCGTCACCTTATGTTTTGTGACGCCGTCGAATCGCCGCCATTAGGGTTTCGTCTTGGCCACGTTATACTTGCGACGGCGTCACCTTATGCCTGTGGACGCCGCCTCTTCGCCTTCGACGCCGCCGGATTGAATCTAGGCCATCTGAGTTGCAACGGCCTACTCTTTTATAACTTGACGTCGTCACTTGAAAATAAGAGTTTTGGCTTCGGTCCCGTCACAAAATCCTCCGACGGCGTCGCAGATAAGCAGTGACGCCGCCACCTTATGTTTTCAGCAGCTGAGTGTCTCGATTCTAGACTTTGGCCATTTTCTTCAGTATATCCGCCCTTTTCGTCCAAATAAGTGCCATTACAGCAATTTTTCTTCAAGAGACCTAAAAGTGAAAAGGAACGATATTAAGTAATAACGGATACAAAAGTGATCAAATAAGGGCTTAAATGACCCCTAAAAAAGGTACATTTTAAAACCTTATCAAATATCCCTACACTTGGTATTTGCTTGTCCTCAAGCAAATTTGCTTTTAGCCAATTAATTTATAAGTTAGGGGTCATGAAGCATTGGTTTAAAACAGTCCACAACACATATAAGCCCCGCAAAAGTCATAACAAGCACGGAAATTACATACTAGCACCTCACATGGGGTGTTTGGATACTCACATCTCTCTCGGGTGTATATGAAATATAACAAGTTGGAAATGGAAGATAAACACTCATTAACCGGTCCTAGTACATAGATTACCATAGGCTTGAGAATAGATCAAACCTCCATCGCTTTGGCGTAAGCACCTAGGAAAGACTATCAAAGAGGTCTTTAAAGGGTTGTAACGTTAGGCTTACGGTAGGGAAACAAAGGGTTTGGTGGGATAGGCTATTTAGTGGTGGAAAGTCAAAAATCTCTATGTTAAATGCATACGAAGAATGGCGTTGCTAAGCCAAGACTCGACACTCTAGACTCTAGCTAACTGAAACAAACAAACATAAATTTAAAGGATAGATGTAGGATGGTAGCCCGTATGTTGTTGTTGTTTATTTTTTATTTTATTTTATTTTTTTTTTGAACACTCTATTTTTTTCTTTTCTCTTTTTCTATTTTTTTCGATTTTTTTTTTCATACACTTTTACTCTACCATTCTCTACGGTAACATCAAAATGATAGGGATTTATAGGCACATCCCTACACTTGACTTTTTATTACTCTAACACTAATTTGACCCGAATTGAAAAGATCAAAAACACTTGGGGTATGTTATTACGCAAATAAGGGAATTTAACGTTCCCTTTCAATCATTTTATAAACTTTAACTTTTTCCCATGAGTCCCAATCGTCCCAAAACTGTGTACAAAGGATATGACTCGACTTAGCAACTCATGCAAGCAACCAGATAATTGAACTAAGGGTTTAGGGTGATAACAAAAATGCACTAAAAGTGAGTGCATACAAGGTAGGCTAAGGCAATTTGGGTGTATATTTGGGGGTGGGGTGTAAACAATGCTCTTCATTGATATTTCGGAAAAACCAAAACATCACGAGAACCGCGAAAAGGATAGGCTCTAAGGGGTTAACTAGGGGTATCGTGTACTAAAGATGAGTACAACGCAAAGGGTGTGGGGGAATTACTCAACCGATGTGGAAGAAGTAATTATATTACGGGTATCAAACAAGGGTTATCCTAATGCCTCTTATCATTTAGTTATTCCTAACTACACAAGTGTAGTCTTACTAGCGATCTCGGAATGCATCACAAAACAAGTTCTAGAATCTAATATACTACCGGTTCACACTCTAAGCATTAAAGATGAATGCTTTAATTCCTACTAATCTAAGGGCGATCCTCACATTTTGGGTGGAATTTAGGTGGTAAAGGGTTTTTGTGCTAGTCATGCAAATTCCTATCCGTGAGACGCTTTTGTTAAAACTAATGGCCCACTCCTATATGTCATGAAAAATTAAAAATTTGGTGCCAAAATTACCCTAACCGACATTTTCTCATGGTTTATTACACAAATACACTTGGACAAAGCAAATAATCAAGGATAAACATAGTTTCAAAGTTCCCGTTTTATTTTCCCTCCCTACACTTAAACTGAACATTGTCCCCAATGTTCCCCGAAAGTATCAAAGTTATGATAATGGAAGGTAATGAAAAACGAAAGAAACTAATACTCCCCGGATTAGCTCGGTAGGATCCGTATGTGAAGTAGTGGTTAAATCCTTTCCAAGAAGAATGTGTACGTGAAAAGCTCTTTCCAATCTTTTGTTTCTTCTTCTTAATAAATGAAACCTGCACATTTGAAGAAAACAAACGAAACCTTCGCGTAAAATCGACGGTAATAATATATATAAGACTCTACTAAACTAGAATATAATGCTTGTGGAATGGATGTTTACAATTTCGGAAAATTAAGACCGGAAAATTCCAAAATTTATAAGTAGCTCGAAAACGAGAAAAAGTAATCTGATGTTTTACTCCTTCCCCGACGCCGTTGCAATCCGGACACCGCAGTTATCCGACAAAAACTGGTCTGCAATTTTCTGGAAAAAAATTCTGGAAAATTTACATCTTTAGAATCTGGAAAAATTTCTGCAAAACATCCATTATGACTTGATACAAGCATTTGACTCGAACAAACACACATATATATCTTTTAATGAATTGTTATTCTCATGTTTACGTTTCTTTTGAAAACGTGTGTAATCCTCCCTACACTTATCCTTTATGTAAAATACCTTTATATGCAATTAAGACGAGGTTAAAAACAAAATAAAGCATTTTAACAAATTTAAACATGAGAATAAACAATTAATAAAAGATATATGACACTAACAAGCAAACAATTAAGCATGGGTTGCCTCCCACGAAGCGCTTTTCTTTATTTAAGAGTCTTGTAGCTAGACTCGTAATCGTGCCCTCACGTTTTTTCGTTTTGCATTCTCAACGAGAATTCTATCATATTGACAAAATTTTCATCGACTCTATATTTAGGCCCGAGGGTCAAGCAATCCTTATAATAAAGCCTCCTTCTTTCCCACATAAATTTATAACCTTTTTCAACATCTTCCTTGCATTTGTCCTCAAAAGCTTTAATGTTGTCTCGTTCAAAAATTGGTAGATGGCCATATTCATTTGTTTTCCAAGGCATCCTATAAGTGATTTCATCGGTTCCTTCCTTAAAACTAACCATTCCATCATACTTGTTATGGCTCATTTTAGATGTTTCAACAAACGGTTTCCCTAGCACTACTTGGGATAAGCTATAGTCAAGGACGCACCCTATATCTTCTAGGACTACAAAATCAACTAGATAGGTGAAATTTCCTATAAAGACATGCACATCCTTGACTCTTCCCACAAAGTTGCAAACTCCACCTGGATACTTAGGGTCTCTCCTAATATCAAGTCGCTCATTCATAATGTCATTATAGACAGCAGATGACATCACATTAATGGGAGATTCTGTATCTATGTAAGCATGGTCGACACTCCTATATCTGATCATACAAGGGATTTTTAGGTTCCAAGGATTTCCTCTCCTAATCTTTGGGCATATCCTAATGATGGGTGATCGGGGATTATCGATTATGTATTGATGGTAGACGACCTCTTCCTTAGTGGGGTAAAGATTAAAATAAGCACTATCCTCCTTATTAACGTCTATCCTATGCAACTCACTATAGTCTTTGATTTCATCAATGATTTGGTTGCAAAGAGAGTTGAAGGACTGATGGTTGAGTGGTAGACTTGGGCTTGGTGAGCAAAACTTAGAAAGAAAACGGGTAGTGAGATCTTCCCAACTTGAAATAGATCCCGTGGGAAGATGAAAAAGCCATTTACTAGCTTGTTTTCTTAAAGAGAATTGGAAGAGACGCAGGTGCGTGGTCTCCCGAGTAGTAGCATCAAGGTCGATGGAATCGACAATTTTAAGGAAATCCCTTAGATGCTGATTTGGATCTTCGGATCGAAGTCCATGGAATGCACATCCGTTTTGCACCAACCGGATGGTGTCGGATCGCAGGGCCGTAGTTTGGGCTTGGTCGGGAAGCTCAATGGTGTTCCTATAACCTTGGTGGCTAGGTCTGGAGTATTCACCAAGAGTACGGGCTCTTGGCGGGTCATTTGGTGGTAGGTTGATGAATGGTGGTTGGTTATCACCTTCCATGATGAAAAGTGATGGGATTACGAACAAAGGTCACGAAGAAGGGGGATAGACTATGAGAAAGCTAAAAATGAGAAAAAATTACTTGATAGGAATCAAGCAAAGAAACCTAAACGAGGTGGACTACAAACTAGCTATTCTATTCCCGGCGCCAAAAACTTGATAACGCTACACGCCGTTCGGGTCAAAGGAACTTACTTTTCTTCAAGCAAGTTTTATAACACCCTAGGCAGTGAACCTAATCGTTGTAGTGTAGTATTAGGGTAAGCCACGGGTATTGATATCGCTCTCTAGGGGAATAGGAATGCTAGTGAGAAGTTACTACGCTAAGGTTGGGGTTGAGGAAGATTATTTTTTATCTTTTTATGTTTTTAGGAAATTGAAAGGTACGAATCTCGGGGTTTGGATTTGGGGTTGGTATTTCTACCGATTACTCTACTTATCTAATTATCTAATCTAAGGTGTATGTAGTCTATGTCTAATTATTGTGTGCTCGTATGATAGTTTAAAGATGTGTTTACTTAGGTTTTACTACTCCTTAATTATCTCCTATTGGTGGTTGAATTGTCACGTCCTTATTCTTAATTGCGTTGTGTGTCTAAAGTTGTAGAGTATGCGTTTCTCCCTAACTCTTTGAACTTACCAAAGGGTCTCGTCTACAAAACCAACTAGGGATAATAAACTCTTCCTCTAAGGCACTCTTTGGATGGTTTAGCTTACAACTACTCAAGGATTTATATTCTAAGGTTCACAAAGATTTAATCAAGCATTAAGTATACAACGAATGACCTATCGCATTACTAGACCATTAACAAACTAAGATAAGAGACAACCAATCAATATTCAATAATTAAGTTTCATATTCCCTAAGCAAACACAAAAGTAAATTAGCCGGACATGGAGAACATGCAAGCATACACACAAATAATCAAAGACATAATTGTATTAATGAAGTAAAGCACTTATCTTGATGTAAGATAGGGTTTGGAACCCTAAAATACTGTACAAGACAGCCTTGGTTCGGTTTAGGTTTTTACTCCAAAAGACTACACACCAATACTGAAAAATTCGGATTTTATATATAAGATTACACATGCGACGGCGTCACCTTATGTTTTGTGACGCCGTCGAATCTCCGTCATTAGGGTTTCGTCTTGGCCACGTTAGACTTGCGACGGCGTCACCTTATGCCTGTGACGCCGTCCTCTTCAGCCTTCGACGCCGTCGATTGAATCTAGGCCGCCCGAGTTGCGACGGCCTACCCTTTTATAACTTGATGTCGTCACTTGAAAATAAGAGTTTTGGCTTCTGTCCCGTCACAAAATCCTCCGACGGCGTCGCAGATAAGCAGTAACGCCGTCACCTTATGTTTTCAACAGCCTAAGTGTCTCGATTCTTGACTTTGGCCATTTTCTTTGTATATCCGCGCCTTTTCGTCCAAATAAGTGCCATTACAGCAATTTGCCTTCAAGAGACCTAAAAAGTGAAAAGGAACGATATTAAGTAATAACGGATACAAAAGTGATCAAATAAGGGCTTAAATGACCCCTCAAAAAGGTACATTTTAAAACCTTATCAGGTATGCGTGTGATTGATGGTTTGAAATGAATGAGATGCGTACTATTTTTTTGATCGGATTTGTGTGGTGGTTGAGTTTTTGTTGAGAGATGTATTAGGGTTTGCTAACTGAGATTTATTTTGGGAGCGTGTCTGAGGATGTAGGCGGAGTATTTGACTGAGTGTGTTTTAGGGTTAATCTTAGTAAAATGTGTGTAGGGTTTGTGATATTTGTAACCGGTTATTAGGAGTTATGGATATGGACCAGGTTTTAAAATTGAGTGGATCGCATACTTCATTGGACTTGTTTGGGCTGGACTCGTGATGGGCTCGCATGAACATGTTCAGCATGTCAATTCTTTGGAATGATATGATGGAACTGATTTAAGAAACAAAGTTTGTTTTCCGAATTTTTCTTCACAAAAATTTTGGATACAAATTTTGTTATATTGAGTTCGAGTGGTATTTTGATCGTATTACGATTTTCACAAAGGATACAAAATCACTGCTTGTACTTAATTTTTGAGAAAAAGATTATTAAAGTCGGTGACCTCACTTGGGCTTTGGAGTTTGAATGGATTAATCACACTCTTCATTTGGAGGTTGATATACACTTTGGAAATTTTGTGTGATACTCTTTGGCCCATGAATTTTTAATGGCACAGGTATATATGTTGTGGCTATACCGTACTTATTCTCCTATTGATTTTTGATGCAATGATGATGAGATTTGATTATGAGGATTGGTACTTTGGTGTATACATTTTCACGAAGAATATTTTGTCACGGCTTGAATTGCTATTCAAAAATGTTGACTACGGGGTTTTTGTACGATATTTCTTATTTGGATGTGAAGTGAGATTTTTTCGGGCGCGTTTGCTTATTTCGTCTTCTTTCTTTCTACCCTTCTGCGAAGATGACTTGTTTGGGCATTTATTGAGTGTGATAAAGACTTGGCTATTTAGGTACGGTTGTGATTCTTTCTCGGTTTACCCACAACGTAACTATCACTTTGGTGTCTCACGCAGTTGAGGATACGTCAAGAGGTTTTGTACATTGGGTACACCATTTCTTCTTCACAAGGATTAGTACAAGTTTAAGTAACAAATCTGGGGAAGTTCACTTCATGATCAAGTTTGGCATATCGGGCTTACTTCACCATGTTGTCACTGCAAATGCCGACTGAATGCGTGAATGATGTGTTTACCAAAGTGTTTATTGGATGGTTAATGATATTGATGATGTTGGATAATGAACCATTGACGAACCGCAGCATGTTCCCCTAAAGCAGATATTCACCGAAACCAAAGTTGTCATAACATATTCAAGCTGACATTGTTTACGGTTTTGTCTTGATTTTGTAAAATCCCGCGAAAGAACCTATTTCTCGGTTTAAATCATAGACTTGTAAAATCACGTAATAATGGAAACATCCTGGTAAAAGTAAAGTGCATTTTCGAATCTATCTTACGGTTTATTCTTGGTTTTGTAAAATCCCGCGAAAGAAACTATTTTTCGGTTTAAACCTTAGAATTGTAAAATTCCATAATGATGGAACCATCATGGAGAAAGGAAAGTGTATTTCTGAATCTTATTTGATGTTGGTGCTACGGTTTCTACTTCGAAGAAGGGATAAAAGGGTGTACTTCATGAATTGGATGTGTGTTTGGTTATTTGTCATGACAGTTTGGTTATTACATGGTTTTACGGGGTGATGTGCTTTTAACCATGGTCGAGATGAAAACTATTATCAGAGTTCACTTAAAACGTCAAAGGAGGATAGTGTTGAGCTTTTAACCAGTAGATGTGACAACGGGGTTAATCCATTATTATTTATTTGAGGTTGAAGTGAATTATCACGGGCAAGTGTACTTAGTATCTGAAGGTATCGGGGATGGTTGGATGAAGATTCTTCATGATCCTTGTTCGAGCTTATTATCAAAAACGAAGACTTGGAAATCTAGTTATTGTTGGGTGTCTTTTACCTTTTCTTTTTACTACTTGGGGGAATTGGGCTCTTATCATCTCAAGATAACTATCACTTTAAGGAGTTACGTTGTAGTGTCTATTACTTGTTGGTTGGTTGAAGAGTATAGAGTAATTAGAGATTCAATGGAGCATGAATTCTCGGCACCGCTCTTTGTTACATATGTGCAAGTTTAAGTCACGAGTTCTGGGTAGTTTACTTCAGGGTCAAATTCATCATATTGGGTTTTCTCCATCAGCTGTCACGAAAAAGAGGCTACTGAATGATAATGGGGTTGATTACATGTTTTGCCAAGAGCTGAAAAGAGAGAGATCTATGACGTTTGAATACTTCAGTTCAAACCTCGTTCTCTAAAGAAAAGAAATGTGTACACTTCAGTGCGCATTATCTTCGGAAGAAGAGAAATCTTCTTATTATGACCATTCTCATCAACATACTTCATGCTTTTTCCATGCGCTTCAGTCATCAAGTGAACCGGACTACATTTGATTGTTTTCTTATTCCACTTGCTCAACTATAATGACGATGGCGACATCATGTGCTAATTTTGCGGGGGAGAAGTGTGAAGAGACTACATTTGGATGATTTCACTTATTTAATCAAGAATGGCAACTCCGTATGCAATTCTTGAGGGGGAGAAGAAGTGTGAATTTACTGCATGGTTGATTGATTTATGAGACTTAATGGTCAAACGGCTCCAAACTCATGTAAGAACCGAGCTTCTTCTTATCAGGTCATCTTTACATGGAGTTTCTTCTTAAGAGCCGTTGGTTGACATCTTCACATGGGCTGATATGACTAAATGACAAAGTGCTTCTAGTTGCTGGGCTGATTTCTTTGATGAACATCTTTCTGTTCTTGTTTGATTGGGAGGGATTTTAGTTAAGGAGATTTGCTACATATAAGGTAATTGGAACGCATTTGGTGAGATGAAGATGTTAACTATCAAATCCCCAACTGGACAATATTGAAGAAGGTCGAGTCTACAGTCGGTTCTACATTTTCTGCTACATGTTAGAAGACTAAAGACGAGTTGCATTTATCGATCTAAAGACTTCTTATTCAAGGCATTTATCAAAAAGATTGTCGGTTTAGGGGAGAGCACTTATTGGGGGAGGGTGAAATGTTTGAGTTAATCCCCAATTAGACTTGCTCACTTACTTCAGCAAGTTGATTCTCACAGATATATTTGTGCTAATAGTGCTCTTCTCAAAAGATTTCAAATATTTGGGCTTATAATATGATTGCTGATTCTGAAGTATCAAAACCAGCAAGGGGGAAGGAGACACGTATCTAAACGCGAGTAAACTTGATGAACTTAATACTTCTAAGTGATTGAAGATATCCTGGGAAGACAAATGTCATTACCGCAGAGACACTCAAGGTTTGACTCATGGCGTTTAGTGTTCTTATTCCAACTATGTGGGGGAAGAGATGGAAGAGTTAGTTTCAGAAGATGAAAGAGGTACACAAGTGTGTGATGATTTTGATGTTATCACAATCATCAGGAGAGAGAGATTGTGTACATTGGGGATGCTCAGCTGTTTTACTTGAGGGCTTAATCAATGATTCAGAGATATAATCACTTATTCAGGTGTTGAAATCTGCAGAGATTGTCACCCGCAGAGATAATCAGTGATTCGGCCTGGTTCTTCAATGTTATCGGTTATTCTCTCTCTGGGCCTTCGGGTACTTCGGGTTCTTGAGCTTCATACACTTTCTTCGGGGGAGAGAAAAGTATACATCGGGGTTATTCTTTGGCTATTGGACTTAATCTGCTACTTCGATGGTATAAGTTTCTCTGTCTTCGGGTATATGTGTATTCGGGTTCGTGAGCTCTAGTCTAAGAGACTGACTGCATCAATTCAACTACGTAGGGGAAGTTGTCTCGTGACACCTTTTGGAATGGACTGCTTCAGACTTCAGTGGAAAAGGAATTAGAGAAGAGTTATTTAAGCGTGGGATGAAACGTTGCCGTTCTTCTATTGGATGATATAACCTCGAACGAAGAATCACGGTGATTATTCTTAAAAGGAGCAGCAAGATCGATGATAATGGTGTGCTTCTTTATGCACCTGGCTAATGGAAGCTTGAAAGAAAGCTTTGAATCTGCTCAGCTAAAGGATTTTCGGTTTGGGGGGAAGCTGCCAAAGCCTCACTTTCAGATGGTTTAATTTCTTTCTTCAATGCAAGAGCCTCGGAAGCTTTGGTGGTGAAAGTTTTAGGGATGATGACTTCTATCTTCTACAACGAGGCTGCTCGATATCCTTATCTCGGTACTTGTATCATCATCTTCTTAATCTATATCATCTACTCTATCTGTAAATATTTATCAAAAACCAAAATACAAAAATATAAAACCAACAAAAACCCTTAAAAATCAGAAAATTTGAAAAATACCAAAAATATGTTTTCCAAGACATGTCTTCTGGTATTGATAACATCTGCGGTCTTAGAAATGTCATTCAATAATGGCACGGGACCATAGATGAAGTTCGGGCAGAAGGTGTAAATATTTCCTTTCAAAACATGTCATAAATCAAATGGCTTACAGTTATTTCAGACTGTAACCCGCGCTTCAAAAAAAATGGCTTGCAGTTACTTCAGACTGTAACCCGTGCTTCAAATGATGGTTTGCTATTATTTTAGATAGCAACCCGTTCTTCAAAGAAAGGAAAGTGCTACGCTAAACCAATTTTCAAATATTTTGTGCACTTATCCTAAAACAAAATGAGGAAAGCATGTCGAAGGACTGCTGTTCCTACTCAAATATTTTTCTTTCTAAAATTCTTCAGAAAAATATTTGTTTTAACAAAATGGTGGAAAATGAGTTGCTTTAAAAACAATCTGATTCAGTTTTTATTAAAATTGAAAACTTAATCAATGACTTCAGCGCTTTTAACCTTTTCAGAAAAATAAGTCATTGATTGAGGGGGAGAATGTTTTCAAAATTATATCATCTAACGGACTTTCTTAATTATCCTACGTGCTTAATTAAAAATGATATTTGCCTATGTCGAAGGACTAGGAATTTAGGATATGATTGTTAGGATTAGATGATTAGAGTTAGATGAACACATAATTCCCATGCCTTTATATGATCAGATTGATATGTTGGATTGACTTTTATTAGTCGATTGTTGTTTGGGTGATGTCGACCACCATATATCTGATTGTGTTCACTAACGTATGCAGGTATTTTGGTATAAAAGAATGTTCCCGATCCGGATCCCACAATTGAAGATGATTGGATGCCAAAAGGAAAGGGTAACTATATCTTGGGTTGACAAATGAAGAAACATAGATTGAAACAAGCTGAAGAAGATAAGAAGAATAGAGAAGCACTGGCAAAGGTAGTCGCTGAAGAAGCTGAGAACATGGGAATTGATCCTAAGAAACTCCAAAAAGGTCGCAGGACAAAATTCAAGGAAGCTCGGCCGCTCGGATGGTGAAATGAGAAAACAATTTGAAGAAAAGAAGAAGAAAACTGAAGCCATCAGGCAAAGCAGAATTGAGCATTACAACTGGACAATGACAAGCCGAAGGCTTCCTGAAAGGATCACAGATTTCAGAATCATCCCCAATACCAAACCACTGGCAATGAACGTTTACATAGGGGATGATAAAAGACACTTCGAGGTTCATGATCCCCTCAAATTCACTAACTTTGGGATCACTGAACTCGATGAGCTTGGTCCAATTATTGAAAAGAAGAAGAATGCTTTGGTTAAGGACCCGATGAAAATGCTCAAGAAAATATATGAAAGACTGAGGGATTGTCCACCCAACTGGGAATTCAGCCCGCCTTAATCGCACCACAAGGATCTCAACCACAATCATCCACCGGCAAAGGAAGAGAGTTGAGTTCCAACCGAGATTAAAGTGCCTGACTCGAGTGTAACAGGAGCTCAAGGAGTGAAGTTTGTGAACTGTCTTGTGATTGAAAATCCTGAAAGAGGGCTATTTTTCATTGATGTCTATGGAAACCCAAAGATTCCAAAGGTGGAGTGATATTGATCAGGCTGGAGTGGCTACAATGATCAGCTATATTCCAGTGGCCTCTCAAATTCGTGACTCGCGAATATCGGTTCTGACTTAAACGCAAAGATAAGAGACCATCCTGATAGGGAAACACTCATCACCAAAAAGGTCAAACTTGAAGCAATGGGAATCCATCCGGACTGACATCATTTTGTTTTTTTTTTGTACTAGTGATAGGAACTATGTAATCTGATCAATAAAAGATGTATGTTTTGTTAATTTACTCGGTGTTCCTTATTGTATTCATTAGTACATTCAGTGTAAGAAGAAGCCATTTGCTCACTTACATTGATCAACCACTTAGGCTATTTGTATATCCAAATAGGGGGAGACTGTTGGGTTCAAGAAATACCCAAACCCCTTAATCTAGGATTTGAATAGAAAATAGCCCAAGTGTTTAGTCCGTTAAACACTAACAGTCACCGAGTGCATAGTCTCTCGTGAGTCATCTTCGGATACTCAAGACGAGGCGAAGAAGAAGTCTCTCCACTCGGTAAGGCGGAACTTAAAGGGTGAAGACTGAGTCAAGAAGAAGATGATGGATTCAGTGAGTGATGACAATAACTCACTGAATCCCCAAGACTCCTCTCCAACCGCTACATCAAGACAAACTGAAGTAGAAGACTGAAGGATGAAAAGATCAAGAAAGAGCGGGACAAGGCGGGATAAGTTTGAATCAAATAAGACAACGTCCTTATCAACCAAAGTCAACTTTCCCTGAATGGCAAAAGATCGGCTCGGTGTCATCACTGAACTTAGGAAAGAAGTCTTGTCTCTTACCTAGAATAGTCTTTGTAAACAGAGACAAAATACATCAAGATTTTGTCTTCTATGATGTCAGTTTGTTACTTAGGAAAGAGTTAAAACTCATACATGTATAAATAGCATAAGAGATGGAGTGAAAAGGTTAAGCTTGTGAATTGTAAAAACACACATACACGCAAGCCATCTTTTCACTCCTCCAAATACTACTTAGTTCCTGAGATAGCTTAGTGAGCTCTAAGAGTTGTGCTCAGACTTAGCCTGAGCTTAGAGAGGAGTCACCCAACTTTGTCATTTCAATCCCAAGTACTATTCCACAAGTACTTGGGTAACGTATTCTTTGTTGATTTATTTCTAATAAGAATATGATGTTGAAAATTACTCTGTGTGTTTTACTTATGTTAATTTCAGTCATAGTTCACTATTAACTTGTTTTATATATTTAAACTGTTTTAAACGATAGTGAACGGGGAACAACAAGTGGTATCAGAGCAAGGCTAATTATAAAACTCGTTTTAAGGCCGCTCTAAAAGTTTTTAAATTAGGATCCTAAATGGCTGAAATTGATGTACCCCAACTAGTCGATAAAAAGGGTGGAGCTTATTCACTGTTGCCCTAGACTTGAAGTTGGCAAATTCAACAAATGGAAAAAGCGAATGCTTTGCTATTTGATTGGGATGGAACCTTATTATATCAAGTGTATAAATGAAGGTCCATTTGTCCCAAAGGTCTGAAGGGTTGCCCAAACCTCAAGCTCAGTGGACCAGGATGAAAGGAGAGTGGTCAACCAAGACCAAAGACTCAAAAGTATCATAATATCTTGTCTTCCTGACGATATTATGGAGTCTGTTATAAGCTATAGTACAGCTAAGCAAACCTGGGATGACCTAGTTCATAGTCATGAAGGACCATCTGATACCAAGGAAAACAGGATAATGGACTTGAAACTTGAGTATAACACCTTCGGGCTAAGGACTCGAAACTCTCTCTCAAACTTACACTCGGTACAAAACTCTTTTAAATGAACTGTCAAATGATGGTGTTAAGTTGTCCAAACATGAAATCAATGTTGGTTTTGTCAACAGTCTCCCCGAGAAGTGGTTGAATTTCTCTCAGGGACTTAGGAATGCTAATCATATCCAAAATCTTGATCTTCCTAAAATTTATGGGAAATTTGTCTATGAGGAAAACCTCATCAACAGACGATACCCGACTTAAAGAAGTCTCAGGAAGTCAAGAAGTCCCTAACCACCACCTCATCACCAATATCAACTGCTTTCTATTCTAACAATATTGTTCAAGATTTTCAAGAAAATTCGATGATGAGCCGATGAGAGATCAAGTGAGGAGTACCTAAATGACCCGAACACTGAATTCCGTGAAAGGGCACTCCTTGCTAACTCTCGAAGGTTTATAAAAGAAACAAAGGTTTTTCAAATGCCAAAGCAAATGAGGACACTGAATGCTTTAAGTGTCACAAAAGAGGTCATTTTGCAAAAGACTGTTTTTCAAAACAATTTCAACCCTCTTATAAACCATCGGGTCAAATCAGTCCCTCGGCTTTAGCAAATTTCAACCAAAAATCTATCAATCTCATCAAAACCTTCAAAACAAATCTGATCAAAACAAAATTGTTGATTTTGAAGCAAAATATAAGAAAGTCAAAGCTAAGCTTGCATTGCTCGATGCCAGTCCCTCAGAAACAACAAAAAGTGTTCAATCTGCAGGGGTAAAACAAAGGCCTTGTTGCTGAGACCTTCGACCGGGATGAAGAGCCGTGTCATCGATGATGAAATGGTTCATGTCAGTGCACTGATGGCCCTCTCAGAAGAGGACAAGCTAGCTGTTGGAAAGAATCATGCCAGAAACGGGAAATGGGTCAACATCACTATGAAGAAGGTAAACATCTTACTTTCTATGGATGATGACTCGATTGGCCTTATATGAATTATATTAATGTTGACCTTAAGTTCGTCGAAGAGCAAAGATTAAATCTTTTTCAAAATACAACAAGCTAAGTTTTGAATTAAACAAGTGTAGAGATGAACTGCTTATTTTAAAATAAGCCAAGCTTGAGGCTGTCACTTTGCAAATTCAAAACACTGAACTAGTTAAGAGAAATCAGGCTCTTGAAGATGAACTTAAAAAGAAACAAGATATTCTTGATAGTTGGACTGCAAAGAATCCCAGGGTCTTTGATGTTGTGGGTGCCCCCAGTAGCAAAAAGAGAGTCATAGGTGAAGATCATCTCCCTGACTCTCTCAACAAAGACCAGTCTCCTAAGCCATTTTTGTCTGGTGGCATGATTACAAATATGTTGACTAATCCCAATTCCAGTGATTGGATTGAACGGGTTAATCCTGAGAGTAAGCTTCCAAATTTCGATTCGGGAAGGATTCTAGAGCCTGAAAGTCAAGCTCTAAAGAGCATGCTTGGACTCCCTGATGTGCCCAGTAGTATGAACACATCTCGAGTCAAGCAAGATCTCAAGCACCGCTTCCACCACTGAAACCTCTTTAGGGTGCTGCTCCAAGCTCTGAGCTTACTCTACTGCAATTCAATCCTCATTCACCAAAAGAAAGGTCTGGACTTGGTAGAACCATCCTGAAAAGACCAACAAAACCAACTCAACAAGAGTCTACTCCTACTGAGACTTCAACATCCTCTGTCCCCACTGACCAAATTCAAAGAATCGACCGAACTAGTGAGGAAGATTACTGAAAAAATGGAATCCATTGAAAAGGTCCCTGAACCAATCAAGGAGACAAATTCAGCTTCCTCCAGTTCATCAAAGTCTAAGTCAACCTCCAAAAACAAGCAAAAGTGTGAGCTGTGTCATTACACCAGCCATACCACTGACAACTGTTATAGAATCCTTTTCTGCATGATCTGCAAAAAGGATGATCACAGGACTGCAGACCATCTACAGTGTCAGTTAAGCAAACTATACCAAAGTTGGTCATCAGTATGCTTCATCCTCCAAAGCTGCTCCCAAGAATAGAGCAAAACCTTTTCCTCTGTGCCCTCACTGTGGGTTTAATGATCATCATCAGGATGATTGTCTCATGAACACATGCTGTGATATATGCGGTAATCCAGCTCATGAGACATCCCAACATGACAGTGTCATTCATGCAAGGAGAAATTCTAAACAACCCAGAGTCACTGAGTCATCCTCAGCCTCTAAATGCAAAACCTGTGGTAGCACTATTAAGTGGGTCACTAAGAGAAACTAATTCAAAGAGACCTTGAGACCCAAGCCCACTAGTAAGTGGGTCACTAAGAGAAACTAATTCAGTTTACTGCTTGTGCAGAGACATGCTAGGGATCCTATTTGGCATCTAGACAGTGGATGCTCAAGAAGCATGACTGGTGTGAAGGAATATCTGCACAAGTATGTAAAGGAACCAGGGCCCAAGGTAGTATTTGGTGATAACTCATCATGTCCCACTGAAGGTTATGGTTCAAGAACTGCAATGGAATAGTTTTCTCTAGAATAGCTTATGTCAATGGTCTCAAATACAATCTCATCGTGTCACAACTATGTGATGCTACATACATTGTACAATTCAATGATAAACAAGGTACCATTTTCAATGCCAACAAGGAAGTTGTGTTGATAGCTCCTAGGAGAGATGATGTTTATGTGTTAGACATGTCAACACTCTCCCAAGATGGAACTTGTCTTTTTGCTAAAGCCACTGAAACAATTAATTGGCTGTGGCATAAGAGACTCTCACACTTAAACTTCAAAAACCTCAACAACTTGGCAAAACAAAACAAGGTCCTTGGCTTACCATCAATGGTCTTTGCAAAAGACAAACCATGCTCACCTGTGTGAAAAGGTAAAACCACAGAGCATCATTCAAAACCAAACAAAATTTCTCCATCAAAAGCTTCCTTCACCTCCTGCACATGGATCTCTTTGGACGTGTCAGTCCCCAGATCAATCCAGCACGAGAAGTATACACTTGTCATTGTTGATGAGTTTTCAAGATACACTTGGGTATACTTTTTTCCAAAAAAGTCAGTGATACAATAATGTCATTCATCGGAAGATTGAAAACCGAATGACATTACTGTTAAACAAATCGAACGACAATGGTACTGAGTTCATAAATCATGAGCTTGAGAGTTTCGTGATGAAAAGGAATTTCTCAAAATTTCTCGTCTCCATATACCCCTGAACAAAATGGGGTTGCTAAAAGAAAAAACAGAACTCTTATTAAGGCTGCTAGAACCATGTTAAATGGCTCAGCCCTCTCAAAACATTTCTGGAATGAAGCAGTCAAAACCCCTGTTACACTCAAAACAAGTCAATCATTGTCAAAAGACATAATAAAACCCCATATGAGATCTTCAAAGGTAGACTTCCTGACATCATCTATTTTCATGTGTTTGGATATCCTGTGTTCAATCATAACCACAAGGATCATCTAGGCAAGTTTGATGCAAAAGCTGATGATGGATACTTCTTAGGCTACTCACTGATCTCCAAAGCCTTCGGGGTTTTTAACACAAGGAGACAACAAGTTGAGGAAACCTTTCATGTCACCTTTGATGAAAGTGCTGAAAGCATCAGGTTCACCAACATTTCATGTCACCTTTCATCTCTACAGATGTTCTAAATGATTCTGTGGCTCTTGCACCTGAACTCACATCTGAACTCCCAGTGACATCATCAAGCTCAGATCCCAGACCACAAAGTAAGTGGACAAGAACTCAAGACATTGAGCTTGTAAACATCATTGGTGAACCCACTGAGGGCATGCTCACTAGAAGCATGGCTGCTAATCTAACTGCAGCTTCAGCCAATGAATGTCTATATGCTGATTACCTATTAGATATAGAACCCAAAAGTGTCACTGAGGCTCTTAAACACCCAAGCTGGGTTCAGGCTATGCAAGAAGAACTGCAACAGTTTGACAAAAACAAGGTCATGACCTTGATCAAATGTCCTCAGGATGTAGTAGTCATAGGAATGAAGTGGGCTTTAAACAAAACCGATGAAAACGGCACTGTCATTAAAAACAAAGCACGACTTGTAGCCAAAGGTTACAGTCAACAAGAAGGCATTGACTATGATGAGACATTTGCTCCTGTTGCAAGAATGGAAGCCATCAGATCTTCCTTGCATATGCAACATACATGAACTTTCTACCAAATGGATGTTAAAAGTGCATTCTTAAATGGTGATCTCAAGGAAGATGTGTATGTTCAAGCAACCCCCAGGCTTTGAGAGTAGTGAATTCCCTGACTATGTCTGCAAGCTTGACAAAGCCCTCAATGGACTTAAACAAGCTCCAAGGGCATGGTATGAAACTCTCTCAGCCTTCCCGATACAAAACAAGTTTGTCAGAGGAAAGATAGACAACACACTGTTTGTCTATAGAACTAAACAGGATGTGATACTAGTCCAAGTGTATGTTGATGATATCATTTTTGGCTCAACAAACTACAAACTTTGCAAACAGTTTGAAAAACTGATGACAAAGAAGTTTGAAATGAGCATGATGGGGGAACTCACATACTTTCTTGGACTACAAATCAGGAAAACTGATAAAGGAATATCCATCAGTCAAGAGAAATACACCAGAAATCTCTTGAAGAAATAAGAGATATCTGACTGTACCTCAGTGAAGACTCTAATGGTCCCACCTAACAACCTTGGACCTGATCTCACTGGAAAATCAGTCAATCAAACCCATTTCAGAGGGATTGTTGGATCACTGATGTATCTAACTGCTTCTAGACCGGACATCCAATTCTCAGTCTGTCTAATAGCAAGATATCAGTCCAATCCTAAAGAATCCCATCTCACTGCAGCCAAAAGAATACTCGGTACCGAAGGGAACCCCAAATCTTGGACTCTATTATCCAAAATGCTCAGGGTTTGATCTTAAGGGTTACTCTGATTTTGATTATGCTGGCTGCAACATGGACAGAAAAAGTACCTTAGGGTCCTGTCAATTTCTTGGAGGAAAATGGTTTGTTGGAGTGCTAAAAAGCAACAATCGGTGGCTATGTCCTCAGCTGAAGCTGAATATGTAGCTGCAGCAGGATGTTGTGCCAATGTATTATGGATGAAAAGTCAACTCTGACTATAACATCCATTACAAAATGGTGCCCATCTTTGTGATAACACCGCTATTGCAATCTCCAACAACCCTGTCTTCCACCAAAGAACCAAACACATTGATATCAGATATCACTTCATCGGGGATCACATAATGAAGGGTGACATTGAACTTCATTTCATCCCTACTGAATATCAATTGGCTGATATCTTCACCAAACCCTTGGATGAACCTACCTTCGAGAGACCGAAAGCTGAATTGGGAATGCTTGACATTGAAAGTCAGGTATCTGAAAACCAATCTCAGTAAGTTCTCTGAAATGGTTCGTCCTCCCTAAACATCCAAAACAAACCTCTCACTGAATGAGTAAGACTCATTCAGGGTCCCTGACATTTGACATAGAGCATTGAATGAGTAACTAAATGATCCAAGTATCAGTTACTTAAATGTCCTAGGTTGGTAACCACACTAATTTAATAAAGGAATATATGTCTCTTTGTCTTACTGTCATCCCACTTGGCATTTAATGCCTCCTCTAACAAAAAATATCAAATTGATATTTTATCTCTGCAAAAGTGTACTTTTACTGTAATCGCAATCGTTCCCTTGAAAAACGATATTTTACTGCGGGTAATGGAGTGGTAGCATTAAATGTGGAAATTCAAACGTTTTCCAAAAACCGACTCTTAATATTCCCATTTGTGCACAAATCACCCTTCTCACCACTCTATAAATACCCTCTTCCAAAACAAATAAACACACACAAATTATTTTCTGCAACAAACTTCTGTCAAAATCATTTCTAAAAACTCATAAATATTTGTGTGTGCTCAAAAACTCTTCAAACCTCTTTTGGAAAAACCTTCTTGTAAACATTTACAAAAGTTTTTCATCACAAACTTGAGAGATAAAAAAAAAACTTTGATTATTCTAGTCAAAATATTTTCAAAACCCTAAAATATTTTAATTGGAAATGGCTAAAACTCAATCACTCCAGTTTGCTTCTCAGTGGGTAGGGGATCTTACAAATGTTGAATTTAAAACTAATAATGTCATAGGCAAATTTGAATACCTTGAAACTGTCCCAGCCTACAAAGACATTATGAAATTTTTGTTTAATTGCCCACTGAAAATGGCCTTTATTCAGTGTCCCTCCGTTGTTTACCAAAATCTCCTCAGGGAATTTTGGGCAACAGCCAAGGCCTATGACCCGACACCCTCCACTGATGAGAACAACCTCATACCTCTCAGGGAATATCTTATCGATTCATCCACGGGGGCAACAACAATTCACCCTGGATTACAAAATGTTTTGCACTTCAACAGGGTTGGATTATAACAAAGGAGTTTATGTCGCCCATCCTGAACCCTCCACAGTGAAGGATGGGTTAAAACAAATCGTTTTAGATCTAACGTTTTTGGACAGGACCCCAGTCACCAAAAGCTCATTTCCCGTGGCTTGGAGGATCCTATTCACTTTTGTGATTCAGGTCCTCGGCGGGAACCACTCATCCACCGAACAAGTTAACTCTATTCAGTTGATGATGGCATACTGCTTAATGAATGGGATCACTATCGACATAGGGAGATCATTTACGTGATCTCAGTAACCAAGCTACAGAGAAAAACTAGGACGAAATACGTTTCGTATCCTAGGTTTGTCTCTTGCGCTTTGCAAGTGTTACTGGGTTCAAATTATCCTCAGGAAGAAAAATTTTGTGCTTTACCGGGCATCCTGAGCCAATCAAATTTTCAAAAGGACCCATCCCTTGTCACTAATATTGAATTGACGGCCCATATGGTTGCCGAAACAACAGGAGGGATCGGTGTCTCCAAACCCTGCTCCTAAAAAGAGAAAAAGGGAAGTCTCAGACTGGGACTAAGACTAAACCCAAGTCCTGGGCCCCGAGGCTTCAGGAACACAGCCTAAAAGGCACAAAAGGCCCGAGACTAAAAAGACGCCCACTGATGACCAGGAAACATCCACCCCCGTGACAACGAAGGACACTGATACATCACAGTCAGTGCCCTTGGTCACAACCACTACTCCCCAAGATCCAGAGGGACACATACAACCCGCTGGTAGGGGAGCGCCTTCCACAACACCCAAGGATGACATTAGCAAATCACGCCTTTGTCCGAGGGCACACCGATCGATCCCAAAGACTCGAGAGGGAATAAAACAACCCGATAGGGATACAACTATCACTGACTCGCTAAAGGCACTGGGAAACGCCCACCGTGTCTCGGGGTCACTAGGGGACAAAGACTCGGAGGGAAAGGAAAAACCCGCCGATACGGAACCCACAACCAATTCTGACTCCAGCGAAGGCATTGGGAAACGCCCACCAGTGTCCGAGGGGTCAACGGGGGACAAATACTCAGAGGGAAACATACCACCCGCTGATATGGAACCCTTCACCAACCCCGGTTAATTGTCGATGTTACTGGCATACTATTTTCTCAAGATGAGCTTGCTGAAACAGATGATGAAATTTTATCACCGAGAAGAAACGGACGCCGAGGTTCAAGTGAACAAGAGCCTCACCTTATCCACATGAGCATACTGAATCACCATCCAGCCGACAATGATGACTCCTCTTCCTCCACTTATGAATTTGAAAGATTTGATAATGTTCTCCCACTCACCGAAAGACGGCTTGTTCAGTGGATCATCAAAGCGTCTCAAAGGTTATACTCGGGTCACTGACACTCGTGGGAAAAACACACCGAGGCTGCCGCAAGTTATGCTGATCTAAAGGATGAGGTACATGGCTTTGATGAAAATGTTCATGAGCACAGGGATCTGATGTATGACAATCTTCACCGACTGGATGACAACATGGCTAAATTCCTCAGGCATCTTCAAGGTGTAGGTACAAAGATAGATGAAATCAAGGAATTTGTCAAAGAAGACCCAACACTCAACTCTAAAGTGCTAGAGGCGACTGAGGCGTACTTGAAACAATCCTCAAGCCTAACTGAACTGCCGCTATGCTCAAGACCGCAAATGTTCAGGGTCTTCCATCCTCAATCCAGTCTCTTCAAGCTACATTGGACTCTTTGAATACGCAGGTGGCTACTTTGACTCGGCATCCTCATCCCGGCCGGAATCTTGGGCCCGAATGACTGCTCTGGAAGTTTCTCAGCTAATTTGGAAGCTAAAGTCACCGGTATTCAATCCGACACTTCCGACATCAAGGCTATGATCTCAAAATTTATCAGGCCTTCAAGGGTCAAGCTGCCACCCTCCAAGACCGACTCCAACTCTTGCCCTCACCGAAGCTCCGCAGTTGAGGGGAGAATATTGTGAAGAACCTCCTTCTCACACCGAGGGGAGCCAACACCATCAACATCGTGGCACAAATCTCATCATCACCACCAGTCCTCAAAGAACACCTATCTCATCAATCCCACCAACAACATCAACAACAACAACACCGACAGAATCACACCAATAACAACAACACTACCACCCTGGTAGCAACTTCATCTTCCTCAGGCCGGGACAAAGGAAAAGGCAAAATGACAACTCCCGAGCCCGAGAAGATTCCCTACAAAATCGGCGACATCAATACCTTCTCACACCTCAATAGCTAAGTAAATATCTTGCTAAAGAAGAACAGAGATTGAAACAAGCTGAAGAAGATAAGAAGAATAGAGAAGCACTGACAAAGGTAGTCGCTGAAGAAGCTGAGAACATGGGAATTGATCCTAAGAAACTCCAAAAGGTCAGGCAGACAAAAATTCAAGGAATCTCAGTCGCTAGATGGTGAAATGAGAAAACAGTTGGAAGAAAAGAAGAAGAAAACTGAAGCCATCGGCAAAGCGAATTGAGCATTACAACTGGACAATGACAAGCCGAAGGCTTCCTAAAAGGATCACAGATGTCAGAATCATCCCCAATACCAAACCACTGGCTATAAACGTTTACAGAGGGATGATAAAGACACTTCGAGGTTCATGATCCCCTCAAATTCACTAACTTTGGGATCACTGAACTCGATGAGCTTGGTCCAATTATTGAAAAGAAGAAGAATGCGGTGGTTAAGGACCGATGAAAATGCTCAAGAAAAGATATGAAAGACTGAGGGATTGTCCACCCAACTGAATTCAGCCTGCCTTTAATCGCACTACAAGGATCACAACCACAATCATCCACTGGCAAAAGGAAGAGAGTTGAGTTCCAACCTGATATTAAAGTGCCTGGACTGGAGTGTAACAGGAGCAGCCTGAAGGAGTGAAGTTTGTGAACTGTCTTGTCATTGAAAAGCCCGAAGAGGGCTATTTTTTTATTGATGTCTATGGAAACCCAGCATTCCAAAGGTGGAGTGATATTGATCAGCCGAGTGGCTACAATGATCGGCTATATTCTAGTGGCCTCTCAAATTCGACTCGCGAATATCAGGTTCTGTACTGACTTAAACGCAAAGATAAGAGACCATCCTGACAGGGAAACACTCATCACCAAAAAGGTCAAACTTGAAGCACTGGGAATCCATTTGGACTGACATCATTTTGTTTTATCTTTTGTACTAGTGATAGGAACTATGTAATCTGATCAATAAAAGATGTATGTTTTGTTAATTTACTCGGTGTTCCTTATTGTATTCATTAGTACATTCAGTGTAAGAAGAAGCCATTTGCTCACTTACACGGATCAACCACTTAGGCTATTTGTATATCCAAATAGGGGGAGACTGTTGGGTTCAAGAAATACCCAAACCCCTTAATCTAGGATTTGAATAGAAAATAGCCCAAGTGTTTAGTCCGTTAAACACTAACAGTCACTGAGTGCATAGTCTCTCAGTGAGTCATCTTCGGATACTCAAGACGAGGCGAAGAAGAAGCCTCTCCACTCAGTAAGGCGGAACTTAAAGGGTGAAGACTGAGTCAAGAAGAAGATGATGGATTCGTGAGTGATGACAATAACTCACTGAATCCCCAAGACTCCTCTCCAACTGCTACTGAAGACAAATGAAGTAGAAGACTGAAGGATGAAAAGATCAAGAAAGAGCGGGACAAGGCGGGATAAGTTTGAATCAGATAAGACAACATCCTTATCAACCAAAGTCAACTTTCCCTAAATGGGAAAAGATCAGGCTCAGTGTCATCACTGAACTTAGGAAAGAAGTCTTGTCTCTTACCTAGAATAGTCTTTGTAAACAGAGACAAAATACATCAAGATTTTGTCTTCAGATGTGTCAGTTTGTCACTTATGAAAGAGTTAAAAATCATACATGTATAAATAGCATAAGAGATGGAGTGAAAAGGTTAAGCTTGTGAATTGTAAAAACACACATACACGCAAGCCATCTTTTCACTCCTCCAAATACAACTTAGTTCCTGAGATAGCTCAGTGAGCTCTAAGAGTTGTGCTCAGACTTAGCCTGAGCTTAGAGAGGAGTCACCCAACTTTGTCATTTCAATCCCAAGTACTATTCCGCAAGTACTTGGGTAACGTATTCTTTGTTGATTTATTTCTAATAAGAATATGATGTTGAAAATTACTCTGTGTGTTTTACTTATGTTAATTTCAGTCATAGTTCACTATTAACTTGTTTTATATATTTAAACTGTTTTAAACAATAGTGAACGGGGAACAACAAACTATCATACCTGACACTAACAATTTTTAATGTTTATAATTGGTCCTTATCCATCATTTTTCAAAATTAAATCTTGCCACGTCTTTCCCCAAAATTTTCTAAATGATTTAAATCAATTGGGATCACAAATCTCAAAAGGTTTGAAATTTTTGATCGGGGGAGAGATCGTGATTTAAATCTCAAATTTGTTTTAATGGAATCGGTTTTAGTCCTTTATAGGCACTCCTGCCTCCGTGTGCCAAATGATTTCAAATACACAATGCACATGTTGAGGAGGAGGATTTATCCAAAAACAAGATGAGTATTTAAACCTGGCCACATACTCTCCTATGTTTTCTAAACCTTATTAAATCACTTGGGATCCAAAATCTCAAAGGGTTTGATATTTTTGATCGGAGGAGAATTTGTGATTTAATATGAAATCTGATAAATGATAATCATTTTGACTCAAAGTGCAAGTTCTCTTTAATATGTGCTAAACTCTTTCGTTTATCGATGCACATATTGAGGGGGAGCAAATGGTTTCTTAATGGCTTTTGTGATCATGGATGTGCTTCAAAATAACTCTTTCCTCTATGTGATAAAATGACTTCAAATATCCTATGCACATATTGAGGGGGAGAATTTACCAAAGAAAATCAAATGGCTTTTTCTATGGAAATTGTGATCAAGAATTTAATTCAAAAGAACTCTTGCCTCCATGTGCTAAACAATTTATAAAATCATATGCACATGTTGAGGGGGAGCATTTCTAAAATGATCAAAACTATTAAGGTACAAAATGCTTTGATCTCATATCAAAAGTACCTTGATTGATTTTCCAAATGATTTTTCTATTGGTTTCAAGAAAGAATGAACTATACCAAAAGACCGACCATTTTACTTTATGCATGGAGTTATAAGGATGGTGAGGTTAGGTATTCGTTCCCACGATCCCGCCAGAGCCGGAGGGATCTACCCAGGGACAATCCACTAGATAGTATAGAAGTCCTTAGGTATGATAAAAAAAGGAGAAAAGTGAGATATGGGAAGAGTGCGGACTGAAACAGAGCTAGTACTGGAATAAACCCAACAAGGTTCTAGTAATGAAGTCTCGGTAAGCACTGAAGGGGTTGAAGAATGAAAAAGAAATGAATGAGAAAAGGGTGAAAAGAAATAGCCCTCCAATAATTCAACCTTAAGGCAGAAACCGGGTTCAATACATATGCTACTGGTGGTTACCAAGGTAACGCCGGTATTGAAGACAAGACGTCATGGACTCAGTGACGCACTGCACTAAACTTCCCAAGCTACTCAAGTTCCTCTTAAAAGGGCTTGTTTCATTCTCACGGGGAACCTACATAATCTATCGACTTTCTCTTAGAGATTGTTGATATTGAAGAAGGAGACTCTCTCCCTAGTCTCCGGCATAGGAACCAAATGTGCACTATTGAGTCTAAAGCCACGAGATCATCAAATAAATCTCTTTAGGACACTGTCATTGAAGACTCTCTGTTTCACACAATGTAGAAAGAGATATTATATCTTATGAGTCCTACGCATTATCCTTGTGGTATTGCCAGAACATTCGAGTGATATGTAAAAGTATTAACGATGAAGATGGAAATCCTTCTAGAGCCAACATCAAACAAGCTCTTGGTGGGTGACATGTGAGATCTTTCTAAAGATCAAGCTTGTGACAACTGGATAGAAACAATGGGGCGATTCAGTCTTGAATCAACCTTGGTCCAGGAAATGAATTGACGAATACTTTTGGAAAAACCGTTCGATGTGCAAATCTTCTTTTCTCTAGCACATCGAATGTGTATTCATGTTTCAAATTCAAAAAGTATCTCTGATTGAAAAAATACTTTTGGAAAAACCGTTCGATGTGCAAATTTCTTCTTTTCTCTAGCACATCGAATGTGTACTCTTTTATAATACAAAAAGTATTTTGATTGAAAATTGATTTTTCTCATAAAACCTTCGTCGTATTGCAAAACACTTTCTTCAAGCAATACACGATTGTTTTTCAAATCAATTTTTCATCAATCAGTGAATCTCAATTCACTGGTTCACTCACTCCGTGTTGTCTTCTTTGAGACGTTCCGGTTTGAGAACAGCTAGAACAAATGCGAAACCCTGTCAAGGAGATTCTTAGGAATTCTACCGATCACAGTAAGCGTACTTGTATCGATCAACGGGAACCGTGGGCCGTGTACCTCAATTCAACGAAAGTGATCAAAGACACTTTCGCGCGCTTTATTGCTAACCGTCGTATGCGGTACACCCCGACGATTGCAAAATGATCGTAATTAAGGAGTCAATCCATAGCCGCATGCTCAAAGCATCCACACTTAATTGAAGAAATCATGACTTGTGCATATCTACATAACCGGCTCGATATTTTTATACTATGTTTCCAAGCAACGCCACCGCAAATATCATGAGCCAGTAAAGCTTCTGCTACTCTGATGAAAAGATGTCATGATCCAGAAAGTGTGAGCATGTCGGTCCGAAAGTCACAACAACACATGATGGCAACACAATAAAGGGTGATCCATAGACTTAATGTGACTGATGATCTCAAAGAAAGTTCGAAGATCATCAAAGATGTGGATCAGTTAAAGGCCTCCACTAAAAGTACAAATCAATGCGGACTTTGAAGAATCGCTACTAATGCACAAAGATTGCGGAACTTGAAGAATTGAAGTCTACGAGCTCGAGATCTAAAGACAAAGAATAGAATGCTAGGATTCAAAATGTATTTCATGGGGTGACCTCCCTTAGGGGGAGATTTTTAGGAATTGGAAATTCCATGTTAAAGTTTCGGTCACCCCAATTATGGTCTAGCATATTTTAGCTCGTAGACGTGTTGTTATTTACATTATCTAGTAGTTAATTAGTTAGTTTGTAGTGTAGTTTAGTTTAGTGTAACACCGTGGAGGAAGGACGGGTCTTTACCCACTGTATACCTGATCCACAGGCCGTCAGGAGGTCGTATTGTTTGTAACTATAAATACCCCTTCCATCCTTGGAAGGGGTGGTGCTTTCAATCTAACCTTTCATAATTTACAAAGCAAGTCTCTAGCAAGAAACACCCATCTCTCTACTTTCTCTCTCTAAATGGCTAATATGTATTTTCATCATCCAAGACCACCCGAATCATCAAACACAATAATATTTTCGATCTTACACAGCCCCAAAATTTACTTTTAACCAATTTTCAAATGAGATTCCCTTGTATCCGACTTCCATTCTTTTTTCCTCTTCAAAGCATGCCCATTCCTTGCGTTTGAGCCAGTTAGGATTGGGGAATTATCCTCCATCGCAGATCTTTCGGTTGGGGTCGCACGTAGGCCATGCTCTGGTGAAATCATTAGACATCCTAGCCGGTTCTCAAAAATGAAGAGTCCAATCGACCTTAGTGAACCAATCGTTCATAATATTGTGTCCTTGAATCCACCGCCTCTTGATTAACTTTTTGTCTTTCCAACACCATCAAACTTCTGTTGCATTTTTTATCCTTCGAATGAGAAATTCTCCTCCCCCATTACAGCGTTTTTGAAAAGGAGAACACGTAGGCAATGTAACTTTAGAACCCTCAATCAAAGAAATTTCAGGAGTAAAATAGTGAAGTTTACTAGTAACAACATAACTAGGTACCGAAGGTCGGACATCATCATCTTCTCCTTCGCTGTTGTCATCATCACTTGACTCGGTCCCCTGTAAATGGCCAAAATATGAAGGAGGAAACCTATCGGAATAATCCACTTGAACCTCATTTGGATCCTCATTTGTCATTATCTCATCTTGCTCATGGCACAAAGTTTTATCCATTTTAAATTCTACTTTATCACTATAGTATCCCAACGAGTCAATGAACGGTTTACAAAGAATTAAATGTTCCCTCGTGTTTTTCTCCATGTCGATAACCACAAATTCGGGGGCAGAAACAAACCTATCAACCTTAACATAAGTACCACCTGTAATTCCTATGGGAGTAGCCTTGGTCATATTGGCCATCTCAATCACTATATCCGTTTTCCAAAGATGGATTAATTTGAGTTTTAAGAATATGGAAAGTCACATGATATTTTTGCTAGACCCAAAATCCACTAACCCCAAGATACCATGACTCCCAACTGAACATGGAATGACTAACCCGTCTGTGCTAACATCTTTAACTGAATATAAACCGATTTCTGACCTGTTTATGTTTTTTGAATCTTGGTTACGCCGTAACTCAGGAAAATTTTATGGCGTAACTACAACTGATTGTCGATAGTAGTCTCTTTTAAATCTTCGGTTGGAGAATGGCAATCTTCAATTACTTCCTGTGAATTATCATCAGCAAAAACGGCATTACATACCACCATAGGTTTGACCCCCTTAGGTTCAATGTTACTCATCTCTATCTCTGCACTAAGCTTTTCCACCATGGCTTCAAGGTTTTTTAGGGTTGTGTCATGTCTGGAGAGGTTTTTATTTGTGTTTTCCTAGAAATCCCTGAGCCATTTATCTTGTTGTTTTTGCTTTTGGGCTGAACTTTCCAGGAATTGGTTGATGGTCTCTTCGATTCTGGGCCTTCTTTCTCCATAAGGCCCACGGTTAAAATTTCCAGCAGGTCCTCCACGATAGCCATTACTATTCCGATTATCTCCGTAAAACGGTCAATTTTGTTCATATTTAGCTTCTTCGATTGTGCTCTCTTCGTTAATGTGAGGACAATTTTTGGTGAGATGTCCTCCTCCGCAGCTCTCGCAACCTACTTGGATGGCATGAACACTTTCTCTCAGCTTGAGCATATCTTGACAAAGATTTTCAATTTTGTTAGTTATGGCGGCAATTCCATCAAGATTTCCGCCTTGGTTCCTTTTGCTTCCCCCATCGTGCCATTTTTGGGAATGATCAGCCATTTTTTGGATGGCTTCTATTGCGAGAGTAGGAGTCATGCTTGGAATTGGTCCTTGGTAGTCCAGCATCTGTCTTGTAGTCACGTTGATTCCTTTGTAAAAGATGTTGACCTTTTGCTGGTTGTTTAGATCATGTGTAGGACATTTGAAGAGAAGATAGTTGTATCTATCCCAGGCTTGATACAACGTTTCATCGTCATCTTGCTTGAAATTATGAATCTCCATGAGCTGATTAGATATCTTCGACAGAGGAAATTATCTTTGGATGAAGTGCTTTTTTAGTAGAGCCCATGTATCAACTGCCCCGGCGAGCAATCTTTCGATCCATCTTCTTGCAGCCCCAGTAAGAGTCATGGGGAACACACGTAGCATAACAGCGTCATGAGACACACCCAGAATTTTGAAAAGGCTTGCGATGTACAAGACATTCTCAACGTGCTCATACGCATCTTCGTCCCTGTTTCCTAAAAAGGGTTAGCACGAAGCTCCCTTATAAATTGATCTTTAATCTCGAAACGGACATTAGCTCCAATCGCCGGTATTACGAGCCCCGGCCCTTGTTCTTCTATTGTCAACGCCAAATATTCCTCAAGAGTGAGGTCATCAATGTTAACAACTTCCATGGTACCTGAAACTTGAAAAGAGATCGTGAGAAATTGAGAAAATTTTAAAACAGAAATGAAAGACTTAATGAAAATCCTAATAACTCCCCGGTCGCGGCGCCAAAAAATTGATGCAGGTTTTACTGACCAGGTTTTAATATTTATAAGTTCTCGTTATACCTATGGTCTACCCTAATGCAAACGGGCAATGTACCCGGTCGTGTGTAGTGTAATATTCGGTAAAACCGAGGTCGTCCCAAGAGCTATGTGTGCGGATTTAAACTAAGTCTAGGTGTCACAGATTTTAAGGTAAAAATGATTAATTACTAAAACAAGAAAGTAAAGAAAGCAAATAGAGGCGAGGGTTGTGATCAATAGGGGAGAGGTGTGCTAACCTAGTTATTCATCCTATCAAGCTAAGTTCATATTTAATTACTTCCAATTACTTCAAGTGGGCTCAAAGTCGCTAGGACAGCATTTGGTCAGTTCGTCCTAACCTATCAACAAAGGGTTCCACTTGAGATGTCAGGTGACCCGTCGAAAGTCCAGTTGTTCTTAGTCCCCTAAGCCAAGTCATTAAGTACCGCTACATGCAAGATTTTTAACAATGAGTGACCGGGCGCTAGCATCTTAAACACTCATCTCTGACTTCTTAAGTTCATCCAAACGGAAGGTGATCAGTTGATCAAATCGCACAAGCGAAGAAGGGTCGTCAGTTGGTCATATCTTACCCTTCCCACTCAGTCTACCTACTCAGGGTCAGTTGGTCATATCTCCTAAGTAACTAGCCACTACCGCCATTCAAAACTACCGAAACAAGGGTAGCTATCAACAAACTATGCAAGCATACACTAGAAATAATTATACGGAAGCAATGTAAACATAAACAAAGCAATTAAGGAATCATAACTAGGCTAGCACCAGAGGTGCTTAGCCGCTCATATTAACTAAAACAATCGATTCAATGTTTAACATTACGAAATACATGAATAAATCAATGTGAATAAATGAATGTACTTTAAGTAATGGAGTGTTTTAATAAAAGTATTAATTTCACTATATATTTCTCTCACCTTTGACTAATTTTCAACATTCAACAATTTAACAATTCAACCATACAGTCTTTATATGTAGTATATAGATATGTAGTTTAGATATTTACAATAAGTGTTCAAGGTCAACCGTTGACCTCATGGAAATCCAACTTCGAGTGTTTGTTTCTATATGTTGGTCTTTAGTAAAAAGGTATTTGGATAACATCAAGGTTGCAAAAATCGTGAATCGGTAGTGATGCGGACAACCCCCCTGTAGCTTGTAATCGGTCTAGGCGGGATTAATCGGTGATTAATCAGATTGGCATTTTTGGCAAGTTTTTGGTATTTTTGGGTAGTTTTAGGTATTCCCGAAAAGATTTTCTTTAAAAACATCTTGTATTACATATAAACAACGACTATAAGTGATTACATTTTTTCAGAGTTGCAAATATAGTGAATCGGTGGTTAATTATAGTGACATTTTTGGCAAGTTTTAGGTATTTACGGCAAGTGTTGGTATTTTCGGTAAGATTTTCCTTGAAAAACATCTTGTAATAGATATAAACAGTGATTATAACTAATTTACGGCGAGTTTAGGGTATTTCCGGTAAGATTTCCATGTTTTCGGCAAGTTTGACCATCGTTAACCGTTGTTGACCATGGTTGACTAATTTGTTTGAACGATTTACACAAATCGAAAAAGTCGATGACCCAGTAGCACCTAATCGGCGATTAATCGGCCTTGTAGACTTTTTTTGCAACACTGGATAACATAATAATGTACTTACTGACTCATCAATTTCAGTATCATGTTGGTAAAAAATTGCATTTTAATTAGTACTTTGGTGGTTTGCTACATTTGTTTTTCGGTTTCCTAACCAATAATTCTGAGATAATGAGGTATCAAGATGTTTTTTGATTTTTTTAAGTATATAAGAGTAAAGCTAGGGTACTTCTGTTTGGCATCCTCTTACGCAACTGAAATGAATAGAAAAACTATTTGACCTTGATGTATTGCTTACCGATATAATTTTTTAAAGTCACATTATTTAAAACTTGAGTACATAACAAAAGAAAAAGTGTCAAGTTGGATACATTTCTAGACAATTATCCCTTTAGGCTGGTCACAGTGGGGAGGTGAACCGAGTGGGTTGAGGACCGGTTACCACCGGTTGCCCCATTGTGGGTGTTCGGTTGTGTTCGGTTGAGAGGAAAAGTGAGACGAACTAGTGTGTGTGATCGACCGAGTATAATGCATCAAAAGTGGACAAAAAATCCACCCCTTTGGCTTTAAAAAAAAATCGAAGTCACCACTGTGGCAACTATGTCGTCGTCAGGTCGTCGGAGAGAGAAAAACTATGTGACTTTGATGTATCGCTTACCGATATAATTTTTTAAAGTCACATTATTTAAAACTTGAGTACATAACTGTAGAAAAACATGATATACAGAAACCAAACCACTTTATACAGCTTAAACAACTCAGAGTTCAACAGCAGAAGCTAACAACCATAAAAGATCACCACAGCTACTCTGGTGTGATCCTATTATCTAACTTGATAATAGTTTTACAAGATCAACAACAGTAATAAAAAGATAGATAGGATCTTGAGTTAAGGTCTCAAGATCCGTACAATGAGAGAGATATTTAGTAGCGGCACAAAGAACCAATATACTCATCTAACCCTAGAATGAAAGATGATGCAACCCTTATATACAAGGGGCTTCAAACGGTCAAAAACAGCTCATGAGAAAGGCTTGACAATTGGGCTTGATCCATGAGAAGATGGGTCGAGATACAACTTGGGCTTGGTCCAATACCAAACAAAAACACAAACACAGGCACACAAACACAGATATCGGGTTATATATTTCAACATCCCCCTTAATCCGATATCTCAAAGAGGTCAATCATTCCAAGTTTTTTAACAAGAGTATGATGCTGAGAAATGTCTAACCCTTTGGTAAAGATATCGCAATTTGATTTGTGAATCAACTTTGACAGTTTTAATAACACCATTCAAGATTTTTTCTCTCACAAAATGGAGATCAATCTCAAGGTGTTTAGTCCTTTCATGAAAAATAGGGTTAGCAGCTATTTTGATAGTGAATTACTGTCACAAAGGCAGATCAACAGGCAAAAGATTTATACATTCTAAGTCCTTAAGGATTTTCAAAATCCAAATGATCTCACGGTCGAGATGCAAGGGCTCTATACTCACCTCAGAGAGGATTTGGAGAGAGTATGTTGTTTCTTACTTTTCCAAGAGATGAGATTCTCATTCAAGAAAACACAATAGCCAGAATCGACTTCCTAGTAACAATGCATTTGGCCCAATCAACATCTGAGTATCCTTTAAGAGACACACCATTGTCTTTAGTAATATGAATGCCAAGACCAGGTGATCCCTTAAGGTATCTCAGGATTTTAAAAGCAATTTTGAGGTGAGATGTTAAAGGAGAATGCATGAATTGACTAAGACAGGCACAAAGATAGGATATATCAGTCCGGTATTGGTTAAATATATAAGCTTTCCCATCAGCTTTTGATAGTCAACAATATTCACAAGAGCAGGATCGAGTAGTGGCAATATTAGAAACAAACAGTTTAGCCATCAATGGAGTCTTAGAGGGTTTGCAGGCAAGCATACCATATTCAGATAACAAATCAAGCACATATTTCCTTTGATTCAGGCAAATTCCATTGTCAGAATCAACCACCTCTATACCAAGGAAGTATTTAAGCTTTCCCAAATCCTTTATCTTGAATTTACTTTTCAAAAACATTTTAAACTTATCAATTTCATCAAGATTATTTCCAGTCACAATTATATCATCAACATAAACAAGGAGAGCAAGAAACACACCATTATCAGATTTAGTGTACAAAGAGTAATCAGATTTACTTTGACTAAATCCATTTTCAATAAGAACAGAGGTGAGTTTGGCATTCCATTGCCTAGGGGCCTGTTTAAGCCCATAGATAGATTTTTTAAGTTTGCAAACAAGGTTCTTGTCACCAACATAAAAACCTTGAGGTGGTCTCATGTAAACAGATTCATCAAGCTCACCATATAAAAAGCATTATTGACATCAAGTTGAAAAATGGGCCAGGAATTCACAACAGCAATATTAAGCACACATCTCACAAGAACCATTTTAACAACAGAAGAGAAAGTTTCCTCATAATCTACCCCTTCCCTTTGAGCACACCCCATGGCAACAAGTCTAGCCTTGTACCTCTCAATTTCGCCATTGGCTTTATATTTAAGTTTCCACAACCATTTGGAGTTCAAGGCTGTTCTACCTATGGGTAATTCAACAACATCCCAAGTATCATTTTCAAGTAAGGCAGCAATCTCTAAGTTCATAGCATCAACCCATAAGGGGTTTTGAGATGCTTCAAAGAAGGACTTGGGTTCACAGTTCTTATTCAATTGAGTGACAAAACACAAGTTTTCACCATTTAAGTTAGAGTACCCAACATATTTTTCAATCCCATATTTCACATTGGTTTTAACAACAAAGTCATTATAGTTTTTGGAAAACGAAGTTCTAGAAGATCTTCTTAAGGTTTGAGTACCACGAGAATTTATGTTGGGATCAACATTTCCTTCAAGAGTAGAGTTTTCATCAAGTGTGGCGCCTCAACATCATGCAATCTGGCATCAATGTTATCACTGGATGATCCAATTGGAGAATCACCAGTGTTCACATTGTCGCCAAGAGTTGCAGAGGGGCTACCGCACTCGGTGACTCACGGTCACTATTATGTCTAGATACATCTCTCTCATCATCATTAGGAAGCTCAGGGTTATCTAGATCAAAAAAATTCAACAGGTTATTTTGATGAAAGACATCAGATTCAATATGCTTATTCTTAATACCATTAGATATAGATTCCTTAAAAGGAAATATGGACTCAAAGAATTTAACATCTCTAGACACAAGGAATTGACATCTATCAAGACTATAGAGCCTGTATCCTTTTTGAGAACTAGAATAACCCATCATAACACATTTTTCAGATCTGTTGGTAAGCTTATCATGATTATTAAGAACAGTAGCAAAGCAAAGACAACCAAACATTCTGATAAGAGAGAGATTAGGACTGCAATTATAAATCATATGGTAAGGGGATTTTCCATTTAGCACAGAAGATGGCAATCTGTTAATAAGATAAGTAGCGCTTAGCACACACTCATTCCGAATCTTAAGGGTATTCCCCACGAAACATAAGACATCTAGCCACATTTAAGAGATGTCTGTTTCCTTTCAACCACCCCATTTTGCTGTGGGGTGTAAGCAACATAAGTTTGATGTGTAATCCCCATGTTTTCACAAAACTTGTTAAAAGTTTGATTCTGAAATTCAGTTCCATTGTCACTTCAACACTTTGACAGCCTTTTTGAACTGATTCTTAATCAAATTGTAAAAGATTTTAATAGACTCAAAAACTTCATCCTTGGATTTAATAAGATACACCCACACAGCTCTAGTATAATCATCAACTATGGTAAGAAAGTATCTATGGCCAGAGTGACTCACCACCTTATATGGACCCCACAGATCAAGATGAACAATATCACCAAGCATTTTAGATTTATGATCACTTAAAGGGAAAGGTTCTCTAGTCTGTTTAGCTCTTTGACAAATTTCACAAACCTCATATTTATCATTTTTTTCAATTTTCAAATAACTTTTTAGAACATCAAGGGCAGGGTCACCAAGGTGGCCAAGTCTACAATGTCAGTCATAGAGAGACAAGGAACACTTGTACTCAATATCAATATTATCACCTTTAGTACCTTTAGTATCTAAATAGTATAAACCACCACATTGTTTACCAATCCCCATAATGTTTTTCAGATTCAAATCCTGATTCACAAAGAAACATTTACTTTCATCAAACACAACTAAGATCTTATTATCTTTAGCAAGTTTATGAACAGAGATTAAGGTCACACAATAATCAGGAATGACAAGCACATCAACCAAAACAAGACCATTACCAAGTCTAAGGTTTCCAATTTTAGAAATAATGGCATTAGTGCCATTTGGGTGAGACACCTTGATATTAAGATGAGATATATCATATACATTTTCCAACTCTTTCTCACTATTGGTCATGTGCTGATTAGCACCAGAGTCTACAACTTTACCAACATAATTCATTTTTGTCATAGAACTAGAACTGGAACAAAAAAATTTATCAAAATTGTCGTTGAATAGTTTGCTAGAATTGAAGTAAGTACCTGCCATGTTGGCTTGGACATTTTTCTCAGACATTTTGTTTTCCTTGATGAGGGAGACCAAAGTGGCAAGTTGCTCATCAGTGAACCCTGTGGATCCGAAGGACTATCGGACCTCGAGGACCCAACAGAGTTGTATGCAACATTTTTACTCTTACCACCTTGTCCCCTTTCTTTTTCCAAAATCGCAGGATACCCAATGATTTTAAAGCATCTGTCTATAGTGTGACCAACATAACCACAGTGCTCACACACAACTTCAGAGTTAACATTCACATTAGGTCTTGTCACATTAGTGCCACCAGGTTTGTACCCAGTGTTGGAATTGGGTCTGAATGTAGTAGAGTTATGTCTAGCATTAGTGTAAGAGTTCGGTTTTTGAAAATTGTTTCTAGCAGGACCATCGGCTAAGAAGGCAGAGGTCTGACCCCTTTGAGAGGCACCTGAATTGGTTCCAGATGCCACTCTGTGAGATTCCTCACTAGAGATAATGGCATAAGCCCCTTTAACATCGTAAGGTCTCTAGACAAAATAGAACTTCTAATACTCATGTAAGACTCATCAAGACCCATCAAAATTGCATAAGTTTCAGAGCTGATTGTGTTTTTAAATTCATCGATGCACGGTGCACACACAATTAGGCAACTCAACCATGGCATCATATTGTTTCCACAAAGCATTCAACTTATGATAATAGTCAGACAAATTAGAACCATTTTGTTTCAAAGAACTGATTTTATGATGCAGGTTGAATATCACAGAACCATCAACTTTATGATATGTTTCCTTTAACTCATTCCAAACATGTTTAGCCTTTTTTGAGAAAATTTGCCCAAGGAATAACTCCTCAGATATAGAATTCAAAATCCATCCTAAAACAACAGCGTTAACTCTATCCCATTGCTTAGCTAGAACCTCATCAGTAATGGACTTTTTACAAGAGCCATCAATAAAACCAATTTTATTCTTACCCTCTAGGGCAAGAAGCATAGCATTAGCCCAAATTTGATAGTTTTCAGTCCCTCTAAGTTTGACAGAGATAATAGTAAGAACAGCAGAATCATTATGATGCAAATGAAGAGGATTACTAACATCAAGTTTACCAATGAGAGTGACAGAGTCACTGACACCCTCATTGTCAGAATCAGCATGTTCAGACATAATACCAAGTATATAAAACAGCCAAACAAGCAACCAAAAACAATGAAACTAAAAGCAGCAACACCTTATATCTCCACAAACAACAATCAATCCAACAACCAATCAAACTTCTCAAATATCCCTCAACCTATCCTCCAGCATTCTAAACAGACAAATAAAATACATAAATAAAAGGAGAGAGACAAGAGGTGTTACAGTGCTATCTCCGCAACACAATCGAACTGTTTCTCCTAGATTCACTTAGTCTAGGAGGAAACAGAACCGCCAAGCCACGAAACAATAGAGATAACCACCAGGACCAAGATCCCCTTTTCTTAAAACCAACTGTCTCTCGATACCATGTAGAAAAACATGATATACGAAACCAAACCACTTTATACAGCTTAAACAACTCGAGTTCAACAGAAGCTAACAACCAAAAAAGATCACCACAGCTACTCTGGTGTGATCCTATTATCTAACTTGATAATAGTTTTACAAGATCAACAACAGTAATAAAAAGATAGATAGGATCTTGAGTTAAGGTCTCAAGATCCGTACAATGAGAGAGATATTTAGTAGCGGCACAAAGAACCAATATACTCATCTAACCCTAGAATGAAAGATGATGCAACCCTTATATACAAGGGGCTTCAAACGGTCAAAAAACAGCTCATGAGAAAGGCTTGACAATTGGGCTTGATCCATGAGAAGATGGGCTGAGATACAACTTGGGCTTGGTCCAATACCTGAAACAGAAAACACAAACACAGGCACACAAACACAGATATCGGGTTATATATTTCAACAATAACAAAAGAAAAAGTGTCAAGTTGGATACATTTCTAGACAATTATCCCTTTACATTACCATAATTAATAATCTTAGGCACATGTAGGTTAAGTGATTATGTCAGGAAGGTATCTTTTCCATATGAATTCATTAACATTAACGGACAATGTATTTTTTTTAACAAAGTCAGCATTCACTAGTTAGACTTTGGCTATATATGCAGCCACTAACTTTAATCATTGTACTCACATTGTTGTTACAAAACCTGTCTTTGAAATGATCTATTTGTGTTGATAAACCTAGTTGTTTTAGCTTGTAATCCCTGTATTTCTTCTAACCCCTACCTGAGTTTGAGTTTTCGTCATTCAAAAAAAGTATTCCATCATTTGCAAAAATGGCACTACTAAAAGATCTCGGGTCATGGTGGTGGCATGTGAGCAACAACGAGTTTACAATAGCAGTGGTCACTATTTCAGTAGTGATCATTGCTATAATATGGTACACTTTGTCACCTTCAAGCTCCTCACAGACATTGCCACCAGGTCCTCGTTCCTTGCCAATAGTTGGGTACCTTCCGTTTCTTAATCCCGAGTTGCACAAACAGTTCACCAACCTAGCTCACACCTATGGTCCCATCTTCAAGATCTATTTGGGAAGCAAGCTTCATATCGTCATAAACACACCTGAATTAGCAAAGGTGGTAGTTCGTGACCAAGATGAAGTCTTTTCTAACCGCGACCTAACCGTTGCAGCCTCAGCTTATAGTTACGAAGGACGAGATTTAGTATTGTCCAACAACAACTCCTATTGGCGTAACCTTCGTAAGATATTTGTCCATGAGGTCCTAAGCAACAAGAATCTTGAAGCATGCCGTTGTTTTCGAAGATATGAAGTTAGAAAAACCATCAATAATATTTTTAGTAAAAGTGGTACAAAAATCAACATTAGTGAGATTTCTTTCTGGACAGAGGCAAACGTCATAACAAGCATGGTTTGGGAAAACACATATGTTAAAGGAACACAGGATAATGATTTTGGAGCTGAGTTACAGATGTTGTCAGCAAAGGTCAGTGAGATTTTTGGACAGCCAAACTTGTCTGATTTTTTCCCTAGTCTTGCGTGGTTCGATCTACAAGGTATCAAGCGCGAAATGATGAGGCAACGAAACAAGTTGGATAAAATTTTTACAAGAATCATTGAAGATCGAAGCAAATCTAACTCCAAAAAGTCACAAGATGGAGTTGGTGATAACGCAAAGAAAGATTTTTTACAGATGTTATTAGATCTCAAGGACCAAAAAGATCCAAAGTCACTTAACCTCGTCCAGATAAAGGCACTTCTCTCGGTACGTTATTCTTATAACATTCTTCATTTTGTTAAGTATTGTTTGACGGTTAAACTGAATTTTTGTTGCATCAGAATATTTTGGTTGCAGGAACAGAGACAACAGCAACACTCATAGAATGGACAATGGCGGAAATTATGAAGAATCATGCTGTAATGAAAAGGATTCAAGAAGAATTGGAAGAAGTAGTAGGAGTAAATAACATAGTAGAAGAATCTCATATCCCAAAATTGAGATACCTAGATGCCACGATTAAGGAAGCATTTCGGCTGCACCCTATACTCCCTTTCCTTTTACCACGATCACCAAGCCAGGATTGCACGGTAGGTGGATATACAATCCCAAAGGGTTGCGCTGTGTTTCTAAATGTTTGGTCAATCCATCGAGATCCTCGTTATTGGGACAATCCCTTGGATTTCAAGCCTGAGAGGTTCTTGACGTATGAGGAGACAAACAAATGGGACTACACTGGTAACAATTTGCATTTCTTCCCGTTTGGATCAGGGAGAAGAGCATGTGCGGGCATTCCGGTGGCTGAAAGAATGCAAATGTTTATATTAGCTTCACTCTTGCACTCGTTTGACTGGAGTTTGCCAAATGGTGAAGAGCATGACCTTTCGGAAAGATTTGGTATTACGCTAAAGAAAAGAAAACCACTCATCGCTATCCCGTCTATAAGGTTGTCGGATGCAAGCCTCTACAATTAATATGCAAAACTCTAAACCGTCCACATGGTTTGGAACCTTAAGTTTTAGTTCACTGTTGTATAGTAACTATTGATTGATCGTTTAAGCAAAATCCCACCTACACCTAAGTTCTTTTCCATGTTGATCAAATGTGTACCATATTCTACTGCGAGCATTTAAAGTATTGTGTGTAAAACCAACTGCTATGTTTCTATAATATTGTATTTTGTTGTTTGAAGTTTACTTGGGGTGCTGGTTTGTATTTTTGGGTATCATTTTAAGAGGTAAAATAGTCGCACCGCAACAAGTATTGATTACATCGTGCTTGAGTTGCAAAAAGACAATAATGACCGTATAATACACTCGATAAAACTAACATTAAAGCACTTTTTCTAGAGGCATATACAACCAGGAGACAGAATAGTCAGTCAGCCGCTGTACTTGAATGGGTTATGGTGGAACCCTTAAAACACCCGTTTATCAGGAAGAGGGAACAAGATGAGGTGAGGATGGTGTTTAATAAAACTCCCCTCACCAAAACATAAAGGTTTTTGGGTCCTGGTATTGATTTTAAAGGGAATGATTTTGAGTTAATCCTTTTTGAAATGGAAGGCGGATTTGTCCAGGCATTATGTTTGGCTGGATTTCGAGTTAATCCCTTTGGAACCCAATCAGTCTAGAGGAAAGGTTTTGGGTTCCTTCTAGCTATTCCTGGATTGATAAAAATAACAATATTTATGGTGCTCGAGACAATGAAACCATTGACCAAAGTGGCGGTGCATGAGACCCTGACACACTCACACCAATAAAAACATAAGAACAAGTTTTCTCCTACACTAGATTATACAGACATCTACAAGTCATTACAACAGTGACAAATTTTATCAAGGCAACAAAAGTCTAATCTCCTCTTGAAATCAATCAAAAAACCGATAAAAACCTCTCGAATGGTAAAAAAAAAATCCCATGAAGTCTATAATACGTAGGATGTCTTTGAACCTAAAAAAAGGATCATTAGTTACCCCTTAGATCCTGAAGATAACGAGCATCTTGTTGAACCACAATAAACAGTGCATCGGCAGCAATGACAACCCCGATCTGGGAAGGAAACATGTTGATTTCTTTAGTATCCATTTTAAAAGTGTAGTTCAAAAAAAAAAAAAATAAAGGTGGAAAATTGACATTTCACTTTTGAATGGGTTACCTTAAGGTTCGTTTTACTATCCCTAATGGGTCAAACGAGTAAGATGAAATAAATTAGCCAAAACTGAAAATTGGTTCAAATGGGTTGCCAAATTGCTAGACAAACTTGTTCAAATATATCATGTTATTATCGTTAACATTTTTCATTTGTAAGCATACTCAACACAAAAAGTATATAATAAAAAGTGTTCAAATTTTGGACATGTGCTTTGGGTAACCCAAGCCGGCCTGACCTTGTTTGACACTGCAAAAAATTTCCCCTCTTGACCCGTTACCTGGCCAACGACCCACCCATTTCCCCATTTTTATATTAGCGTTGAATAAGGTGGCTGAATAATGATTATGGAAATGGATTTGAAGTGGTTACCAATCGAGCAGAAAAGACTAGTCGGTATCCCCAGCCCTCCTTTGTGGCTTGAGCTCTTTGCTGATCGGTGCATCTGCATCTTCAGCCAATAAAGAAAGCAGCCAATAAAAATAGTGCAATTAGATCAATTTTATTCATTTTTAAAGTGACATTATAACAAATGCAAGAAACACATTTACATAAAAAAACGTATAAGTAAATGGAAGTGTGTTTCTCAGTTACCCGAGAAACTCTGAAAGCCCGCCAATTCCAGCAAATTTAAAGGGCTGAGGGCCTTCTCTTTCCAGATCCTGCATGGAACAAAGGTTGTTCACTTATGCAATAATCGTTTTTATTTCTAACTGTTAAAGGTCAAACCTTATACTCGAATTGAAAAATTATTAAGCTAATTTACTTATCATAAAACCAATAGTTCTAAACTTATTGTTTGTTTCAGACATCGAGGTTATTTATAGATTTTATTATAATTTTTTAGAAGTTGTAGTTCATAGTTACGATGTTTTGAATTGTTTCCCTTTTAGAGTCAAATTGATTATTAACAGAGCTAGTGTTTACCTCTTCTTCGGCAGCCTCTAGACCTCCTTGGACCCAAAAAAGATTTCTATAGCCAGCATTGTATAGTTGCTCACCTGCTGCTAACGATCTACAATAAGTAGTATATATTTTTACGTAAATCAAACAAATGGATTAAAACTACACAAGTTCAAGTAACACGTATACCTTAATCCCTTTTGACATGCAACTATAAGGTGCGTATCTTTGGGAATTTCTCAGTGACTTTTGATACGAATGGATGTTAAAAAGAATAATAATTAGTGAAAGATCATATTTTCAATTCACGGTTAGGGACAATTCCTCACATACTTATTGTAAGATAATGCAGGCACGCCACTCCACCAACCTCGTGTGGTCATACAAGACGTAATTAATAAGAATCTTGATATATGACGAAAAAAAAGTACTATATTTCTTTCTACTTATGAGAAGAAGTTCACATCCATTTTATGAAAATTTTAAACGAAAAATATATTCTACAAATATAAAACACAAGTTAAATCGATGTGATACCCATCATGTAACTTCAGATCTTTCTTGAAAGAGTGCCAATGTCAAATTCAGTATCGGTATCAAAGATGGGGATCCAAGTCGACCCTTTGACCCATGCCTTCAAAACAAGAATCAGCAACTCGTCAATAAATTTGAACCCGAATAAGGGTTCAAATAAGAATAGCTCAGATATATCATTGTAGTAACATTTGTTTGTATATAAAATTGACTCATTAATTCATTCTGAAAATATAAAGAAAAGGTACGATACTGTGCTGGTGCTTGTGGTCACCCAACCTGACCCGACAGTTCAACCCATACCAAAAATGACCCATTTTGACGGCTAAGCCCGCCATCTTGCCACCTCAACACATTTTACTCGATAAACAACTTACGAGGAGAATGAGAGTACTGATGTTGAATTATATGTGTTATACTAATAACGAAGCTTGTGGAATACGTTTACCTACTTATATATGTCTATATGGTAAAGACATGCAGATGAATGAATAGTATTTACCTTTTCATGCTCTGTAGATGGAAGAACGTCAAGTAGGGTTTTGCCAGAAAGTTGAATCGCATATCCAGCTTCCTTTGGTGTAAGAAGTTTCAATTTTCCCTCCGTAACCTACCATAAACGGTTGAATTTTTTTTAAATGATACATACATATTGCAATTCATGAACTACTCAATTAAGGGGGTGTTTGGCATTAAATTTTGAAAGTCGTATTCTGAGAATCGCATTTGTCGTTTGCTGATAATCAGTTTCTAGTGTTTGGTTATAGAGAATGATTCTGACTAGTTGATTATTTAGCGTTCAAATTACATGAAAATCTATAAATAATTAGAATTTGACAAACATTCAAACAGCTAATTGATTAACAGACAATCACACTTTTATGGCTTCAAACTGCATAAGCATATCAAACCATGTGAAAAAATTTCAATATATTAACACATGTAAAAGAATAATGTATGCATAAGAACTGTTTACGAAAACCTTGAAACATTTCGCAAATCTTGACCGTCGTTTTCAATCTTCCACAAACAATGCAGACTATAATATATGTATCACCTTTTGTTTTCTTAGGGGGGGTTTGGTTTTGCTTCTATATACTTGCTCATCTAAAATAAGCGGGGTTTTAAATAAGCAAACATCTTATTCAAATTACATACAATATTGGATTAATCATTCCAAACACACTTAAAGCTGCTTATCTGCTGTAATAAATGAAATAAGCAGATAAGCAAACCCAAACACTCCCTTACATTGTTGTGCAATTAACTGTCATACAATGGTACCAGAATAGAAGTGTTTTACATATAGTAGAAAATCTTAAACTTAAAAAAGATCGAAAAAAGTTAATTAGTATACATCATTTTGGTGAAATTAACATTATATGCAAACCTAAAAATGGATTAGATTTTCCCTTGTGGTAGACGTGGCCTCACCGGGTTAATCGCGGGACCGTATCCAAACCTTCCCTGGCTACCTCAAAGGTACACACCTAGCGAGGTTTGAACCCTTGACCTTTTGTGAGGAAACCACATGGCCTGTTATCATGCGTGTGACAATCCATTTACCAAATGATTATATTGCCACCAAGCCACTTAGTCATTTTTTTTTATTTATGTTTGGGTACCCATGGTGCCTGACCTTTTCACCCGACCGCCACAAAGACTCAAACCGGATAAAGCCCTCCTTTTTGGGAGGTTGGCATGGTGACTTCATGAGTTTTTGCACCAAGCAAGGTTCGAATTTGCGATCTCTTACATTCAAGTGATAATAGTTGCAAAGTCTTTCCAACTCACTAACCTGCCATTTCACTCCCAATTAATCAAATATGCAGCCTAGATAAAAAATCCCAGACACCATAAAAGCTGTTGATCACTAGACATATATCTGTTGTAACAGAATGCAATAAATGTATAAAAGCAGCTTTAAGGAAATGTTTGGATCGCTTACCATAAAAATATAAAATGCCATAAAACAGAAGAAAGAAGAATTATTATAAATCAATCTTTGTTTCTTAAATTTTAGAATACACACATAAAATTAAAATCACACATACTATCTATACTACATTAAAAAGAAAAATGGTCAACATGGTCAATATTGGAAAAGTGAAAAGTGGAAAAAGTGGATTAGTGTAAATGGTCAATTAGTCAACGCATGAATATATTAATTAGTCTATGCATATTAATGCAGCATATATGGAATTTATGGAAGGTTTTTCCCAGGGGCGGTACCAGAAAATTTTTCAAGAGGGGGCAAAAGTTAAAAGTAGGTGTCAGGCTGGGTCATGTCAGTAACGCGACCTATGTTGGTATAATGAAATTGATTTTACTTTGAATGAAAGTGATTTTTTTTTTTGGTATTTGCTTTGCATGAGAGAACTAAAACTAACAACGGAGATGATATGCACAATATTTAGCATATACTTACTTTTTTTAATTGATATTAACACAAGTAGTTGAAGCAAACATAAAATGTTAGATAATAATAATTCACAAAAATCTATAGAGTAGCACAAGAATCAAACATTATATCTCGACGAAAGTTCAAATGTTCTTAACCACTTGACTATGATGCAACTATTTTATAAAATTTCACCATTATACTATTTACCCATTTGTGAGGGCAAAATAAAAATCACTGATCATCTTCAGAAAATCGACATTACTCGAGTGAACTTTGCGGGGGCAGTTGCCCACACTGCCCCCATTGTGGTACCGCCTCTGGTTTTTACATTGATGCCAGCCCATTCTTTAGCCCATTATTTGCATGTAACTTTGCATGGTCAAACCTTGAAATTGGTGTTTTGAAAGCCAGAAACTAGACATAATTTGGCATTTGGAAAGAAATGTCATTTTGGAAAGTATTCATTGAAGATAACAAGGAATATATTGATTGTGTAACACCTTCCAAACGCTGGACATTGATTTAAAGGATTAGAAAGATGAGATATTCTATGTTAGGAAACGATTTCTAAAACATTGCTGGACAAAACTTTCGATTTCAAAAGCAGTAAGACACACACACCACATATTTTCTTTTGTTTATTCTCTCTACACTTTTGATCTCTAACCTAAAACACACCACATCTCTTTAACTAAAAAACAGCAGCCACCATCATAAACCTTATCTCCGCCACCATCAGCCGAAATTGCCACCATCTTTCGATGGTTTAGGTAGTTTCAGGTAGTCGGGGCTGGGTTTTTGGTAGTTGTTAGTGGTTTCAGTTATCCATAGCCACCATCAGTGAAACAGCCAACACCTTTGGAAACCACCACCGAGACATGACGCCACTCAAGGTTCTTTTTTTATATAACCTATATATTCCTTGACAGTTTTTTTTTTCTTTTTCTTTTTTTTTTTTTCTAAAAGTTTGAGTTGTTATAACATTTTTGAATTCTTTTTTGTAGATCCGCTGTTGGCACCGCCGCTGTTGTTGTCGGAATATTCCGCCGCCGTCACCTGAATGTACACTGTTTGTGTTGTTTTGTTGTTTTTTTTGTTATTTTGTGAATGTTATTACGTACGTTGGATGTGTTAGATAGCATTCTTTTTGTATATAGGTTTTGCTTTTGTGTCTATTCAAATTGGTACATGATATGAGATCTGCCGTCTGCGTTGTTTTCAAAATTTAATATGTATGGTGGTTTAATTTGCTTGTACATGTTTATTAAAAATGTCCAATGGTTTTTTTTATAGATTGATTTTAAGTAATCTTTTCATAGACACAGATCTTTTATCATGGAAGTGTTTTTTGGATTTATTGGGTGTTGGTGGTTTTGGCTTTGTGGTTGACTAACAAAATCGAAGGTTTCCAGTGCCAATGGTGGGCGGAGCTACCCTCTGGCTACATGTAGCACGTGCCACACATGGAAATTGATGGTGAAGTATTCATTTACAGGTTTCCTTTGACGCTGAAGTATTGAATACACCTGCAACTAAAGTTATCTGTATACCTAAAGCTAAGTTATCTGTTATACAAAACGTGTTGGCCCAATTCAAAGTAAGCCCATCTAAAAAAAGGAAGAATATTTGAGCCCAAAATGGTATTAAGTTATCTGTTATTATCTAGCTTAGCTAATACTTACAATGTGACAAGCCTAAAATGCGAACACTGACAATTTATGTTTAGAACCTTAACATCATTTTATTCACAACTATGTTAAACTATTTATTTCATTGTAGACAATTGCGTATTCACATGTTTAACAACAACACTAAATTATAGCACGCGAAGTGCAAAAAGTGTTTTAAAATGCTGTTTTTCATACTAGTATCATGTTACCCGGGATTTTGGGTGTTCTCAGACTCGCGCTCCAAGGCTATAGTTATTTTGTGCCACATACGCTCAAAAATCCTGGATCCGCCAGTATCTATAAGTTTTTCTTTTACTGTTTTGACTATTTATGTATTTCTTTTGCTGGAAAATGATATTTGGTATTCATAGCGGTGGTCAATGTTGTTTGCAGAAATCATATCTTTGGTTATTTGAAAAGTTGATGCACTAGAGTATTAGCTTGGCTTGGCATGGCAACATGATTTTGGTTCGAGCCTCTCTATTTGCATAGTGGTGATAATGACATGCACGGTGCTTTTTTACTGTGCATTGAAGTTGGATAAGCTTGGCTTGGCATTGCAACATTGGTGAATAATTTGTTCAAGTAAATCATTGGCTTTTGTTCACGAGTTAACAAAATTAGACTTGTTAGTGTTTCATATAGCACATGAACTCACAAGCGTGATAAATAGTTTTAAAAATCAAGTCCCATGACTTGTAAACGAGGCTAGCAAGATGTATATATTTTGAACGTTTGAAAAAATCTAAATCCGAACCTGACCATTTAAATTATCGGGTCAGTTATGTCAACCTTAACCTGTTTACGCATAACCCTAACCTGACCCATTTAACTCATATATATAATTGGGTTAGCGGGTAAATATGTTACACGGGTTGAATGGGTTAAACGGGTTTTGGATTGACCCATTTAACTCGTTTTATATACAAAAGTAGGCATATTACATGAGTTAAAGGTTAAACGGGTTTGCAGGTCGACCCACTTAACCTATTTAACCCATATAATAAACTATAAATAATTTTAAATTTAACTAAAAAATTTTAAACGGGTTGGCGGGTCGACTCACTTAGTTTATTCCCAACCCAAACCTAACTTGTTTAATAAACAGGTTAGTTAGGTCAACCCAAACCCAAACCGAAATCTATTATAGACTCAACCCGAACCTGTTAATTTGCGTGTCGGTTTCAGGTCAGGTTTCGTATCGGGTCATAAATTACCATTCTTATTTGCCGCTATAAAATCCCGTTGCTATGCACAGGTACTCGTCTATAAAATGTAAAAATGGCTAAGGGGGAATTGTTGAAACTTGAAATGTTGAAAAAAAATGGTTAAGGTGAAAGTTTAAACTTGAAATATTAAAACGTTTAATGGAGGGAAAAGTCAAGGTGAAAAGTTTGAAAAATGCTAATGGGGGAAAGTTAGAAAACTTAATAAGAAATGTTTTTAATGGAGGAATGCGTTTAATGAATGCACACTCTAAAATAATTCCCCAGCACTACAAATGCGTTTAATGAATGCACACTCTAAATTTTTGTAAGGTATGATTTTGAATCCTGGAATTGGCCGTGAAGATACTTAATTTGTTTTGCTCTATCTGAAGAAGATATGTTCCTTTTTAAACTAAAGAGAACACAATTCTCTGTGCACCTTAGCTTTACAATGACTATCAATAAAGCGCATGGTCAAACAATTCCAAATGTGGGTGTGTATTTGCCCGATTATATTTTCTCGCATTTCCAGCTTTATGTTACGTTGTCTAGAGGGATATCACATAGAATAACAAATATTAGCGGAACCAGTCAAAGAATTCGGTCAAGGAGGAGTCTACACCTCAAATTTCAAGTACCAAGAAGTTTTACGCGACGAGTAACGTGCATTGTTAGTTATTATCTTATAATTGATGTAATGTTTTATTTTAAGTTTCATTAATATTTTTATATGCCGTTTGATACATGTTAAGATTTTTGTTAGAGTTGAATTATCACATGTTACAACCGTTTGTAATTACATTTTGATCTTTTCACTATTTATTTTGAACGTTATACGAAACACTTACCACAATATCGCATATCGTTAATTATCTGCCGCCAGAAACCGATGCCGCTAGACACGGGTATTCGCCTAGTTTTACATATATCCACTTGATCGTGTGGATTTTATTTAAAATACACTCATAAAATTAAAATCACACATACTATTTTACAACATCCACTTGATCATGTGAATTTTATTTAAAATGCATGCACACATAAAATTAAAATCACACATACACTATTTTACAAACATTCACTCGATCATGTGAATTTTATTTGAATAACGCAACGGATATTTTTACTTAAATGAAAATCAATCGTAATCGGACATTTGCACCATCAAGTGCAAAACAAGTTGCTTCTTATCGACTGTTACCACAACCGTCTTAGAGAAAATGGTTCAGTGTCCAAGTATATAACATCGGAGCTCATACCATTATAGGATCAAAGAAAAGTGACTTGATGTGATTGATAAGTTCAGGCCCGACATGTGTATAATGGTCCTTATTCTTATAGAGAACATCCATGGCGCGTGCCAAATTGATCACACGCATGATAACAGGCCATTTGACATCTTTACACTTCAAGGATTCTTCATTCATTTCGACCCAGGCATCTTCGACTTTTGTGTTGAACACATTATAGACATGTTGCTCTGTAACATCGAATTCCTTCATGTAGCATTGAATTCCGGAGGCGACATGCTTTCATTCTTGCTCCTCCTGAATTTGTATTTAATTTTTTATTAGTAGAATTTACTTAACACAAAAAACTTGAGAATGTGCAAATTTTCCATCATAAAATATAAAGGTTAATTAATTAGAATCTAGTCGGATGTACCACCAAAACTTCCAATCATCGGAAACTTACACCAACTATGTTCATTCCCCCATCGTTCTCTCCATGCCTTGTCTCAGAACTCAGAAGCGTGGTCCACTCATGCTCCTTCACTTTGGTAGTGTCCCGACGCTTGTAGCAACCTCCGCTAAGCGGCTGAAGGGATATTGAAAACTCATGATCAATCATTTTGTAGTCGACCCTAAGCTACTTAAGAATCATCAATATAGTATGGTATGGATGTAAGGACATTTCTTTTTCTCCTTATGGAGAATATTGGAGGCAACTTAAGAGTGTTGCAGTGCACCATCTTCTGAGTCACACACAAGTTAACTCATTCCAAAAAGTGAGAGAGCAAGAGATAGATCTTGCGATTGACCTGCTTGAAAAAAGTTCGGGTTCTAGTTGATATAAGTGCACTGCTTTTTTCGTTATCAAATAGAATAATTTGTAAAGTGGCCATGGGGAGGACATATGAAGGATCAAAGCTCATATATTTAATCATTTTAATGAATCAGTTTGATACGCCTGTGCCCGAGCCCATGGCCTATTAAGGTCTTAGGGTTTTACTTTACTTTGTCTTATAAATACTCTTGTAATCATTTATTATAATCAATCAAAGTTTAAGATACAAATCTCTAGCTAGTTCTTCTTTCTATATTCTTAAGGAGCTCGCACACGCTAAAAGTGGTGTCTTATCCCGATACAACCCCTAACCGGGTCGTATCAATTGGTGCTTTCATTGAGAGCTCTCGTTGAGAGGGCTTACGATTAGGGTTCCAATCCAAAAAAAAAAAAAAAAAACTGTTCATCGGTGTTATTCACAGGGTACTGTTCATCGCGGGTACTATTCATCGAAAAAAAAATTTTGAGTTATTAATCACTTGATTATTATTCATGGTATCAGGCGGCAGTGATCAGAACGCGGAATACGCACTCTCTAAGCTCTTGCAAATGGGTACGGTGACCGAATATGAGAATGAGTTTGGGGTACTTGCAAATCGAGTGACATGGAACTCAGAATCTTTACTTAAATCGATTTATATCTCGGGACTTAAACCGCTTCTACAATGTGCACTCTTAAGGTTAGCGCCTACAACTTTAGGAGAAGCCTGTTCCATAGCCCGTATAATGGAGGCTCGTTTTGAGATAATTGCGGAAAAAGTTGAACATTGAAGAGAAAATAGATATCGTTCTATCATGGCCAAATAAAGAAGCTCCATATGTGATTAAAGAGTCCTTAGATATTGTTGAGGTTAGTAGCGCGATAAACGATGTTTTTTATATTGGTGAGAGTAATGTGGAAAGCATGGAAGTTCGTAGTGAGTTTAGCGAATTTTCAGAAAATAAAGAAAGTGTGGAAGATGTTGTTGTGGGTGGTGGTGAAGCGTGTAGGGTTGACGAAGATGAGTCAAATATAGTGATATCGCTACTTAAGGATGGAGGTGGTATATCTGATGATAGTATAGATGAAATAAATTTAGGTTTAATCAAGGAGTTTGTGATTAAGATGTTGGAGGGTAGAGATGTTTCCGGAGAGAGTTTGGTTGTTTGTTTGAAGTGGGTATATCGCGAGACGAGTCGTGGGGCAGCAAAAGATGGAAGAAGGGTGTTGTGTTATGTCCAAGGCAAAGGAATACGAAAGAAGAAAAAGACGAAGGCTACAATTCAAAGAAGATTATGGGATCCCGGATTACAACGATGTTGCAGGAGGACAGGATGCCCAAACGACTCAAGAAGTCCAAATTTATGGCATAAAGATTATGTCATATAATCTATCTTTATTTACGTGTCTTTGTTTACGATTGTTTTCATGTTTATTTAGGAAAGTCAATTAAGAATGTTTTAAGACAACACCTTGAGGGCAAGGTGGTTTTGAAGGAGTGAGGAATGATACGCCTGGGCCCGAGCCCTTGGCCTATTAAGGTCTTAGGGTTTTACCCTACTTTGTCTTATAAATACTCTTGTAATCATTTATTATAATCAATAAAAGTTTAAGATAAACAAATCTCTAGTTCTTCTCTCTATATTCTTAAGGAGCTCGCACACGCTAAAAGTGGTGCCTTATCCCGATACACCGCTAACCGGGTCGTATCACAGTTCCTTAATATGCTTATTGTTTTTAGTGTTGGGTCTTGTATTCCATGGTTGGGATGGGTTGATCGGCTGAGTGGGAAGAGCAGAAAAAATGCTAAAGAATTCGATGAGTTTCTTGAAAGTATTATTGAAGAACAAGAGAACAAGAGAAGAGGGGACGGTGCCGAAAGTGATGGACATCAAAATATTGACATCTTATTAGGCTGGGCACAGTCGAGTAAATAAAATTGGTTGGGCACCCGAAAAATCACTCCTCGACCGATATTAACATCGGTCGAGTCGAGTGTGGCATGTGGTCATCAAATCGGTCGAAGGCCTCCAAAATGCAATATCGGTTCAATTTTCAACCGATTTCAAAATCATATCTCCCAAACACATTTTGCCCGTTTTGGCATTCAAAGGAAAAAATAAAAAATAAAAAATTAAAAAATTAAAAAAAATTATTTGGGTAAAGGGCATTCCACCCGGTAAAATAAAAATTTACCACTCTATAAATACTAACTTCAAACATAACATCAAACACAATTCACCTCAAACTACTTCTCATATTCACTTCCAACCTCAATCTAATTCTCATCCAAATTCAAAATGTCAAAGAAAAATACCCCACAATCAAAAAACCGACGATCCCGACTACCCCAAAATGCCCTGAATTTGAATTTCTCGCCGAAAAACAACTTCGAATTAACCGGCATAACACCACAACAAAACCGGGCTATTCGCTTTCGTCCACAAAGTTTTAAATATCAATCACAACTAGCACAACCAAATCAAAACCAAAACCCGTTTTACGTTAACCGTCCTTTTGTCCCACCACAACGTCCTTACACCGATTACTGGCAAGAACCTAGTGGGTCGTCGTATCGTCCAAACATGGACTTCATTTATCCTCCCAAACCGTATCAACCTTATTCACCGCTTCAAAGTACTAATCTTGAAATGAATTTGGAAGATTTTATGCCAGAGTATCCGACACAAAACTATCCAACTCAAGATGCTTTGATGGGGCAAGGTTCGGTCACGGTTCGTACCATGATTCCATTCCCGTTGAAGACGATGATGATGAAAAAACCGACGATGCTGAAGAAATGTCCCCCATCAAACCAAAGCAGCCATCAAGACGTGCTTCAAAGGCCAAGGACAAAGGCAAGAAGCCCAAAGCAAGCAAGGCGAAAGGCAAGAAGATAGTTGAACCATGGACAAAGGCGGAAGAGATCGCGCTTTGTAGAGCTTGGGTTTATGTGTCAGAAAAATCGGCAAGAGAAAACGCCTTGAACCGACACCGCTTTTGGGAGTTAGTGATAGAGTATTTTCAAAATGAAACTGGCTCAGACAGAACCTACGACTCCATCACTACCAAATGGAAGAACAGGGTTCGTAATAGGGTTGGTAATTATTGTGCTATCATTGATAATATCAAGAATAACCATGGAAGTGGTGAAAATGATATAGACGACACTTCAAAAGCTCTTAGAGAATACCGTATGACGTACGGTCATGATTTCACCTTGGAGGAGTGTTGGGAAATTTTGAAGGGTCATGATGCTTGGAAGAACTGTGAGATGTCGGCTTTCCAAACGAATAGTCGAAACCTCGGGTTCAACCCAAGCTCGTGATCCTTTGGATGTCCAAGATATTGATGATTCTGATGATGAGGAAGAGACTAGAGAATCACGACCGATAGGTCGTGACAAAGCAAGGAAGAAATCATCCTCCTCCTCTCGTGCTGATGATGAACCATCAGAATCATTTGTAAAATCGTTGGCCAAAACTTTCTTCAAATTCAGGAAGCCGTCAAAAGGGAAGAAAGGTAAGAATAAGGAGGGTTTAGAAGATGCGTACATACGGTTTAGGGAAAAAGAGCTGGAGATGAAAAGAGAGAAACTTGAGCTCATGAGGCTATCAAAACGGGAGACCGACATAATCTTCTACAATACCCCAGTCGACCTAACTTTGACCAGACGACAACTAGAAGAATTGATGAAAGTCAAGGAAATAATCAAGGAACGCTACGGTTTAGATTATTAGTTTAAGTATTGTAATGTTTATTTTAATTTAGTATCGTAATGTTTATTTTAATTTTAATGAATTTAAATTTGTTGTTTAAAATGTTTAAATTAAAAAAAAAAAAAAAAAAAAAAAAAAGAGTCATTCATCGTCTGTGGCATCCTGGTCATGTCTGGTCGCCGGAGAGAAAGCTGACGTGGCGCTGGTGACCTGGGTCACGAGTGTGCCCAGCCTTAGATGTCCGAACAGATAAAAAATGGGGCTTTACCTTCGACAGAGATACCATTAAAGGTCTCATTTTGGTATGATCTTTTCCCAGTGATTCTTAAAAGAACTATTCTTAACAGAGCCGTCCCATGGTTTTTAGAGGCCCTGTGCCAAAATTACAATGTATGTTCTGAACAAGCTAGATTTATGCATATGCAAGATAAACTTAAAAATGACGAAAAATGTATTTTAAGTAAATCTAAACAATAAAAAATAAAGGGCAAATGGTATAAATTTGTCACAATAGTATTTTTGAACCACTTTTTAAAGACCTTCGACGATACATAATTCCTTTTCATGATTAGAATATGCATCAAACTTTTGGTAATAGTTTTTAAAATTTGGGTTGAAAATGTCAATTTTTAAACTCTTTAATAATAAATGTAGAATCACTTTAAACTTTAGGGTGTAAAATGTAAATTTCCAAACATAGTCATCTTCCTCAGGAGGTCACATGTTCCTGTTTATGCGAAGTTCTGAAATCACTTAAATCAGCCTATATCTTCTTACATTTTTCATAAATCAAAATAACTTTAGTTTTAAAACACACTCCTATCAGTTTTATGCTAAAATCCGAAACAAATGAGCACTCATGGCTAAAATTATGGGGCCCTTGTAAATTTGGAGGCCCTGTGCGGTTGATCACTCCGCACACGCTCAAATCCGGCCATAATTCTTAAAATGGTACCATTAGTTAGAGCAAAAGTTAGTATGACATGCCAAAATCCATTTTTGGGTGTCATGTCAATTTTTGCGTGATAACGTAATATCACTCGCACACCAGAAAACAACATACTCTAACGACCACAACAACCACCACCACCACCACCCACCCCCTACTCCCCGCGCGTTTTAGACCACTTATCAATAAAAAGAGCATTTAATGTGTTCATCAATAAAAAGCATTGTTCTTCAATAAAAAAATTGTTCATTAGTTCTCTTTAATTTTGTTCATCAGTCTAATCACAAAATTCATAAGTAAAAAACATTATTTATCATATACTTTGGTCATTATTAAAGTGTTGTTCATCAGTTTATCAATTTTTTTAAAAATAGTCATAGTATTCATCATTTGCCTAAAAAAATCGCAATGTTCATCAGTTAAGATTACAGTGTTCATCAATTCATCAGTTGGTTGTTGTTCATCAGTTAAAAAAAAGCTAAACGTAACAAAAATAACAAAAGATGTATTGTAATACACCAATTAGTGCATTTAAATGTATGTTTATAAGAAAAGTCTTTTTTAGGCATTTTATCAACCACTTTGTATGCACTAAATATGACTAAGATGTCATCTTTAACATGCGATATCTCACTCATATCATATCGGATTTGAGTAATTCAAAATTATTAGTAAAAAATGGCCAAAAAGCTACAACTTTCGTGTTTTAAGTTTTGCATAATTCGGCCTTTAAACTAGACAAAATTAGAGCCAAAAATGTCGAAAATTCGAGAAAATCAACACCCACTTAAAAGGTTGAAAACAAAAGTTGTGATTTATATATCAAAATGCATACCAAATTAAAAAAAATTAAATTTTAAAAATTATGGTGAAATCGGTTTTTCGTAAAAATTGTCATTTGAAAGTTATTTACGTTTGAAATTTGGGGTGAAATAAAAAACAACTCGAATTACCTAGGAATTTGAAAAAAAGAGGGTGGAAATGAGTGGGAGACACTTGTCACATTATGAATAGCACTTTAGGCTTTTTAATTTTTCACACTTTGCATGTGATCACATCTCATTTTGTAGTGTTTTATAACTTGCAGGGGTCAAAGATGAAGGAAGTTAAAAGACTTGAGAAAAAGTGTCAAAGTTGAAAAGTGGAGCGCTTTTAGGGTCGGACTAAATAATGCTCATTATAAACACTCGGCCCTTATTCATCTCATTATTCTACGTGTGTTTTTCATTTTTCCCTCTCGTTTTGTCAGTTAGAGAAATCTATGGTTAAATGCACTTATAAAAAACGTGAGAAGATCGGTTGTATTCACAATCTGGTGTTTTTTGTGTGTTATTAAATCTTTGTTAAAGTTTTTCACAAAAGGTAAAATAGTCACACCACAAGAAGTATTGAATATATCGTGCTTGAGTTGCAAACAGACGATAATACCGGTATATTTTACTCGATAAAACACTTTTGCTAGAGGCATATACAACCAGGAGACACAATAGCAAGTCAGCCACCGTACTCGAATGGTTATGGTGAAACTCTTAAAATGCTCGTTTATCAGGAAAAAAGGCACAAGATGAGGTGACTGGTGTTTAATAAAACTCCCCTCACCAAAACATAAACGTTTTTGGGTTCTAGTATTGATTTTAAAGGGAATAATTTCGAGTTAATACTTCTGGAAATGGAAGGCGTATTTGTCCAGGCATTATGTTTGCCTGGATTTCGAGTTAATCCCTTTGGAACCCAATGAGTCTAGAGGAAAGGTTTTTGGGTTCTTTCTAGCTACTCCTGGATTGATACTAATAACAATATTTATGGTGCTCGAGAAAATGAAATCATTGACCAAAGTGACGGTGCATGAGACCCTGACACACTCGCACCAATAAAAATATAAGAACAAGTTTTCTCCTACACTAGATTATACACAGACATCTACAAGTCATTACAACAGTGACAAAATTTATCAACGCAACAACAGTCTAATCGCCTCTTGAAAATCATCCACAAAATAGATCAAAACCTCTTGAATGGTAAAAAAAATCCCATGATGTCTATAATATGAAGGGAAGTCTTTGAACCTAAAAAAGGGATCTTTAGTTACCCCTTAGTTCCTGAAGATAACGAGCAGCTTGTTGAACCGCAATAAACAGTGCATCGGCAGCAATGACAACCCCGATCTGGGAAGTAAACATGTTGATTTCTTTAGTTTCCATTTTAAAGGCGGAAAATTGACATTTCACTTATGAATGGGTTACCTTAAGGTTTGTTTTACTATCCCTAATGGGTCAAATGAGTAATATAAAATAAATTAGCCAAAACTGAAAATTGGTTCAAATGGGTCAATAGTTGATCAAAGTGTATTATTAAGGCAGCCAAATTGCTAAACAAACATGTGCTTTGGGTAGCTCAAGCTGGCTTGACCTCGTTTGACACTACAAAAAATTTCCCCTCTTGACCCGTTACCCAGCCAACCGACCCACCCATTTCCCCCTTTTTATATTAGCGTTGAATAAGGTGGCTGAAAAAATATAATGGAAACGGGATTTGAAGTGGTTACCAATCGAGCAGAAAAGACTAGTCGGTATCCCCAGCCCTCCTTCGCGGCTTGAGCTCTTTGCTGATCGGTCCAACTGCATTTTCAGCGAATAAAGAAAGCAGCCAATAAAAATTGTAAAATTTGATCAAATTCATTAATTTTTTAAGTGATGTTATAACAAATGCAAGAAACAGATTTACTTATAAAATTGTATAAAAAAATGAAAATGTGTTTCTTAGTTACCCGAGAAACTCTGAAAGCCCGCCGATTCCAGCAAATTTAAAGGGCTGAGGACCTTCTCTTTCAAGATCCTGCAAGGAACAAAGGTTGTTCACTTATGCAATAATTGTTTTACTTCTAACTGTTAAAGGTCAAACCTTATACTCGGATTCAAAATTTTTTAAGCTATTTTACTTATCATAAAACCAATAATTCTACACATAAATTCATAATGTTTGTTTCAAACATCGAGGTTATTTATAAATTTTATTTTAATTTTTTAGACGTTGTAGTACATAGTTACGATGTTTTGAATTCTTTCCCTTTTGACCTTTAGAGTCAAAGTGATTATTATCAGAGCTAGTGTTTACCTCTTCTTCCGCAGCCTCTAGACCTCCTTGGACCCAGAAAAGATTTCTATAGCCAGCATTGTATAGTTGCTCACAAGCTGCTAACGATCTACATAGTATATATTTCTACGTAAACCAAAAAAATGGAATAAAACTACACAAGTTCAAGTAACACGTTTACCTTAATCCCTTTTGACATGCAACTATAAGGTCCGTATCTTTTGGGAATTTCTCTGTGACTTTTGATACGAACTGGCTGTTAAAAAGAATAATAATTAGTGAAAGATCATATTTTCAATTCACTGTTTGGAACAATTCCTCACTTACTTATTGTAAGATAATGTAGGCACGCCACTCCACCAACCTCCTGTGGTCATACAAGACGTAGTTAATAAGCATCTTGATATATGAAGAAGAAAAGAAAGTATTATTTTTCTACTAATGAAAAGAAGTTCACATCCATTTTATGAAAGTTTAGAACCAAAAATATATGTTACAAATATAAAACATTTAGGTAAATCGGTGTGATACCCATCATGTAACTTGAGACCTTTCTTGAAAGAGTTCCAATGTCAAATTCAGTATCGGTATCAAAGATGGGGATCCAAGTCGACCCTTTGACCCATGCCTTCAGAGTTCAGAACAAGAATCAGCAACTCGTCAATAAATTTGAACCCGAGTAAGGGTTCAAATAAGAATAGCTTAGATATATGATAGTAATAATTTTTTTTTTTTTTTTTTTTTTTTGTATATAAAATGGACGAATTAAGTCATTCTAAAAATATAAAGAGAAGGTACAATATTGTCCTTGTGGTCACCCAACCTGACCCGGTAGTTTTTACCATACCCAAAATGACCCATTTTGATGGCTCAGCCCACCCATCTTGCCACCTCTACACATTTTACTTGATAAAAAACTAGTGAAGAATTTGAGAGTACTGATATTAAATTACATGTGTTATACTAATTATGATGCTTTTGGAATACTTACCTACTTATATATGTTTATATGATAAAGACAAGCAGATTAACGAAAAGTATTCACCTTTTCATGCTCTGTAGATGGACGAACGTCAAGTAGGGTTTTGCCAGAAAGTTGAATCGCATATCCAGCTTCCTTAGGTGTAAGAATTTTCACTTTTCCCTCCCTGACCTACCATAAAAGATTTTATGTTTTTAAAATGATATATATATATTGCATTTCATAACCACTCAGCAAAAGGGGGTGTTTGGCATAAAATATCTGAGGGTATTTTGATAATTGCACTTCTAGGTCACGGATAATCAGCTTCTATTGTTTGCGTATAGTGTATTTGTGTTTGGTACCATATTGTGTATCTCTTATTCCATAAACAAGTTACAAATATATAGGATACATGAGATCATTCTAGAATAGATACATATGGGCTAGGCCTAAGTACAATAAGAAAACTACCGGGCCTATGTACAAGAATCGGTTAATAAATGATTCTAATTAGTTGATTATTCAGTGGTCAAATTACATGTATAATTTAAAATAATCAGAATTTGCCAAGCACTGAGTCAGAGCATTAGTAGCATATCTAAACATGTGCAGATATTTCATTATATACACACATGTAAAAGACTAATGTTTGCGTAAGAACCCTTACCAAAATCTTTGACGATTCCGATCTTCCACAAACAATGCAAATTAATATAGTATATGAAAGGTTTGATAGCACCAAAGATAACACGTTCACCTTTTTTTGTCCTATATAGAACATCCTTTACTTATTACCATTTTATGTATCATACTTGGGGACTTAGGGGGTGTTTGGTATTGCTTCTTCAAGATTTGCTTATCTAGAATAAGTGGTTTGGATAGCAACCATCTCATTCAAGATATCTTATTTCACTCCCAAATGATCGGATACAGTTTGGATAGATAATCTCAAACACCCTAGAACTACTCATCTGCAAAATGCAATAAGCAGATAAGCAGCGATAAGCAATCCTAAACACCCCCTTACATCGTTGTGCAATTAACTGTCATACAATTGTACCAAAACAGAAATGTTTTTCATATAGTAGGAAAACGTTAAGTCACATAAGATGGAAAAAAGTTAATAGTATATACTACATTTTGGTGCAATCAACCATATATAAAAACCATTTATCAAATTTATTAAACAAATGTCACCATTTTTTAGTTTATTTATGGGTACCCATGGTGTCCGACCTTGTGGCTGACTAATCATGGGGCTTGAGCAGTTCAGCCCACCGCCACACTGACTCAAACCGGATAAAGCCCTCCCTTTCAAGGAGGTTGGCATGGCCAATTCAGGATTACTTACACCAAGAAAGGTTCAAACTTGAGACCTCTCACACTTTAGTGATGATAGTCACAAGCTCTTGCCAACTCACTAACCGCCAATTTCACTTGCAAATAATTAAATATGTAGTCAAGATAAACAATCCCAGACACCATAAAAGCAATTGATCACTATATTTACCTACTGTAACAAAATGCAATAAATGTATAAAAGCACCTTTAAGGGAGTTTGGGTTGCTTACTTTCTAGTGCTTATCCGCTGTAAAAAATAAACATATGATTGTGATACACTAGGAAAATCCCACGTCGCGTGGTCTTGAAAGACACCTGGTTCAAAAGTAAACTTGCACCTTAAAATGACACAACGCGTTTTAGGACCAACTGCGGCAGAACCCATAAGAAGTCTCCAGTTAAAAGTGCTTGTGTTAGACTGTGAGAGTAGTAGTAGGTGGATGACTTCATAGGAAGTTATCATATGGTCGCAGAACCAAGCCGGGGGACAATATTGTGGTCATTGTAAGGGAGTGTTACATTCTTTTTCTAAGTGATTCATGTACTTTCTTTATTCATACACCCTCTAACACTAATAGGAAAATCCAAACACCCTAAATCTACAAAAAAAAAAAGGGATAATCAATTCTAAACGTATACAACTAATCACTATATTCTTTTGTGTGAATCTAACTTTCTTTTTTCTTATTTTATAAAGAAATTTAAAATAATGTCCATTGTGTGTATCAGGATATATATTGCCACGAGGCACAAATTAATCACCACCAATCCGTTATTAATAATGTCCAATTCTAATGGCAACTACAAATATTGTGGTTACCCCTTGCCACATCAGCGGCACATTAGCTTTCTCTCTCCAAGACTACACTCAACCACAATTTGCTAATAAGGCGACCACAACCACAACCAAAAATATACCCCACAAAAACAAATAAATAAAAAACTACACAAACAAAACAATTGAAAGTTGTGGTTGCCTATCCAACCGAAAAAATTGAAAGGTTGGGGTGACCCGTCACCAATTCGGTTGAGCTAGTGGTAAAAATGTGGTTGCCTATTCGGTTGGTTGGGGAGGTGACCGATCCACAGACATTATTAAAAAGTTTGCATAAAAAATAAAAGTCGGATACATACAAAAGAATATTTTAGCTAGTTGGATACATTTAGAAAAAATTAAAAAACAAAAAAATACTAATAAGAAATTGGAAATACCAGTGCCTCCCATCTTTTCCTAGCAGCAGCCATATCTTTAACTTGCTTCAGCTCATAATCTTCATCAGTTGCTTGTGCTTTTACTACTGTCCCTTTATACTACAATATCATTTACTCAACTTACTCATTTCATAAAAAAAACCCAACACAATTTAAAAAAAAAAAAAAAAAAGGTTCTAAACCATGAAAACATGGACCATAAACTTACATTGGATAAAGAGTGAAGCTGAAGTGGCTTGTGATTAAATGATGAAGTGTTGAACAAATGGGCTTTGTGCAATTTGTGATTATTATAAAAAGGTGTTGATATTGAAAGATTAAGTACTTCCATTTTTTGTTCTTGAAAATGGATAGAAGAGAGTGTGTGTATTTAGATTTTAAAAGAAAAATGCATTAAATGGATATTGTTAACCTGGATATGATGATTTTTTGTATTTTTATGTAATTATTTTTTGACATTTTGCTTTTTTATTGTAAGATAAAAAGGTTAAAAAGGAAATAATTTTCGTAACGTTTATGGTGTGTTTGAGATAGCTTATCTTTTTTGGGTGAGCATGAATCGCACCGCAAATCGTAAAACTCACATTGTAAAAATTGATCCACAATAAATTGACGGTACGGTTTAAAAAAAAATGTTTTTGTTTATACTTTTATAATTAATTATTTCAAACACATTTTATTGATTAATTATTGTCTGAGTTAAATGTTGTGAGATAACTGAAACTATCATTCCAAAAAATAAAAATTTGATTGAGTTTCTAGGACATATAATTTTATTTTTCTTTCAATTTATTATCGAATATAAAATTCTTCATATCATTTAGCTTTCACTATTTTATAAATTTATAATTTCATATCAATACACAACATTTTATATATATGTTTCAACTCATTATGTAACCTTATGATATATTTATTCTATAAAAAAATATATACCAAAAAATATAATTTGAAAAACAAAACTAAAAAATAAAAATAAAAATAACTTTAACCAAAAAAAGGCAAAAAAACCACAAAACCGTGCGGTTGTGGATTCTCGATTTTTAAAAACCGTAATTGCGAATGCGGTTTGATTTTTGCCAAAAACCGCACCAACTCGCACTATGCTCACCGCTATTACTTATGGTAAGTTTGGTGTAGAGCTTATTATAATTTACGATAGTTTGAGAGCTTGTAAGAACTTTTAAAATTTATAAGCTTTAAAAGGGAATCTTTTATGAGGAGCTTTCATAGAAAGCTTGAGCTTTTGATGTGATTAATTGCTTAAACGCCTTTAGTTTTAATTTGTTTAAATATTTGTATTTTTTTTTTATTGTAAAACGTATAAGCTATTCGGCTACTTTCTTAAATATACCTGAAAATAAAAGCTCTCACTCTATTTCCAGCTCTCAGAAGCTTCGGTTCTTATAAACTACATCTCCAATTAAGTTGTGATCCTAAAAAGAAGTTATCCAAACTTACCACAATAATTGATAGCGTATCTATATTAGTGGCCTAAGCCCACTAATTATACGCTCGAATCAAGACCATTACTAAAGCCCATCAACACCTGATGGAAGCCCGGCTTAAATCCCATGTAATGCCTGGCCTTGTAAAATCTCTCTGGCCTTACTGAGTAAGAGAGTACTACTACTCCCCAATTGTCACTAGCGGTTAAGATGTACCATATGATACTATATGGTGGGGACGCACGATAAGCACCACTATGTACGAGCTCAAGGACGAATAACACTTGTCCTCATTGTCTGCTATCGAAGGATCAACATCTAGCCCTTTAGCAGCCGTTGATCATCCCCAAAGGGTTTATCTCTAAACCCTACAAGCCTCTCTATAAAAGGAGAGCAACACACACAACTTCACAAGTTTCACACACTTGGACAAATCTTGCCTCACAGCAGTGTAGTATGGTCCTTATTTAAGTGATACCCGAACTTCTTGATCTATATCAATCTCATCGGGTCCTTACCGTTCAACACGAGAAACCAAACAACAAAACTATTCCCATCCCATCTCTAAACTGATTTACATACCATACGTAAACATGACACCATCCATGGGGACATGATAAAAAATAGCCACAAATTTCTTGAAAATTTTCACCTATTTTCACCCATTTCTCTTTTCCTTTAAACCACTAGCTACTTGGTTAAACATGACTGGTGAACAACACCCTAAAATTTTAGAGACACCCAAAAACCACTTCGGACCTATCTGAGTGGATAATCTCCCTCACATGGAGAAAAACCAACAGATACCCGAAAAAGAGACTCACCAATCACCTAAAAACAACACAAAGAAACCTATTGATAAGGATTTAAAATGTACACTTTTGAGGGGTCATTTAAGCCCTTAATTGATCACTTTTGTATCCGTTACTACTTAATTTCGTTCCTTTTCACTTTTTAGGTCTCTTGAAGGCAAATTGCTGGAATGACACTTATTCGGACAAAAAGGCGCGAATATACGAAGAAAATGGCCAAAGTTAAGAATCGAGACACTCAAGCTGCTGGAATTGAAGGGGACTGCGTCACTGCTTAATTGCGACACCGTCACGACACATCTTGAGATGACTCAGTAGCCAAATTGCTATTTTACAAGTGACGGCATCAGGTTTAAAAGAGTAGGGCGTCGCAACTCAGACTGCCTAGATTTGGATCCAGACGACGTCAGATGTTGAAGCCGACGGCGTCACGAGCATAAGGTGATCTTTGTCCACGAGTTGACGTGGCCAAGACGAAACCCTAATGGCGGCGACCCGACGACGTAACAATTAAAGAGTGACGCCGTCGCATATTGTAGCACTATATATAGAATCCGAATTTTTCAGTTTTTAAGGAGGTAGTTTTGTGGAGTAAAAACCTAAACTGAACCAAGGCTGTCTTGGGCAGTATCTTAGGGTTCCATACCCTATTTTACAAACAAGATAAGTGTTTTACTTCATTAATTCAATCATGTCTTCAATTGTTTGTGTGTATGCTTGCATGTTCTCCATGTCCGGCTAATTTACTTGTGTGTTTGCTTAGATATATGAAACCTAGGTATTGAATATTGATTGGTTGTCTCTTATCTTAATTGTGATTGACCTAGTATTGCGATAGGTCATCCGTTGTGTTATTAATGCTTGATTAGTTTTTGTTGAACCTTAGCTTATAGTTACTAGTGGAATTGTAGGCTAAATATCCAAAGATAACCTTAGTGTTAAGTTTATGAATCCTAGAGATTTCGTAGTCATTAACCTTAGGTAGCTTCAAAGAGTTAGGGATAAACGCATACCCTACGACCTTAGAAAACACAACGCGTTAAGAATAAGGACGTGACAATTCAACCATCAATAGGAGATAACTAGTGAGTAATAACATCTAAGGGCATGCTTAGTAGGGGGTTAAAGGGGGTAAGGAATGGGAAAGATAATGAAAAAAGCTGCTTGGTAGAGGATAATGCAATGACCCATTACCCAATAGTGGGTAATGAGCCATTACCCAATAAATTGGGGGGAATGCTTTTCTTTCCCTTTCCCTTTCCTTAGTTTGAACCAAGCACACCCTAAGTAAACACATTTTTAATGAGCATAAGAGTACACAACAATAGACATAGACTACACTCACCTTAGCTTAGTTAATTAGATAATTAGAATAGTCGAGTAATCGGTAGAGATACCAAACCCCCCAAATCCAATACCCTCGAGATTCGTACCTTTCAATTTCCTAAAAAAAATATAAAAAAGATAAAAAATAATATTCCTCAACCCCAACCTTAGCATAGTAATTTCTCACTAGCATTCATATTCCCCTAGAGAACGATATCAATTCTCGAGGCTTACCCTAATACTACACTACAACGATTTGGTTCACTGTCTAGGGTGTTGAAAAACTTGCTCAACGAAAAGGAAGTTCCTTTGACCCCGGACGCGCGTTGTACACGTATCAAGTTTTTGGCGCCGCTGCCGGGGAATAGAATAGCTAGTTAGATTTCCACCTCGTTTAGGTTCCCTTGCTTGATTCCTATCAAGTAAGCTTTTTTCTCATTTTTAGCTTCCTTGTAGTCTATCCCCCTTCTTTGTGTTTGTGTTTGTAAAACCCTTTTCATTTGTCGCTATGGCAAGTGAAGTTGCATTTGAATCATTAACAAATGAGGAACAATTGAATTTTGCAAGTTGGATTGCTTTTTATTGTTCTAATGAATTTGTGAGTAATCTTAGAGATATCCAAAAGGAGACGGGTGTAAGGTTGGATGGATTTGATAAATTTTGCGCTTGTGTGGCTTCTATTCAGCGATCATTGTTAGAATCAACTCCTTTTAGTGAGACCATCTGGAATTTTTTTAAGAAAAGCCTCCTAAGCATAAACCATCAGTTGAATGATCTTAGGCACCATGATCAAAAAGACCTAGTTTTTAAGAACATGGAACCTAAACCCGAACAAGATTGTGAGATGGTTAGAGTTGAACCACCTATTTGCATGTGTGGGATAGATTTCAAAACATATGACACGCATGAGGAATCCTTTAGGCAAATAGAACATAGTGATCAAATTTTTGTGACTGATTCTTATGAATCGGACCAAGAATTTGAAATGGCTAAAGAAGGATTTGAGATACTTAGGAGTGTATTTGGGTTAGATCATACTAAAACACGTGATGAACATTTAGGAGATCTAGATATAATGGAGAATGAGGTGGAAACTCCGAGCCCACAATCCCTACCATCACTTGAGGAACACACATCGCCTATAACTTACCCGGAAGAAGTAGAAGAGACTATAGAAACCCCGATTGATATAGAACCTTTGGACCAAACGCCACTAGAGAATGTAGGTTTAGATGCTTGTTGTCATGACCTCTCTCTTAGTCCTAGGGAAGTTCCTAATTTTGATGAACCAGAGCCTCAACCAAAAACCTTACCCAATTTTCCGGCTTTAGATGTGAATCTTGGAATTGAATTAGGCCCCAATCCACCCATCAAAATAAATAGTCCGGGTAGTTGCTTGATAAAGGTGGTAGACTCTAGGCCATGTAGAGTGGAAGCTAATATAGGAGTAACCCATGACCTTACACACTTATATCACCCATTCATGGTTGATAACAAGAAACATTATGGGTTTAAACCGGGTTTATTAGGTCAAGATGGATCTTTAACTAAGAATCTTTTGAAGTTGATAGAAGATGATCCATTTTTAGGAGAGAAATTTGATTCACCCGCTACACCCATAAAATTAGGTAAGGTTATAATGAATGGAGCACACCCCTTTGAGCATATAAATCACCCATCAACCTCTCCTCACGTAGAAAATTTCCACCCTAAGGGTGTGTATCGCTACTATCACCCGCACTTAAGCTTAAGTGTACAAAAAACTTCCCTTTTATCCGTTAAATAAGGGTAGAGTCAAGCTCGTGACTCGAAAAAAAACAAGCGCTTCTTGGGAGGCAACCCATGTGTTATTTGTTTTTCATTTTTATTTGTGTGTCATATATCTTTTCATTATTGTATGTTCTCATGTTTGAATTTGTAAAAATGCTTTATTTTGTCTTTAACCTCGTCTTAATTACATATAAAGGTATTTTACATAAGGGATAAGTGTAGGGAGGATTACACACGTTTTCAAAAAGAACGTGAACATGAGAATTACGATTATTTAAAAAGATATACATGTGTGTTTGTTCGAGTCAAATGCTTGTATCGAGTCATAACGGATGTTTTGCAGGAAATTTTTCCAGATTCTAAAGATAAAAATTTCCAGAATTTTTTCCAGAAAATCGCAGACCATTTTATGTCAGGATAACCTGACGGCGTCAGGGTTGCAACCTGACGGCGTCAGGAGGGAGTAGAAACTCCTTACTACTTTTTCTCGTTTTCTGAGCTACTTATAAATTTTTGAAATTTTCCAGGTCTTAATTTTCCAGAAAATCTGTAAACATCCATTCCACAAGCATTATATCCTAGTTTAGTATAGTCATGTATATATATTGTTACCGCCGATTTTACGCGAAGGTTTCGTTTGTTTTCTTCAAGTGTACAGGTTTAATTTATCAAGAAGAAGATACATAAGATTGGAAGGAGCTTTTCACGCAAACACTCTTCTTGGAAGAAAATTTAATCACTACTTCACACGGATCCTACCGAGCTAATCAGGGGAGTACTAGTTCCTTTCGTTTGTAATTACCTTCCATTATCATAACTTTGATACTTTCGGGGAACATTGGGGACAATGTTCAGTTTAAGTGTAGAGAGGGAAAATAAAACGGGAACTTTGAAACTATGCTTATCCTTGACTATTTGCCTTGTCCAATTTCATTTGTGTAATAAACCATGAGAAATATCGGTTAGGGTAATTTTGGCACCAAATTTAAAATTTTTCATGATATGTAGGAGTGGGCCATTAGTCTTAATAAAGCGTCTCATGGATAGGAAGTTATATGACTAGCATAAAACCCTTTACCACCTAAATTCCACCCAAAATGTGAGGATTGCCCTTAGATTTAGAGGAATTAAAGCATTCCACTTTAATGCTTCGAGTGTGTACCGGTAGTATAATATATTCTAGAACTTGTTTTGTGATGCATTCCGAGATCGCTAGTGAGACTACACTTGTGTAGTTAGGAATAACTAAATGATAAGAGGCATTAGGATAACCCTTGTTTGATACCCGTAATATAATTACTTCTTTCACATCGGTTGAGTAATTCCCTTACACCCTTGCGTTGTACTCATCTTTAGTACACGATACCCCTAGTTAACCCCTCAAAGCCTATCATTTTCATGGTTCTCGTGATGTTTCGGTTTTCTGGAATATCAATGAAGAGCATTGTTTACAATCCACCCCCAAATATACACCCAAATCGCCTTAGCCTACCTTGTATGCACTCACTTTTAGTGCATTATTGTTATCATACTAAACCCTTACTTCAATTATCTAGTTGCTTGCATAAGTTGCTAAGTCGAGTCATATCCTTTGTACACAGTTTTGGGACGATTGGGACTCATGGGAAAAGTTAAATTTTATGAAATGACGGGAAGGGAACGTTAAATTCAAATTCCCTTTATTTGCGTAGTAATGTACTCCAAGTGTTTTGATCTTTTCAATTCGGGTCAAATTAGTGTTAGAGTAATAAAAACTCAAGTGTAGGGATGTGCCTACAAATCCCTATTATTTTGATGTTATCGTAGAGGATGGTAGAGTAAAAGTGTAAAAAATATATATATATATATATATATAGAAAAAAAAAGAGAAAAGAAAAAAAATAGAGTGTTCAAAAAAAAATTAAAAAAAAAATGAAAAAAAATACGGGTTACCATCCTACATCTATCTTTAAATTTATGTTTGTTTGTTTCAATTTATCTGGAGTTTAGAATGTCGAGTCTTGGCTTAGCAACACCATTCTTATCATGCTTGTAACATAAAGATTTTTGACTTGCCACCACTAAATCGCCTATCCCACCAAACCCTTTGTTTCCCTACCGTAAGCCTAACGTTACAACCCTTTAAAAGACCTCTTGGATAGTTTTTCCTAGGTGCTTACGCCAAAGCGATGGAGGTTTGAACTAGTCTCAAGCCTATGGTAATCTATGTATTAGGACCGGTTAATGAGTGTTTATCTTCTATTTCTAACTAGATATATTTCATATACACCCGAGAGATGAGAGTATCCAAACACCACTTGTGAGGTTCTAGTATGTAATTTCCGTACTTGTTATGACTTTTGCGAGGCTTATATGTGTTGTGAATCGTTCTAATGCTTAATGTCCCCTAACTTATAAATTAATTGGCCAAAAGCACATTTGCTTGAGGACAAGCAAATACCAAGTGTAGGGATATTTGATAAGGATTTAAAAGGTACACTTTTGAGGGGTCATTTAAGCCCTTAATTGATCACTTTTGTATCCGTTACTACTTAATTTAGTTCCTTTTCACTTTTTAGGTCTCTTGAAGGCAAATTGCTAGAATGACACTTATTCAGACGAAAAGGCGCGAATATACGAAGAAAATGGCCAAAGTCAAGAATCGAGACACTCAAGCTGCTGGAATTGAAGGGGACGGCATCACGGCTTAATTGCGACGCCGTCGCGACACATCTTGAGATAACTCAGTAACCAAATTGCTATTTTACAAGTGACGACATCAGGTTTAAAAGAGTAGGGCGTCGCAACTCAGACGGCCTAGATTTGGATCCCGACGGCGTCAGATGTTGAAGCCGACGGCGTCACGAGCATAAGGTGAAGCCGTCACAGATTTGACGTGGCCAAGACGAAACCCTAATGGCGGCGACCCGACGGCGTCACAATTAAAGAGTGGCGCCGCATGTTGTAACACTATATATAGAATCCAAAATTTTCAGTTTTTAGGGAGGTAGTTTTGTGGAGTAAAAACCTAAACCGAACCAAGGCTGTCTTGGGCAGTATCTTAGGGTTCCATACCCTATTTTACAAACAAGATAAGTGTTTTACTTCATTAATTCAATCATGTCTTCAATTGTTTGTGTGTATGCTTGCATGTTCTCCATGTCCGGCTAATTTACTTGTGTGTTTGCTTAGATTTGTGAAACCTAGGTATTGAATATTGATTGGTTGTCTCTTATCTTAATTGTGATTGACCTAGTATTGCGATAGGTCATCCGTTGTGTTATTAATGCTTAATTAGTCTTTGTTGAGCCTTAGCTTATAGTTACTAGTGGAATTGTAGGCTAAATATCCAAAGATAACCTTAGTGTTAAGTTTATGAATCCTAGAGATTTCGTAATCATTAACCTTAGGTAGCTTCAAAGAGTTAGGGATAAACGCATGCCCTACGACCTTAGAAAACACAACGCGTTAAGAATAAGGACGTGACAATTCAACCATCAATAGGAGATAACTAGGGAGTAATAACATCTAAGTAAATACATTTTTAATGATCATAAGAGCACACAACAATAAACATAGACTACACTCACCTTAGCTTAGTTAATTAGATAATTAGAATAGTAGAGTAATCGGTAGAGATACCAAACCCCCCAAATCCAATACCCCGAGATTCGTACCTTTCAATTTCCTAAAAAAATATAAAAAAGATAAAAAATAATCTTCCTCAACCCCAACCTTAGCGGTGTAATTTCTCGCTAGCATTCCTATTCCCCTAGAGAACGATATCAATTCCCGAGGCTTACCCTAATACTACACTACAACGATTAGGTTCACTGCCTAGGGTGTTGAAAAACTTGCTCGACGAAAAGGAAGTTCCTTTGACCCCGAACGCGCGTTGCACGCGTATCACCTATAAGGAAGACACATGCAGCAGCTAACCTTGCAGTCCTGCACACGTCATTCCCACTAAAAACGCTCACATGGTTCTATGAGAGACATCACACTCTCAGGTCACCCACACAAGCTCAAAGATTGCAACTGTTCGGGGTTCAGGAGGTAGGAAAGGGTGCTAGAGGATCTCAAAGAGGGGGCCTGACAAACACGCAACTCGGGTTACGCTACATACACTCATCGGAAAAAACTCAGGTAAATGCATACCAACTCAGGTGTCCTTATCCGTATTACTTTATATATAGTAGTCAGGCCAACTACTACCTGGGAACCACCATGGGTACGATATACATAATGGCACCATGACATTCCCTTCTAGCCCCTACCCTGGACATAACATACAACCTACCCTACACTTAGGACAAACCTCAAAGCGTGCCTAACAAAGTTCAATCTTTGGGGAACTTAAAGAGACTAGACTAAAGAATTTAGCCAGTTCACACAAACCCAATCACCCTGACACACAACCCATGGTAGATTACAATACCCAAAGGGAACGAGAATCCCTCAAGGAACAGACATGAAGTATCAACATGATTCAATCGTGGCACTCGGGCACAAAGAGAGGCAAAGAAGTCATGGAGACCTGGTAACGAACCCAATCGAGAAGTATTCCGTGGGATACATTCATAACATCTGTAGAAAATTAGAAGGGGGTTGAATAGTTTTACCAATTAAAATGTTTTAGAACATTTAGATTGACTTATGTCAATCCTTTTTAATGTATGGATATTGATAGTTAGATATGGAGAAACTATAATATGAGTAAGAATAAAGAAAGATAAAACCGTTGACACAAGTATTTATAGTGGTTCGGCTACAAGGTCACCTTCCTTGCCCTACTCCACTCCTCGAGTACCCAACTCGAGAGTTCGTAAACACTACACCACAATCTCCTTATCTTGGCGGAGAAGCCTTTACAACATTGCATACAATTTATCTTATACAAAGCTAGATACTGGGTTCTTCCACAAGGTAGAACCAAACCTACGTCGCCTACACTTTATCCGGTACAAGGCTAGATACCGGGTTCTTCCACAAGGTAGAACAAAACCTAGGGGTGGCAATTTTTGACCCGACACGAAACCCGACCTGAAACCGACACGAAAAATAACAGGTTCGGGTTGAGTCTAAATAGATTTCGGGTCAGGTTTGGGTTGACCCATCTGACCCGTTTATTAAACAGGTCAGGTTCGGGTTGGGAAAAAATTAAACAGGTCGACCCGCCAACCCGTTTAAGACTTTTTCTTAAATTAAAATTATTTATATTTTATTATACTGGTTAAATAGGTTAAACGGGTCGACCCACAAACCTGTTTAACTCGCGTAATGTGCCAACTTTTATAAATAAAACGGGTTAAACGGGTCAACCCGAAACCCGTTTAACCTATTCAACTCATGTAACCTATTTAACCCGCCAACCCAAGTATATATACGGGTTAAATGGGTTAGGTTCGGGTTATGTGTAAACAGGTTAGGGTTGACATTGCTGACCCAATGATTTAAATGGGTCAGGATTGGGTTGAGGTTTTCTGACCCGCCAACCTGTTAACCCGAACCCGCCAACCCGAACCCGACCTGAATTGCCACCCCTAACAAAACCTACATCGCTTACACTTTATCTGGTACAAAGCTAAATGTCGAGTTCCTTTATAATGGAGGAACTACAACCCAACTACACCGACTATCACAACACACCTATGACATACTTAAGAAGAATCAACAACAAGAACCACTTTTATGATCTTGTGATGATGACGAAGTCTAGCAACACATGTCTTCGAGCTTGTAAGTCTTCTATGCATATGTCATAATCTCTCCTTTAGGAGGAACCTAGAAAATCACTAAAAGAAAACTACATAGATGATCTTTAGATCTGAGGTTAGAGAGGTAGGAATGTAGAGAGAAGATATATCTAAAAGGGGTGAAGAGAAATGAAGAAATGGCTCACTATTTTTAGGAAAATAGTGTTCTGATCACACGGATCCGACGAATCTCTTGAAAAAGGGATCCGGCCAGTGTAAACCTAGGGATCTGGCAACTGGGTCAGTCCAGTCTAGATTTTGGGTTACAATTCCGGGTTTTGGGTTATGGGTCATGGACTATGGGTTATGGGTTATGGGTACCCAATATGATGTCATTTATGATGCAAAGCATACTTTGGGTCATGGGTTATGGACTTTGGTTGTGGGTCATGGACTTTGTCATGGACCATGGGTTTCCAATTTGATGTTATGCATGATGTAATGCACACAGGCCATGGGTTATGGGTTATGGGTCATGGGTCATAGGTTTTGGGTTATGGATAGTACAATTTACTTACATGTTTATTTAGTTAGATTTTAACTATGCATTTTTATAAAAGTGTAAGTAACAAATGTCACTTATAAGCGTTTTATAAAATTGGTTTTGGCTTTATATAAACTATTTACCTAGATGTGTTTGTTGGTTTATTTGTTTAGTGAAATGAGTTAGAAAACTATTGGCTCGAAAACTTACGTATTTTATATATCATGTTAAAATGAATTTTACGATTGTTATCAACAAAACATAGAAAGATCGTAAGATATAAAGAAACGTTTTTACGTCTTATTTGTATTAACACCATCATCTGATCTTGTATTCATAACAGCAATGTTAGCCTCACATAGGGTTAGTAGGATATACATGGACGGGGGGAGTTCAGTCGACATAATGTACGAACACTATTTTAAAAAGCTCCCAGAACACACCAGGTCAAACCTTAAGCCTCCATCTACACCGCTAATCGGTTTCTCAGGGGAGATATCATGCCCTAAAGGAGTAGTCATTTTATAACTCATAATAGGAACACACCCGCTGTTGAGAACAATCATGTTATTGTTCCATATTGTCAAGTCTACATCCAAATATAACGCCATACTCGGAAGGACAACACTTTAAAAGCTTAGCATGGATGTTTCCACCATTAGGTCTTTATTAGAATTCCCAACAAAGGTAGGAGTCGCTACGGTAAAAAGTGACTATCCAGACAAAGATGCAAGCATAGCAGCTGCGGTGGAAGAAAGTAATATCAGGGAGATCGCGTGGGCACCTATTCCGGGAGACAACCCCAAAAAGGTAAAGTCGTCATACACCCCGAATACCCAGATCAAATCATCACAATAGGAGTTAACCTCTCACTCCAACTTCAGAACCAGCTGGTATAACTATTGGCAAAAAGCTTGGAGGCATTTGCATGGAAACCTTCAGACATGACGGGTATTCCTAGGGAATTAACAATGCACAGCCTGGGCCTAAACCAATATGCACCACTTATTAGACAGAAAAGACGCAGTGTTTCTCTAAAACGCTCTCAGGCTATGGATTCCCAAGTCACGGACCTAATCCAGGCAGGCATCCTTCGACCGGTTAAATATCAAACCTAGGTCTCAAACCCAGTTATGTTCAATAAAGTCAATGGCACGTGGCGCATGTGCGTCGACTTTATGTAACACCCCCAAATCTCGGTACAGCGGAAGACTTAATCAATTTTTCGGGGCGTTACTATTGGATTGGTATCACACACAAGTATAGCCAAAAAGATAGTCATTTAACATTTAAAACCAATCCCAAATTTAAGTATTCAAAATATTTAATCCAAAATATAAATATTAGGCCCAAAACATGATTTATTAAGATAGGTCCCCAAAGTTTATCAGAGTCAGAAATGATCCTTGAACCCCGCCTTCTTGCCAAGCTTCCACCGATCACGTATTCCAAACATCTCTTAAATACCTGAGAAATCATGCTAAAAGGTCAGCTTACGCTGGTGAGTTCATAGGTTTAAGTTCAACAAAATCATAATGGACATGTAAGAGTTGATTTGCTATGCAAGACCTAAGATAGATAAATACCGTTTCACACATGATCCTACCCGAATCTCTAATCAAATCCGCATCCGAGGGATTACTCGGGCCCCATGACTCTAGTCCAACTGTTGTGGCAAAATCTAGAACAATTGCCAACCTCGGACTAGGTCGATGTAGAAGTCTATTCTTAGCTAGGCACGGTTAAACCTAGACTAAGGCAACAACTACCGCACATCTATCTACACAGTCAAGCACATAAGCAAATCCAAATACTTTTCACGGTCCAAAAACAGTAGCATGATTCTCACCCCAAAATAGTTCAAAACGTAGTTAAAACGTAGATAAAAGTGGGGCTATGAAACTCACCTCAAGCAATCAATGCACAATTAAACACTAGCAGAAGATAACAGTATCACGGCACAGCAACTATCGACTCGGCACAACCTATTAATGTAGACCAACTTAATATATACATTCCTCGAAATCAACGTTATCTACCCCAATGTATTCCATTTCGTTATTTCCAAAATGTCTCGTTTCACCATTTAATCCTAGTGTTTGGTATTCCTCGTGTGGGTGTATCGACTCAATATGATGCCATGAATGCACTCAAACAACCAATACGTTATGCTCCGCAACACATTATGCAAATCCATTCAACACAATATGTGACTCAATTCAACACAATATGTGACTCAATGCGACACAATGAGACGTCTGAGCGATAAGCTCCATAGTCCAATAAGTTTCGGAATAAATAGTAGACCTTATCGAATTTGTCAACTTGATAAACCCATTTATTTATTCGTGTCGCTTATTATCCCATAAATCAATCGTATCCTTAAAGAGTCATAAGGATAAGTCACCCATTAATAAGGTTACCCAACGTACCTAGCGGGCTCTTACTAGATTCGTCAACCTAATAAGTCCACTACCCACGTGGATCAACAATATTAATGCTAGGTTATCCGTAACCCATGCACACAACGTAAGCAATTAAATACTTAAACCAATATTAAATGTCCACAATTGACATTTATTGATAAACGTGTACTCGAAACATTAATTACTTATTTATTACAAAACATTTCCAATTTAGTCGTTAGTTTCCGTTTAAAAATAGTAAATAACAAGATAATTCTTGTTATCGTTATTTTTGGTACAAAAACCCATTTATTATTTATATTTCATAGTCTATTAGCACTTTCATGTAAATATATATATTTCGTCAAATTCCAATATAAATCTCATATCGTCTTTCGTTTCGAGTCCACAAGCACGAGTCATAACTTCTCGGCTTTTAATCAATCAATAGTCCAAATTATACTAAAGTCCATGTTACGGCTTTGTCGGAGTCAACTATTGACTAAAAAGTCAAAGTAACACCGACGTAGCTCAAAGTTGACAATATATATATCAAGTCCAAATTAAAAGTCATAATAGCGCAATTCAATCCCAAACCAACTCAAAGCAATCTCGCCAACCAATCAATCAACCAAATATACTCGAAACCAATGTTATGACCCTAATGGTCATGACACGGTCGCGGTCAAGGCCACGTGAACCAAACAAGCTCTAGAAGCTTTTCGGCTCCACGCGTCTCACCCAAACATCAACAATACCAACCAACAAGCTACCAAATCTACCCGACTCGGACCCATGACCCAAGTGGGTCACGTACACCAACCCATGAGCCACGTACGTGGCCATGGTGGTTCGTACGCCATCCCAAACCAATCCAAACACAACCAAATCACTTCCACAACATCCCAATCCAATCATTCAAGCTCCAAACACTAACCAAACACAAAACCCCATCATCTATCTTAACCAAAAATATGCAACTAAACCCTAAATGCACAAACCCATCAAATTGACACACCACACATTTACCAAACACTAATTACTTGTTTATTTTGTCACTAACTAGCTTTAATTTCATGTTCCACCGAAAAGCTCTAAAAATTATATTAGGGTCGAAACCCTAATAATCAATTCGTGGGTTATTATCACCCAAACAAGCTCAAAACTTGTTCCATTTACCTTATCTAATCACCAATTGCAAAAGCCCTTTGAAACCCTAAAAGTACGAATCTTGATTCAAAAATTTGAAGGTGTTATTGAAGTCCAAATGGAGCGTGTAATATATGGTTGGAAAGAGGAGAAAGAGAGCTTCAAGATGGTAGTGGTGGTGTATGGTGATCTTGCCGCCGTGTGGCCGGAATATGGCCGGAGGTGGCCAGCGGTTATGGTGGTGGTGGTTTAGGGTTTCTAGTGAGAGAAAGGTAGAGAGAGAAAGGTGTTGTGTGTGTGTTTTAGAGAGAGAAATAAACTAGGCAAATGAGGTAGTGGGTGGGTATTTATACTAGGCCACTAGGGACCTCAAAAATAATTATTTGGGAGGAGGGGGCGCCGGTTTCAAGAGAAATGGGGGGGGGGGGGTCGGAGTTGTAATTTTTCGTAACTATCCCGTTTACCCATTCCCGAGCTCATATATTGTCCCCCGAGTGTCTCACAACATTTATTTAACTTTCCAACATCGTTATTTACGTTTTTCCACGAGTTTTGACTATTTATTTGTCAATTTTCGAGTTACGGTCTAAGAGTTACAATAATTCTTGTTTTAGGCTTTTCTAGTGCCGAATCGAATAGTGCCTACCAAATAGAGTTAAAACTCATACGATAACTCATTTAATAATGAAATAAATCATAAAAACCAATAGAAGATATACAATCAAGTCATGGTTTATAAAAATAGTGTTAAAGGCAAAGCTTGGTTCAGTTTAACGTAATGTGGTTACCTAAAATAGACTCCCTAATTTGCTAGTTGTCACACTTTATCTGCCTAAACAAGGCATGCCCAAAAGACAACTACCCTTTACCTCCCATTAACTGAAAGGTAGAGTCTTGGGCCGACTTCAAATATAGGTGCTTTCTCGATGCATATAAGGGATATCACCAGATTCTAATAAAAGAATCTAACTAAGATAAAATAGCATTTTACACCAATTAGGGTCTCTGCTGCTACACCAAGATGCCTTTCGGTCTAAAAACACAAGCGCTACCTACAAGGTACTGGTAGACAGAGAAATTAAATCTCAGATAGGCGTCAACCTCGAGGCATATGTCGACGACATGGTTATCAAAATCAAGACAGAGGATGCTCTATTGCGCGACATCATAGAAAACTTCCAGAACCTCCGACGCATCAACATGAAGCTAAACTCAGCTAAGTGGACATTCAGAATGGAAGAGGGCCAGTTCTTAGGTCACATAATCGATGCCACGGGAATCCGGGCTAACCTTAAAAAGATTCAGGCAGTACTAGACATGACTCCTCCCAAGAACCTGAGAGAGCTACAAAGCTTAAAAGGGAAACTCGCAGCTCTTAGCCAATTTCTCTCACGAGCATCAGAAAAACAGTTGTCATTCTTCAAAGTATTGATCGAATGCAACAAGAAAAAAGTATTCGAGTGGACGGAAGAGGACGAAGTGGCATTTTAGGACCTCAAGGTGTTCTTAAACGAACTACCCACCCTCACGGCTCCAGTACGAGGTGAAATTCTCACCATGTACCTTGTAGCATCGCGAGAAGCGTCGGTCGAGTTCTTAGCGACATGACAAGGTTCAAAAGCCAATCTACTTCTTCAACAAGATCTTGCAAGATGCACATATTAACTATCCTCCACTAGAAAAGCTGGAATTTGCCATACTATTATCATCTGATACATGTCCTGACAGACAAGCCCCTGAAACAGATTCTATCGAACCACGAGTACACATGCAGAATGTCAAAATGGGCGATCAAGCTAAGTGAGCACGAAATAACCTTTGGATCTAGGCACTTAATAAAAGGGCAAATCATGGCAGACTTTCTCGCCGAGGTCGATATACCGCCTCCAACAATACCAAGCAAGAAGTAAAAAATATAGCCAACAGCCGCGGGCCACGATGACAAAACTTGGACTTTATAAACTAAAGGTGCGTCATGTAAACAAGGTTCAGGGGCAGGGTTAGTGCTTACAAGCCCATCTGGGCACGCCTTTACATATACCCTGAAGTTTAACTTTAACGCCTCAAACAATGAGTCAAAATATGAAGCGCTACTAGCAGGCTTACGCATAGCCAAAACAATGGATGTCCAAAGAATTAAGGTGTTCATAGACTTATTGTTGGTAGCCGGCACTGGTCATACAGATCCTGTCATACTTCATGTCCTTCACAATCACTCAAATCCCCAGGGGGTAGAACCAGCGAGCAGACGCTCTAAGTAAACTCGCTGCTCTTACTTTTGAACACTTCGGAAAAGAAGTCCTGGTATAAGTCATCAATGAGAAATTCATCCTCCAACCTGCGAAAGTATCCCAGGTCGAGACAGATGACACTTGGATGACTCCCATTTTCAAATGGATATCTCAAGGTATCTTGCCACCTGACAAAATAAAGGCACTAAGAATCAGACGCAAGGCCATCATGTACTTTATCAGGAACAACACTCTATACCATAAAACATTCAGAGTTCCAATGACGAGATACGTTGGACCAAAAAAGGCTTGAACAATCATTCAAGACATCCATAATGGAATGTGAGGTATGCATTCAGGGTCTCGCGTTGTAGCAGCCAAAGCAATCAGGATGGGGTATTACTGGCCAACAGTAAACTAGGACGCAAAGGTTGGGCTAAAGACATGCCAAAAATTTCACGCTTAAGCCAATGTCCAACGCGTGCCAAAATATGACCTCGTCCCCATTACTGCACCCTGGTCATTTCATCAATGGGGCATTGATATATGCGGACCGTTTCTGGCTGCCCCTGAAAATGTCAAACACATGATTGTAGCCGTAGATTACTTCACTAAATGGGTCAAAGCAAAACTGCTAGCCTCCATCACTTCAAGAAAAGTCTTGACCTTTGTCTATGATCAAATCATCACTCGATTAGGCATGTCACAAACACTCATCATTGAAAAAGGAACCCAATTCGTCGGCGAACCATTCAAATCATGGTGCGAAGCTCATAGTATCCTTAAGGCTACTACATCTCTTTACATACTCAGGCTAATGGTCAGGCAGAGGTAGCCAACAGAGAAATTGTGAAGGGCATCGAGAAACGAATGAAGGAATACAAAACTTTTTGGATGTACAAGCTCTCAAACGTACCGTGGGCTCACAGAACCACGCCAAAGGACAGTACATGTGAAACACCCTTCAGCTTAGTCTATGGAACTGACGTCGTGATACCTGTTGAAATGCTCATCCAAACTAAAAGAGTTGCTATGGTAAACGAGAATGAAAACGGAGACTCCCTCGGGCTGGACCTATCACTAGCCGACCTGACCGCCATCCGCCAAGCACTAGCCAAGGAAAAGCGCGACCTGGCCGCCATCCGCCTAGCACACACCAAAAACAAAATGGAAAAGTATTAAAACAAATGCGTACACCCAGAGTATTTCAAACCTGGCCACCACGTAATGCGCATAAATGAGGTCAGTAAGGCCGCAGGTCAGGGCAAGCTCGCTCCTAATTGGGAAGGGCCATTCATCATTCGTCAAGCAAACGACAATGGTTCCTACTTGTTGAAAACACATAAAGGGGATGAAATTCCCTTAACATGGCACGCATCCAACCTAAAATGATGCTACAACTAAGGTGGATCGCTGAATCAAAGCAAACTTTTTCTACTCTTAACATGAAGGCTTCTAACATCAAGGATAACTCATTTGTACTATTTCTATAAATGTACAATGACAAATCCAACACTTTTCTTACAAAGTGTCACATACAACTAAATATTCATACAAGCAAACATTTACTCAAACGTAAATTAGCCTTTATGAACATGCTCATGAACAAAAGGTGCCTACGGGTCACAAAGCAGGGAATACACCCGACGCCGCTTTAAATAAGGTTTCATCACGCAAGCCCATTCTAAAGTACACGTAAGCATACCTTGCCTTAAGTGAGTTGCTGGAAGATAGCTAGTCGATGGTTACTAGTTATAATGTGCACGGGAAAAGATAAGTACTTATTATTAAAAATATCAAGGTCAAACCGACCCTCGTTCAGGCTACACATAACCAGGTTACATATTCATCATGTTTAACTGATCACTAAACATAGGAATACAACACATACAATAAATTGACTTGAAAGCTAATTTCATTAAGAGTTTAGGATTACAACATCCTAACTAAAATCCCAGGCCTACACGAGCCTCGTAAAATACATACAATAAATTGGCTTGAAAGCTAATTTCATTAAGAGTATAGGATTAAAACATCCTAACTAAAAACCCAGGCCTACACAAGGCTGGTAAAATAAGTACAATAAATTGGCGTGAAAGCTAATTTCATTAAGAGTTCAGGAATACAACATCCTAACTAAAAACCCAGTCCTACACGACTTGGTAAATGCAAAATAATAATTGACGAACAGTTAATTTCATTATAAAATCAGGGCAAACCACCCTATTACAAAACCCAGGACAATACATGCCTGGTATATTCTACAAAACAATTCTGATACATTACGGTTTACAAACAACCGACCACAAATTTCTAAGTAGTCTAAAAGTGACCTGACAAGATTAGGCTCTAACAACGGATAGCAAGCTTGGGCCTCAATGAGCCTCCCACCTTCTCTCTTCACCCTCAACCTGCCAGCCGACTAACCCAAAACATGCTTTCACATAAATACATTTATGGTCGGGCAACGACTTGAACAAAGAGAAAAGGCCCCAACAAGGCTTAGGGTCGATGGCAGCACATAACCCCCTTCTGGGTAAAAAAAAATAGCCCCAAGCGGCAAATACAAACACAAAAACAAGGTAAACACACTTACCGCATTAGAAGAATAGTCGTCCACCGAGAGCAGCTAGTCCCTGGAAGTCCACCTCAGAAGCGACCCTCAGCCTCTCCATCATTGCTATGTGAGCATTGTTGCCTACCCCAGGTCGAGCGTTAGCCACTACCAGGGACACGTGGACACATAGGTATAAAAATTGGTCACTGATGGAGAGTCCACCCATGGCGGTTGATGAACCCCTACCTTGGATATCTGAGTGAAACATTTAAGTTTCACCCCAAGGCTGTCAAACCCACCTTGAGTATACGGTGTATCATTTAAGTTTCTCATCAGGACGACCAAAACACCCTGGAAGGACTTAAATAAAGATGATAGAAAGTTCGATGCAAGACCCTCCATGTCTTTCACCCTAACAATCACTTGCAAAACTACACCGAGATCTAAATATACCCAAAGGATGGCAACGTTAGACAAGGGTGGAAGAGGAGTAAGTGTCTCTATATCCAACCCCCATACATGGTAAAAGATCCTAGACCACAAATGCCTTCGCCATCAAAATGAATAGTCTTCATCTCACACCACAAAAACCGAAGGAAGGCAAATGCCCTTTGTAAATACAATGAAAAACTTACGAAAAAATCTTATCGAAAGAAGTTTTTAAGGTTTGGAAAGAGATGTGGAAAATTTGGAGAAAAGAGTGTTAGGATTTAGTAAATCCAGTTATTAAAGTGTCGGTCACCTCAAGTGTATGTAATCGTTAGAAAGCTCGTAGTCATAGTTATTACAAGTTAAGTAGTATTTAGTTAAGTAACACCGTGGAGGACGGACGGGTCTTTACCCACTGTATGCCTGATCCACAGCCCGTAGGTGGCGTTTTATGTAAGACTATAAATACTCTCTACCTCCCAAGGTAGAGAGTTGGAGCTCATAATAAGATTTTCACTTTCTCTCACTAAGTTCCTAAACTTCTAACTCTTTCTCTCTCTAAAACCTAATAGTATACGCCTTGTGTGATCATGGTTTGATGTGTTTGTGAAATACAATGTGTAACAATTAGTATCAAGAGCCATGGTTTGATCATCTCTCTTACTTATCCTTGGATTTCTAGTGGTTTTATATGGTTTTTGGGTTTGAAAAAGTTTAGTGGTTTTTGCACCATTTGGATCATTTCTTGTGTTAAAGTTTGAATTTTGAGTGTACTTTTATGTTTAGAATCATTGTAAGTGCTTGGGTGTTGATTTGGAAAGCTTGAATCAATGTGGTTGAGCTTGTTTTGGATTGAAAAGTGTGGTTTTGAAGTTTTTCAACTTAGCGACTTGAGTCTCGGAGTGATTTTCTTCGTAGCGACTTGCTTTAGTAATTTCTAGCGAGTTGTAGTTTAAGTTGTAGCAACTTGAACCTAGCGACTTGTCTATTTAGACAAGCCGACAAACAGTACAAGTTAGTGGTGGCTCCACTTCACTATGACTTGGTTGGCGTAGTGACTTGTCTCTATTATTTCTAGCGACTTGTCATTATTGTTCTTAGCGAGTTGATTCTGTGACTTGGATACTTAGCGAGTTGCTCTTTAGCGACTTGTCTGCTTAGCGATTTGGTGCGATGGCGACTTGTGTTCGGCTGACTTGATTCATAGCGACTTGTCATTAGCGAGTTGTTATTTAGCGACTTGTGTTTAGCGACTTGGTTCACAGCGAGTTGTTCTTTAGCGCTTGTGCGCCTAGCGATTTGGTTATTTAGCGACTTGTGTTTAGCGACTTGGTTGAACTATTGTTTCTAATACGGTTTTCTCTTGATTTAGTAAAATCCCGTGAAAGAATCTATTTCCGGTTTAATCATAGAGTTATAAAATCCCGTGAAATCTGTAAACATGTCTACCAACGTGCCTACAATCATCTCTCGTAGGCGGGGCGTTCAAGCGGTAGTTCGGACACTTTCGTCCACCAATGCTTGCGAAATGGCCGACTACGACTCATGAGCTCAATGAATCGGTACGTAGTGTTTAGGAAAGGAAAATGGAGTCAACATTCTCAAGTCAATTGATGAAGGACCTTATCAGATTGAGACTACAAGAGACATAATTGACACTGCCGAGATGGAACAATGATCTTTGGATTGGACGGACCAAAGACATATGATGAGCTCAGTGATAAGGAGAAAAAGAGATTCGATCTTGATATCGGGGCTTCAAACATTATTCTTGGGTCTTCCAAAAGACATTTACAAGGCGATCAATCACAAAGCTGAAGCTAAGGCGGTTTGGGACAATGTCAAGATGCTTCATTCAGTTGAGAACTTACCAAGGAAGAAAGAGAATCACAACTGTATGATGAATTTGAGCATTTTAAGATGAAACCAGAACAAAGTGTTTATGAATATTACGTGAGATTCCACAAGCTTGTAAATGACATGAGGAACATCAAAATGACCATGCCAAATATTCAATTGAACTCAAAGTTTGTGAACAACATGAATCCCGAATGGAACAAATTTGTCACCTCTGTGAAGCTAACCAAAAGATTGAAGAACACCAACTATGAGCAACTGTATGCCTTCCTTCTCCAAAATGAGAGACATGCTATGTTTGAACGAAGGATTCTTGAACAGTTCAAATTTAAGCAGGAGAAGCGAGTTCGTCAAATGACTCAACAACCTTCTACACCAATTTTGGAATTACCACAAAAGCATCTCAAGTCATACCTAATGGAAACGGTAATCACAAACTCATTCCCGATCCGATGTTCAAGCAATATGATTCGATGCGTCATGGAACACTTCATCAATCAAGCGCTCTTATGGTTAAACAAAACTTGACCCCTTACTCCACATAGTAGTCTTCACACAAACAACGAAATCGAGCGCATCCAATCTACACAATCATGCTATTGTCAGAGATGGAAAGGTTATGATGCAACCAGTTCAAGGAAGGCAATATGAACAAGGAAGAGGTGGAGTTGGTGGAGGGTATGTGGCTAATCAGAATCGTGGAAGGAATGCAAATAAAGGACGAGAAAAGCAAATCAAGTGCTACAACTGTGGTGGTGATGGACATATTGCGAGGCGCACATCTCCAAAATGTCCCGAATGCGAGAATACTTGAGACAAGATGTTGCTTGTGCAAGCTTCGGGACAATGGAGCGACTCGGATGAAGAGGAGTTGTTGTTTCTTGCTGAAGGGAATGCTAAGACCTATGATGCGGATGTAGATGAGCATCCAATTCAGAAATAGGTCACAGATCATCAAAATGCCTTTCAAGTTGCGATCGTGATGCATTTGACTCGATGTCGATGATGAACCTAGTGCCGAGACAATCTTCATGGCTAGCATCTCACCTATGGTCTCTCCAAAGGTCTCATCACCACAACAGTCTGGTCCATCCAAAGAATCAATCATCTCGGAGGTATTAAAACTATATGATGAGGTTGATGAGCAAAAGATACATAACGAAGTACAATCTCTTGAAACTTATGATTCAGATATTGATAATGTGGGTAATAGTAATATTGTCCCATATGATCAATATGTGACACAAAGTGAAAGTGAGATTGTACCAAGTGATGTATCTTCTGCGATCAATGTTGACTATGTTTTTGATGAATACACTGCATGTGCCCCTGATGATTCTATTACCTCTGATCTGAATGCCTATAAAGAACAAGTTGCTATTTATGAACAACGTGCTAAGTTTGAGTTAACTACCCGTGGCAGGAAATAGATGACCAAATACGTACAATTATTAGAAAAAGTAATTTTAGAGAAGAAGTGTTAAAACAAGAGTTAAACTCCTTACAAGAAAAGCTTTCTAACAACTTTGTTAAGCAAAAGCAAGAGCTTCAAGATAATGTTAAAATGCTTAAACAAGAATTTAACGCTAAGGAATCAAAACTTTTGAATGACTTTTCTAATCTAAAAATTTGAAAAAAGCTTGAAAATAAGTTATGCGTTGAGGGAACACCATTCAGACTGCTCACATGGTCACTAAGCATAGAGTCTTAAGTGATAAGCATAGTATTCCCATTATAAAGGATCCCAATCCTGAGTATGGTAAGAAAGCAAGAGAAGCACAGAAGGTAATCTATGATGGCAATGAGATTCTTAAGCCCAGGCAATCACCATCATGTATAGGAAACACGGAAGAGGATAGAAAATTAGATGATGCATCTAGGGAGAAAATGGATAAGAAGCTTAACGATCCTGCGTGTAAAGAGAATAACATAATGATCAAACCCCATGATTACACTAAGGAAAATTGGATCTCCCTGAACAAGTTTAAGGCTCAAACTCTATTAACCCCAGAACAAGTTTTTGGAAAAAGGACATGGATAAACAAAAAGTTAATGCACTTGTTGAAACGAACACTCCCTTTAGGAAAATGCACAGCTACTTTGTGTATCCTCCAAATACACCAATGAACTTAGTTCCTAGAACTATTGCTACTAATAGCAAGACCTTAATCAGCCTGTATGTTGTTTATCAACTATTCGTTGATTTTGAGAAGACATGTAAGAAGAGAATCACACCTACAGGGATAACTGAAGGGGAAAGGGGTTTTGAGAAAACTAAAGAATGTTATTTAAATGAGGTCATGCCTTTCTTTAAAAAATTAAAAGGTCAATTTGAGAGTCTTAAAAAAGGGATAGATTCAGATATTAAAGAAATGGAAAAGGAATTTGATGCTATGATAGTTGAAGTCAATGACTATGAGCGTGAATTAAAATACAATGAGATTGAGAGGAAGAACTTGCATACCTTGAATGATAATCGATCTCACGAATGTATCACTCAATAGGTGTTTTACACTGCCACGAATTGTTCAATTAATGCATCTCAATTTCATGAATTATCTGTTGCTCGAAAGTCTTCCATGATCGTCTCATTGAGCTTGAAAAAACTAACTCTAAATTGCATGAGAAAATTGAACAGGATGATCATGATAACTTGGTGAAACATTATTCTAAACTGGAAGTTGAGCATCTTGATTTACAATTAAAATATCAACATCTAAAAGAAAATGTTAAAACCTCAAATATCAAGACATCCTTGGATGCTCTGAATTTGATGCGTTTTGAAATAAGCAAGCGATGAACGATTCGAGCTCATTGTAACACGTTTAGAAAAATGAGAACCCAAATTTCACAATTAAAGGGTGAAAAGAACAACGTGACTAGCTCCCAAATGCCTCCTCCTTTAGATTCTGTATTCTCAAAGCGTTTCATCTTCAAAACTTGGTTAATGTTTTACAAAAGGAAAATGAGAGTTTTTAGAAGAAAATGAAAAAGTTAAATGACACTTTAAAGAGTTATATGATTCAATGAAAGTCACTTGTGACAAGAACAGCGAAAAAATAACATATTTACAAAAGAAAATTGAGAATCGAGAGTCGAGAAAAGGGAAATTGCCACTTGTCTTTAATGATAATGTTGCATCAAAGTCATCTATGAGGTACCAAATATAATGTATTTATTAAATACATTCCTCCTCATCTTAGAAATAATGAACTTGTGTTTCATAACTATTTTGCCCACCTTAAGGATAGACTAGAATGTCTCCGTGAGATTGTAGAAGAGGATTTCATAAATAAGCCACTTGATAGAGATTAGGTTTGCTTGCATTAGAGCCAAACGATCTCAAGTGCTGCTAGAATGTTTAAGAGCAACATGTCCTAAATCCTTAGGTGCAAAAGATAAAGCTATGATGCCTTGTTCTATGCCCAGTGCCAATTATGCAACCCATTCTATGCCCAGCATTAAGAAAGTGAACTCTAAAGTGCCTACAAGTAGTTCAGATCCATGCACGTCTTGTTCGAGAATGCAAAAAGTAGCCCAACCAACTAATGTTCCCATAATTCACTCTACAGAGTGTCGGTGACATAAAAGCAAGCGGGTCAAAGCCTCCAGGAAATACAAAGCAAGATAGGGCCTCACAAGCTAAGAATGTGCATTGGAAGAGAGTAGAAGACCACCCTAGGAACACTAAGTTTGAGTTGAATAAAACGAATCGTGTTGATTCTAGTATTAGCTATAAGCGTCTTGTAATTAATTCATTCGCTACTATCACGCAAACCTTGTAATGATATTTGTTTGATTTAGTTACTAATCATGAATGTGGTGTGAATGTTTTGCTTGATGCTGTTAAATGCCCTGTTAAAGTTGTTAATGTCAAAAATCAAGCTAAGAAGGCTAGAAAGCAATGGTGAAAGAAGGTAAGAAAACATTGGAAACCCACATGAATGAAATTTAGTAACATAGGTTATCGATTGGATACCTACGGCAAATTCAATCTTAAAGAGTTGTGCCCTAAATTATCTAGATCAATGCCCATTAGGAAATGGATGCCTACTGGTAGAACTATTCCTTTAAGAAGTGAACATACCTTGAGTAGGTCAATTACGGACACTAGCATTGCATCTATCACGATGACTCCATTATTTCTACTTCGATGTGGTGTTCCAATCAATGTTACTAACCAAATGGAACCCATTCTTGCATGGGGATCCCAATTATCCGATTATCCATTCTTGTGCGTGTTCAACTACTGGTCGTTCAAATCGATTACGTGGTACACGGACTCATGTTCCAAGCATATGATGGAGACCGATCATGGCTCATGAACTTCGTGAGTAAATTCATCGGGGTGTTAGATTCGAGAACGATCATTTCGATGCAATTATGGGTTATGGAGACTATGTTGTTGGTAAAAGTGTAATCTCCAAGGTATATTATGTTGAAGGTCTTGGTCATAACTTGTTCTCTCGTTGGTCAATTCGTGATTCCGATCTAGAAGTGGCTTTTAGAAAACATAATTGTTTCGTTAGAGAACTTGATGGTGTGGAATTGTTAAGAGGAACTCGTGGTTCAAATCTATACACCATCTCTATCGAAGACATAATGAAGTCTTCTCCAATCTGCTTGTTGTCAAAGGCTTCAAAAACAAAGTCATGGTTATGGCATCGTCGTCTCAATCACTTGAACTTGACACTTGGTTAACAATCTTTCGAGAAAGGACCTTGTAAGAGGCTTACCCAGTTAAAGTATGAAAAGGATCATCTTTGTTGAGCATGCCAATTGGGAAAAAGCAAGAAATATGCCCACAAACCCAAACCCACAAAATTACATTATATGAAAGTTCTACATACCATTCACATGGATTTATGTGGACCGATGAGAGTGCAAACTATTAATGGAAAGAAATATGTGTTAGTTGTGGTTGATGACTACTCCCGATTCACTTGGTTTAAGTTCTTGATGACAAAGGATGAAACTCCAGATGTCATCATTAAACTTATTAAGCATGCAGTTCGACTTAACAAAACTGTCAGAATCGTCCAAGCTGACAAACTGAAACCGCGGAGTTTGTTAATAGAGAACTCAATGAATTTTATGAAAGTATTGGAATCAGTCCTCAAAGAATTGTTCCACGAACTCCTCAACAGAACGGTGTAGTTGAAAGACGAAATCGAACTCTTGTGGAAGCCGCAAGAACAATGCTGATTTACTCAAAGGTTCCAACATTTCTGTGGGCTGAAGCCATTGCCACTGCATGCTACACTCAAAATCGGTCCCTAATTCACACAACTCATGGAAAAACTCCGTATGAATTTGTCCACAATCGAAAACCTAATCTATCATACCTTCGTGTGTTTCGTGCGTTATGTTACCCAACTAATGAGGGTCAAGATTTAGGCAAATTGAAAGCTAAAGTGGACATTGGAGTATTTGTAGGATATGCACCAAACAGAAAAGGATACCGAATCTACAACAAGAGAACTTGAAATATCATGGAAACAATTCACGTTACATTTGATGAGTGACGGTCAAATGGCTCTGGACAATCCAGGTTTGGACCGCATTTCTAAATAGTCCCATTAGTTCTTCTTTTGTACCAAACTCCTCACCAACAACTCCATATGTACCCCCTTCAGAAGATGATTTGAAGAAAATGTTTGATCCAATTTTTGATGAACACTATGAGCCAATTGCTAATGATCTATCAAATCCATCAACAGGTCTCCCTATACGTCAATGAAGTTAACCCTTCAGTTTCTATGTCACTAAGTCAAGAAGCGCCTTCTGCTGATCACTCGGTCTCATCATCTATGCCTCAATCATCAAGTGTACACAATGGAAATGTTCTTTGTTACAGATGATGAAAATCCTTTGCTCCTCGAGAAGATGAACCCTTTGAAAACATATTTGCTCACAGTCATCATCCGACCATCTTCATCGGAGAAATCGACTCTACTACTTATGTTCCTCAACAACAACCACATGAACACCTTAGAAAATTGACACATGATTACCCATTGGAAAACATCATTGGAAACCCTTCTTGTCCGTATCCTATCGACAACTTGCAACTGATGCCTTATGGTGCTTCTTCAACTCCGTACTCTCTAAGATCGAACCAAAAGGCGTTAAGCGCTATGAATGAAGGCAATTTGGTTCAATGCCATGAAAGAAGAAATTCATGAGTTTGATCGACTAGATGTATGGGAATTAGTATCTGCTCCTAACTGTGCTATGATCATTGCTCTAAAGTGGATCTTCAAAGTAAAACTTGATAAACATGGTGATGTATTAAAGAACAAGGCTCGATTGGTTGCAAAAGGATACCGTCAAGAGGAGGGTATTGCCTTTGAGGAATCATGTGCTCGGTTTGCATCGAGGCAATCGGAATCTTCACGGCTAATCGCAAGTAAGAATATGGTAGTCTATCGGATGGATGTGAAGCGGCTTTTCTTAACGGAGATCTTAAAGAAGTCGTATCGTCGATAGCCAGGAAGGCTTTGTGAATCCTGAGCATCCTACTCATGTCTATCGCTTAAAGAAGGCTCTTTACGGCTTGAAGCAAGCTCCAAGAGCATGGTATGATACGCTATCAAAGTTTCTTCTATCTACTGGATTCACCAAAGGGCGGTTGATCCGACATTGTTCACCGAAAGTCGGCAAACATTTAATTCATGTTCAAATCTATGTTGATGATATTATTTTTGCCTCGTGACCGATGAATGTGATTTTTCAAGCGAAATGGGTTCCAAATTTCAAATGTCAATGATGGGACAAATGTCATTTTCTTGGGATTACAAATTTCACAAAGTCCGGAGGCATTTTTATAAATCAATCTAAATATGCAAATGAGATTTTAAAGAAATTTGGATTTGATTCTTAATGACATTGTTGACACTCCCATGATAAGCGTACTAAACGGATGGGGACCACTCGGGGATCATGGTAGACCAAACAAAATATCATAGTTTGATTGGATCCACGATGTACCTCACGACGATGAGCCAGTTCTGTTGGTTGTTTGCATGTGTGCTAGATATCAGGCTAAGCCTACAAAAAGCACCTTGAAGCGGTTAAACGGGTCTTCGGTATCTCCAAGGAACCATCAATATGGGACTTTGGTACCCGAAGGACACCGGTATGTCACTAACGACCTATCACGGAATCGATCATGCGAGATGTCAAGATACACGTGAAGTACATCCGGAGGTGCTGGAGCTTTTTGGGCGATAAGCTTGTGAGCTAGTCTTCAAAGAAACAAATGAGTACTTCTATATCCTCTAAAGAGGCTGAATACATAGCCATGTCATCTTGTTGTGCTCAAATCCTATGGATGAGATCCCAATTATCGAACTATGGCTTTGAATTCAACAAAATCCTCTCATACTATGATAATAAAAAGTGCTATTGCTCTCTCATGCAACAACGTTCAACACTCAAGAGCAAAGCACATCGACATTCGACATCATTTCATCGAGGGAGCAAGTGGAGAACGGTGTGGTGGAACTCTATTTTGTGAGCCGAATACCAATTAGCGGACATCTTCATCAAAGCTCTTCCTAGAGAACGTTTTGAGTTTATCCTTCCACGTCTTGATCTAAAGAGTTTACAACCGGAAACACTCAAGCGTCTTCAAGAGGAAGACGAGGAGTAAAGGTCTTTCTTCATCTATCTATTGTAAATATTTATTCGAAAAACAAAATACAAAATTACAAAACCTTCAAAAAGCAAATAGAAAAATATAAAACTTTCAAAAATCCATAAAAAATATAGAAAATCTTGAAAAATTTCAAAAAAAAAAATTGTCATTTTGTCATATTTTTCTCGATTCGATAATATCTACGGTCTTTGTGCTGTCATTCAAAGAATGACACGGGTCTTTAGATGTTGTTCAAATGTAAAAAAAAAAAATGGTTTATTGTCATTTCGGTGATAACCCGTTTTTCAAAGAAAAAACGAGCCATGCTTTATCTTAAATATTCAAACCTCATGCTCGATTCTAAAACAAATGTTTGTCGTTAAAAGGACAAATGTTTCCTTTCAAATATTTTTCCTTCAAATGATTCTTTTGAAAAATATTTGTCATCTAATGAAAACAAAATTGCTTTGAAAATACTTCAGGACTACGCTTTTGAAAATCATCAGGCTTTTCATTTGTCAAAATCTCTATCCTTCAATCAAAAACATGTGTCATTGATTGAGGGGGAGAATGATTTCAATCAAAAAGAGTATTTTTTAAACAAGCACGTAATCGAAAGGTCTACTCTTGAACAATAAAAAAGAACAATGTTTTACAATATTGTATACATTTGATACAAGACTTTTGTTATAATTATGTTTTCAAAAGATACTCAAGCATGTTTAATCTTTGGAGTCTAAAAGTCTCAAACTTGATCCTTATCGGTTAAATGTTTCTTATAATCAAGTCACATCTCACCTCAAAAGCTTTCAAAATCAATTTAAATCTACAGAGATCACAAATTTCAAATAATTTGAAAATTGTGATCGGGGAGAATTTGTGATTTTAATTGGATTTTAACTGATAATTCGATAAATGGTTTCATAAGTGTTTAGCAAGCTTTCCTCCCCACATGTGCCAAACGATTTCAAATTTTCCATGCATATGTTGAGGGGGAGCATCATTTTAAACCACAAAGAATTGAAACGTGATTGATTTGTCTCTAAGTGCAGGTCCCTTTTAATATGTGCAAAACTCTTTCAAACATCGAGGCACATATTGAGGGGGAGCAAACTTCTGAAAACCTCATCCTTCCCTAATATGCTTTATCTACTTGATTTGATCAGGGAAGTGATGTTGATATCTTTAAGAAAATGGTAATCAAAGAAGTTAATTCTTCCTCTTGCCTCCGTGTGCCAAAGCGATTTCAAATACATGATGCACAAGTTGAGGGGAGCTCTTTTCTAAAAATATCAAAAGCGATTCGTACAAAATGCTTTGATAATATATCACAAGTATCTGGATTAATTTTCAAATGGTTTTCAAATGGTTCCAATGGCAGATGAACAATACCAAATAGACCGACCAAATTTACTTTATGTATGGTGATATAAGGATGATAAGGTTAGGTATTAGTTCCCATGATCCGCCAGAACCGGAGGGATCTACCCAGGGACAATCCACTAGATAGTGTAGAAGTCCTTAGGTATGATGATAAAAGGAGAAAAGTGAGATATGGGAAGAGTCTGGTGAGACGAGCTAGTCTGGAATAAACCCAAAAAAGTTCTAGTTATGAAGTCTCGGTAAGCACTGAAGGGGTTGAAGAATGAAAAATTAAATGAGAAAAGGGTAAAAATAAATAGCCCTCCAATAAGTCAACCTTAGAGTGAAACCGAGTTCAATTCATATGCTACCGGTGGTTACTAAGGTAACAGGTATTGAAGACAAGAAGTCATGGACCCGGTGGCCTTGCACTAAACTTCCCAAAACACTCAAGTTCCTCTTAAAAGGGCTTGTTTCATTCTCACGGGAACCTACATAATCTATCGACTTTCTCTTAGAGATTGTTGATATTGAAGAAGAGACCCTCTCCTAGTCTCGGTATAGGAACCAAATGTGCACAATTGAGTCTAGAGCCACGAGATCATCAATTAAATCTCTTTAGGACATTGTCAATGAAGACTCTCTGTTTCACACAATGTGGAAAGAGATTATATCTTATGAGTCCTACGCATTATCCTTGTGATATTGCGAGAACATCGAGTGATATGCAAACATATTCACAATGAAAATGGAAAGCCTTCTGGAGCCAACATCAAATAAGCTCACGGTGGGTGACATGTGAGATCTATCCAATAGATCAACCATGTGACAACTGAGCGAGAAACAATGGGCGATTCATAATTATGAATCAATCACAGTTCAGTTATGGATTGACGGTTACCTTTGAAAAACCGGTCGTTGTGCTTAAAAACTCTTTTCTTTAGCACTTCGACTGTGTACTAATATTTCAAATGTAAAAGGTGTTTATGATTGATAATTGATTTTTCTTAAAAACCCTCGTTTTATTGCAAAAACACTTTATTGAGCGGTACTTTCTTGTTTTCAAATCTCTTTTCATCAATCGGTGAATCTCAAATTCATTTGGTTCACTCACTCCGAGTTGTCTTCTTTGAGGCGTTCGGTTTGAGAACGCTAGAAGTACATGCAAAACCACTGTCAAGGAGATTCTTTGGAATTATACGATCACGAGCGGTACTTGTACTAATCAGCGGGAGTGGTCCGTGTACCTCAATTCAACGAAGTGATCAAAGACACTTCGCGCGCTTTATTGCTAACTGTTGTATGCAGTGCGCCCGGCGTTCTGGTGATCGAGTAATTGAGAGGTCAATCCATAGCCGCATGCTCACACAACACACTCATTTCCAAAGATATCATGATAGGTGCATCAATGACTCTGATATTTTCACTCCATGCTTACGCTACTGCTGCAAATATCATGAATCATCTAAAGCTTCGCTACTCGATAAAAATCTCATGATCCGAATGTGAGCATGTCGGTCCAAAGGTCACAACTTCACATAATGTCAACACCACAATGGAAGAGTCGAGATTTATGATAGCCGATGATCTCAAAGCCGCCCAAAACTCATTATCACGAGGATCAGTTAAAGACCTCCACTTGGATTAACCAAACATGCAATAATGAAGAATCAATGACTACGAGCTACAGAGCAAAGAACATTATCAAGAATCCAAGAACAATCTTAATGTAATATCTGTTTTTATTCAATGTAATTTGAGGTGACCTCCCTTAGGGGGAGATTGTTAGGATTTAGTAAATCCGTTATTAAAGTGTCTCACCTCAAGTGTATGTAATCGTTAAAAGCTTCGTAGTCATAGTTATTACAAGTTAAGTAGTATTTAGTTAAGTAACACCGTGGAGGGCGGACAGTCTTTACCCATTGTATGCGATCCACGACCGTAGGTGTCGTTTTATGTAAGACTATAAATACTCTCTACCTCCCAAGGTAGAGAGTTGGAGCTCATAATAAGATTTTCACTTTCTCTCACTAAGTTCCCAAACCTCTAACTCTTTCTCTCTCTAAAACTTAATAGTATATGCCTTGTGTGATCATGGTTTGATGTGTTTGTGAAATCCAATGTGTAAAAAAGAGGCTCTATTATTTCAAGTTGTAACCTCCCCACCTTTCTAACCCTGTTTATAGGAAAAGAAAATGAATCAGCGAGTTACACTTGGCAAAGCTTGAATGGGTCAAAGCACATTTAAAATGCGGTGATAAACACCCACAAAGGCGTGTGCGGTGGCGTCAACTGCAGCGTACATAATGGTCGAATGGACAAGTTATACACACCGCCAATAATTGTCGGGATGACGCCGTCTGATCTCAAAGGCAATAAAGATCGTCCAAATCTCAAAGATAGCGAATAAACTTCGGCGGATAACCACGATCGAGATAAGCCTCATCTAGTCATAATCACAAAGACAAAGATGATCGAGACACGGAAGCGAAAGGCCTGGGAAAGAAGCCTTGTGTCCAACATCATATCAGTACATGATGTAATACTAGAATAAGGGGGACTTGATAGTGTATCAATATTAGTGGCATATGCCCACTAATCTGCACGCTTCGAATCAAGACCATTACCAAAGCCCATCAATATTTTATGGAAGCCCGACTTAAATCCCAAGCCATGCGGCACGGTAAAATCTCTTAGGCTTGGTGAGTAAGGCGGTACTACTACTCCCCAGCTGTCACTAGCGGTTTAGATGTACCATCGACCTTTGTATAGTGGCAACACTGACGAGCACCACTATGTGCGAGCTTAAGGATGAATGACATGTCCTTCTTATGTCTGTATCGGATGATCAACACATGCCCCTCTAGTAGCCATTGATAATCCCTATAAGGATTACCTCTAAACCCTACAAGCCTCGCTATAAAAGGAGAGAAACACACATAATTTCACAAGTTTTACACACTTGGACAAATCTTAGCAGCTTATAGTATGGTTCATGTTTAAGTGTTACCGAGCTTTTGATCTATATCAATCTCATCGGTTCTTACCATTTAACACGGAAACCAAACAACAAAACCATTCTCATCCCATCTCTAAGCGTATTTACATACCATAAAAAAAAATTATGCATAACTATTTGTAAAACAAATCGTCAGGGTATAACGAAGTTCGGAGAGTGACATTTAATGGTAAACCCTATTTATGCATGAATTTAATTCTTACTGGCCGCCATGTTATTATTCTTCAAGATATAATTACCCAGAAATTTAATTTAAAATTAAATAGTTTAAGATAGTTATCTTTGTAGTTTATACGATAGAAATAAAACAAATAAATCGTCAAATTGTGGGGTGCGGTGTGTTATAGTGGCATGTTATAAGATTTGGTTCCTCTAACTTGATTTTAAGCTGTTATAGTTACATTGGCATTTGTGCTTTAGAGCCTTTCGCCAAAATTATAACGAGCCTAATTGTGTTTTTTTTTTAGTGAAAAAAAAACATATAATTTTTTTTTAATAAGAATGTTATAAGGTAAAAGCTGAGGTGACGGACGAATAACTTACCTTATAGTGTATGTTTGGCGGCGTTAGCTTGATGAGTACAAGCTAGGGGGTGTTCACGGGCGGTTCGGTTTGATTAGTTGAAAGATTTTAACTATTCATTGCAGGCGGGTAATTCATTTCACTACATACGCCCTGAACCGTACTAGGCGGGTTAAACCGTACTTCGGGTAACCAAAATTAGCGATTACCGCGGTTCGGTCACGGTTAACCATTTTAGATGCTTCGAGTTTGCGTATGAACAATTACACAATTTAAGCGTAGAATATCATGTTAGTAAAACTAAATAGCATCCAATAGATTAACGTCATATTAAAGTTGATTCATCACAATACTTGCATTTACGTATCATATTAACATAAGTATTTATCCGACGTATATATATGTTAAGATCATATTAATTAGTTGTCACACAAAAATATTTAGTAAATGTTTACATTATGAGTAATAAAGTCGTTATACAATAAAAGCGGTGAATTAATAAAATCAATACTTGTATAATTATATGAATATTTTGTTAAAAACATTCATATAAAATATACACGGTTGATTCGGTTAACCGTGAACATCTAAAATTAAAATCGAAACGAACTTTAATAAGCTTTTACGGTTTCGAGTTTTTCGGTTTTGGGTTGGCGGTTCGGCTTTCGGTTTGTCGGTTTTCGGGTTTTGAACACCTCTAGTACAAGCGATGCTTGATAACAACAAGCAACATCAGTTAGCAATAGTTGTTTGTTCAATAAAGTGATAATATATGTTAAGGCCACCGGCATTTGGAACTTTTTTCATTAAGGCCGCTCAAATATCAAAATATCGTTATAGGCCGCTCAAGTATTATTTTGTACCGCATGTATGCCAAATCGAAATATATACTATATGGCAAAAATACCCTTTACAAGTTTTCAAAAGACAAAATTAACCTTAGCACAAAATTGAAAAGTTAAAAAACTACCATACAACTAAGACGGTGAAGACCTTAGGGTATTTAACGATTATGCAAAGTTGAAGTTGTCATTCTTTTATGCGAACCGTTCTTGTGTACGGCCTAAGAAAGCTTTTGTGTAGTTGTTATCGCGCCTTTAATTGGTTACTAAGAAATTACTGGAAACCCATATTAATACTTACGCAAACTCAAAATATTGTTGATACAAATGATTTAATAATCATTTAAGAAAACTAGTCACACACTTTATATACGTAATGGACAATCTAACAATCAAAAGGAAAAAATCTATTGACATCCATTGTCGAAAACCAATTAAATCGAAGATGGCCTCTCCTCCTATGTTCTAAACTATGGAAGAAGATGAAATAGGTGATGATGAAGAACAACAAGGTAGATCAATCAGAATCTTGATTAGTTGCTCTTGTACTTGGTTATTAAGCGATGGACATGTATGCGATTTAGACTAAATAAAGAGTTTGTTATTGTAACTACAAATAAAATGGGTATCTATTATACTATAAAGTTGAACCCCTTAATTTAATGTGCAAGAGGGTTTGTGCACAACAATAAGTACAACACTGTGTAAAGCCATATGTTTGAATGTCGATTATTGAAATATGTAAACTTCAATGAAGGCGTCTAAGCATTCTGATGAGCGAAAAGTTCCCAAAATCTTAAGTTCAAAGGATACAAATCAATAATGCCATGAATGCAGAAGCTCAACAAGCTTATTGGTGGTTACATGAATGCATGATTTGGTACAACATATGCGATGGAACACAAAAGGGTCAGTAGTTATGCACCCTTAAAGAATCCGAATCACTTATCAATTACATCTCTCTTAAATGGAGACTCCATAAATGAGGCATGAAGACCGATGGGAATAAAACCAACAAGGTCTATTACGTGTATTATCATGGCTACACAAGTTGGATGCTCAAAGGGTGAATTGTTCCTAAACGAATTGAATCTTGATGCAACTGGCACCATTGTGGTGTTGTTGTGTAGAATGTGGGATGTAAATGCTGCATTAGGCGATACTTGAGCACCGATTTCTTGGTGTCACGATGCAAAGGTATATGCATATATATCTCCCCAATACTGAGTTATAGGAATAGATAATAAGGATAAAAATGTATGTATTATTTAACAACTTTGAACATGGTTTTATTGCAGGTTAATGTTATCCATTGTACCGCCAAGGCAACCGTGGCTCACAATTTCTTGAGGTTAAAAGAGGGGTGTATACCTTTGTTAAATTTTTTTTTTGTCATGCATAACAAGGAAGACTTTAGAGTTAGGAAGGATGATACCTTTATGATAGAGTTTGATGGATCAACTTCAATAAGAATATCCTTGGTTGTATCGATGGGTTTGTCGGACATCCTTTTATTTGGTGGATTTAGATCAAATCAAGCCTACGGAGAACAAATATCTCATTGGTAATTTACTATTTTGTATGTTTGTTCAATTAAATTGGCCTTAAATATTGTTGCCATAAAAATTGTTACCTCTTAGATGTTGCAGGTTATGCAACGAATGTTGGAAGGATGAACCATACGGCGAGGCTCAAAAACATTGATTTCTACCTGACCAATCAAAAGTTCGAATTTATGTTATTTGCATTTGATGTTGACAAATTTATAACTTTTCTTTGGCCAATATGTGTTAAGGAACTAACCATTTGTTTATTTTTTTCCCCGTACCATCAGAGGCCAATCAATACGGGTGACTCTATGGGGAGGGCTGTGATATGTTGATTGAAAATTAAGCAAAATAGACAGGAGTGTGCGCTGTTGTGGTGACATCCACATCTGCAAAGCATTATAACAGTGAGTTGGCGTGGGCTATTGACCTTTTCCATAGTAGACACCTTTATCATGCTAATTTGGTTTTTAATTTTACCTCTCAGATAAGCTCGATTTATCGTAGTTCGACCATACGAATACTAGATTCTATTGACATCCCAATCAACGCATTGAAAAAGGCGGGTAGGAAATTGTTTGAATATAAAATTTATAATTGATAAGATTCAAACGGTTATCAACTTATCAAGATCGTTTACTGTTTGTTAGCGGTGTTGTGTCTTCAACAACGTATTTGGGTGCACACATCTACGAACCAAAAGATGGGACCATCAAGAATCGCTCATGTGGGCCCGTAATCGAAAAATGATGTGTGTTTCTTTTCCCCGTCGACTATGTAGCCTCCTTAAAATGCATGATATTGATATATTTTCTTTATGCGATCCGCGACTTTCCTATGTAAAGCCAAGATTGATGATGTGCGTACTAGAAAGGGATGGAATTTTCCGTCATGTGAGGTAACAACCGCAAGAAAGGAGCTACTAGGAAGGGTGGCGTTTTTGGTGTAATTCATGTGAAGGCGGTTGAATACCACGTGATAAGGTACTATTATGTTTGTATCTCATATGTTAGGCATTTGTATACAATATATATAATTATTGACATTGATACTTACTATCCGCCACATGCTCTTTGCATGTATCACCTTGAACTTGGTATCTCGGATGATACCGGTCGTCTTGTGGTGGTCCTTTTGATGAGGCCTCGGTTAACTTGATAAAGTTTCAAGCTTGACATTATTGGCGGATGATAAGGAGGTACGTCTAAAATTTTCTTGTTTATTTGCACCCGTCTCCGGTGCTCCATTACTCATGACTTGATATGCGATTTTTATGATCCGTAACTTGCCTTCTCCCATACTCGATCTCATTGGCACAACACACCTATTTGAAATCAAAAGTCATACCTATTATGAGTATGGGAAGTTTGAGAGTTTTACATATTGGGCGGTGGACTCACCTCATCCGTCAATTGAAACTGAAAGCTCGAGCACCCTTGATAATGAAGCTGTTGGTGCGGTTGCATCATCAAACGGTAACCCAGTTCCATCCGTTGTTACACCGTCCCAAACCTAAAGGATAAGAAGAAAAATAGGTAATCAAAGCCTGTAATATTTGTCTCCAAAAAATATCCTATAATAACAATATTCGTTCCTTTAAGGACTCTTGCTAATACAAAAAAAACGTACCTGATAAACATGGTTTTGTTATTTTTAGAGTGTACCCTGAGGATTCAGACGTTGATGATGAACTTATGCCTTCAGCTAATGGGCAAGATGCTGGGACCATCAATGCAAATAGCAAGCCGACTGAACCATCGGCCTCATCGTTCAAACGGTTGCTCAAGTCTACCCCTACAGATGATAAGAAAAAAAAGAGGTCATCATGACATATGCCTTTTTGTGACAACAAAAATACCAAACATTTTAACATTTTAACCTTAAACCTATTACTTACGCATCAGAGCTAACATGACAAACATTGTTCGAATATTTTCAGGGCGGATATTGACCATCCATATGTGGATATTGAACTTATATCTGTAGATGGTGACCAAGATGGTGAGGACGACACCGCAACTGACAAGAAGAAAATGATACAGTAAGCACATGTTGTATACCATATTTGGTCAGCTATAATTTTATATCGCCCATATTAATACAACCCTCTTTGTATATTTTGTGGTCGGGTTTGTCATGGAAGATTGAGTGAGCCTGAGCCAAGTTGTACGAATAAACATTATCAAAATAAACAATTACGGCGTGAATAATACCTTTGGATTAAAGCGATTTTGGGATCCTTTGTTTTATGTTTGAAAAGACACAAAGCTCTTATGTTTCGTTGCATCAGATTTTATTTTGCGTTGATAATTTATTTTACATGCATGTCATGCAAAATATTGTTTCTTTTGTGCTTTATTTGATTTCAGGTACATCCAATATGAACCGGCTATGATATGGACACTTTCCACAAGATATTAAAGGGAAATGCATGTTAACGATTATTGTGAAAAAATCAAATTTTGGGAAAATAACTATTACAAAAACAGATGAATTATATGGAATACCATTGGTTACCATTTCCTTTAAAAGTCCAACAATATCTTATTTCCATATTTATACTGATAAACACATGGAGTTCAATATGGAAATCGTATCACAATACTTACACATGCCAATCGCATACGGTGCAAAGCATCGGTCCACATAATCCATCTTATAAGAATAACTTGGATGATCAAGATATTGAAGATGTTTATGCTACTGACTACATTGAACAAGACCATCCCTAACAAACTAGACATTACATGTTAGATTATGATATATAAAGCTTTGTGGTTATGGTATCTTAAGTAATTACCAGTGTTAGGTGATGATTGGGGTTGGCAAACAAAAAATTGTGAATGTTTAGATATGATATTTCATCGCCATTTATTATTAATTATATGGGTTTTCAAAACTCTTTCTATTTATATGGTTTTATGTCCTATGATACATCTATTTAATTTCCATGTAAATTCATTCCTTTAACCATAATGAGTTGTCTTATAAACAATTACATTATAACGATGAAGAGTATTATGTATTCAGATAATTTGTAAATAAAATGTATTATGGTGTAGTTATTATACAACTCAACTTTATAAAATTCTCTGGTCACAGCCATTTCACCCACACTTTAAGACATGTCTAAAAATGTTTTCCGTTGAATTTCAGTATTTTTGGAGTTAATTTAGTATTTTTGACGTAATTGTATGCAATTGGTTGTCAAAAGCACCACAAAGCCTGACTTCCAAATTCCAATCGTATAAATCACCATCTTAGGAGTAGTTTGGTAAATCGGCCCTTTTGAAATTTCTGTAGGCGATACTTTAATTTAAATATAACAGTTTGGATCAAGTTGTGAGGATAAGTAACCAATGAGATATGACAAAATGAAGTTGAGTTATGTTTTTTGAAAATAGACTAAAACACACTCAACCTAGGATTTTTAACCAAATAATTTCATAGAGCTCATTATCATTATTAAAAGCGATAACATCAAATTAGCTCGATCTTTTATATATCAAATTCCCGTGTTTGTGGCCTCATTTGCATTAATATAGTTCTTAATTCTTTCATATTCGTTCATATTTGCATTTCAGGATAAATGAGGCATTGGAGCGGAAAAAGAAGTGATAAAAGGCCAATTATATGTTAGAAGATTGATTTACGAGGGCCTTTGGATTTTATGTGAAGATTACGCAGTAACTAGCTAATAAGGTTACGGCGTAAATATGAGCTTTGAAGGATACCTTCAGTAACCAATTCTTATGGTTACGTCGTAATTATAATCTTGAAGGTTCGGCGTATCATGGAAATTTAGTTACGTCGTAGAGATTATTTCGGAGGGATAAGTATGAGATGAAGAAGGATTACAGCGTAACTTCGGATAATTAGTTCTGTAATAATATTACTTAGTATAAAGTTTGAGGTCGAGGATTTGAAGCGGCAAGTTAATATTTATTTTATTCACCATGGACCAAGTATAAATATAACAAAACGGCGAGGGCTGAAACGTAAGTATTATTAAGGCTTTTGGATTTAATTTGAATCAGCCACTTCAGGGCCAAAAGTAACATCTAGTGCAAATAAGTTTCAAGATTTAGAATGGATGACAAAAACTACGAGAGTATGAGATTTCTGGCGTAATTACATTTGTAGTTCTGGTAACTTTAATTCTGACGTAACTAATAAATTTAATTCTGTAACCATCGAGGGCCTATATCTGACCCTAAATCTACATTTTTAAGTATCTCTCTTCACCCCTCTCCTAGGGGTCGATTAGGGCACCACTCCGGGGCATTTTCCGGCCGTCGAAGCGGTTTTGAAGGAAGAAATCACTCGCAATCATCATCATTATTAGCTCTACATCAAGTAATTTGTATCAAACATTATGTTCAATTCAATTCATGATTTATTCATTTTGTTGGTATGATTTACTATATGTTTGGCTAAGCACCTTTTAGTCTTTGGCCTTGTTATGATTCCTTAATTGTTTTGCTTGCGTTTACTTTACTTCCATACAATTATTTCTAAGTGTATGCATGCATAGTTTATTAGTAGCCACCCTTGGTTCGTAGGTTTGAATGATGGTAGAGGCCAATTGCCTAGGAGATATGACCAACGAACCTAGGTGGCTTGAGAGCAGGGTAAGATATGACCAACGACCCTTTCTACTTGTCTTTGATTTGCGGTCACCTATCATTTGGATGAACTTAAGAATTAGGTGGTGAGTGTCTAAGTTCCTAACGGCCGAGCACTCACTATTACAAATCTAGCATGTAGCGGTACTTAATGACTTCGTCTTGGGGACCGGGAACAACAGGACCTATGACGGTCGCCTAATTTCTCTTGTGGTGGCATCTTTGTGCGATAGGTTAGGCGAATTGACCAAATGTTGTCCTCTCGACTTTGACCCCACAGATTAATTGGAAGTAAGTAAATGTAGACATAACTAGCTAGGAGGATTAACTAGGTTAGCACCACTCTCCTTCATTGATCTCATCTCTTGCCTTTATCTGCTTTCTTGTCTTATTAGTTAATTTATTATTTCAATCTTAAAAGCAATTAAAATCGTGGCATAAACTTAAGTTAATTTCGATCCGTAGCTCTTGGGGCGACCTCGATTTTACGAATACTACACCTACGACGGGAACACGCGGTTAGTGCACTAGGGTAGACCATAGGTGCGAGACACTATAAATTTAAGACACAGTGCATTAAAACACGCATCAAGTTTTTGGCGTGGCAGCTATTAAGGATTTTAATTTAAGTTTTTCTTTTAAGTTTTCTTTTCTCTTCTTTTGTTTTGTTTGTTTTGATATTTCAGGATATGGAAGATTCAGATTTTGACATGCTCACTATGGAAGAATATATTTGTAGGATCGTAATATTTATTGTGTTGATGATTCGGGTGGTCTTGGATGATCAAAATACATGTTTGCCATTAGAGAGAAAGTAGATGAGAGGGAGTTTCTTGGTAGAGACTTGCTTCACAAATGTAAGGTTAGATTAAAGAAAAGCTCCACCCCTTCCATAGATGGAAGGGGTATTTATAGTTACACAAGATACGTCCTCCTATCGGTTGTGGATCGGGCATACATGGGTAAAGACCCGTCCTTCCTCCATGGTATTACACTACACTAAACTACGCTAGAAACTAACTAATTAACTACTAAATAACGTAACAAACTACAAGTCTACGAGCTAACATATGCTAGATCATAATTGGGGTGACCGCCACTTTAACATGGAATTTCCAATTCTAACAATCTCCCCAGGGGAGGTCACCCCATGAAATACACTTTGCATCCTAGCATTCTTTCTTTGTCTTTGTTCTTAAGCTCGTAGACTTCAATTCTTCAATTCCGCAATCTTTGTGCTTTAGTAGCGATTCTTCAAAGTCCGCAATGATTTGTACTTTTAGTGGAGGCCTTTAACCGATCCACATCTTTGATGATCTTTGAGCTTTCTTTGAGATCATCGGCTACAGCAAATCTCTCTAGATCATCCATAGTTATGTTGCCTTCATGTGATGTTGTGACTTTTGGACCGTCTTTCACACTTCGGATCATGACATCTTTTAAGAGTAGCGGAAGCTTTCTTGGCTCATGATATTTGGTGAAGCGTGGCGGAAACATAGTATAAAAATATCGAGCGAGGTTGTAGATATGCACAAGTTATGATTTCTTCAATTAAGTGTGGATGATGTGAGCATGCGGCTTTGGATTGACTCCTCAATTGATCATTTTTGTCGTCGGGGTGTACTACATACGACGGTTAGCAATAAAGCGCCGCAGTGTCTTTGATCACTTCGTTGAATTGAGTACACCCACGGTTCCCAATCGGTACAAATGCTTTGTGTCGGTGGATTCCTAAGAATCTCCTTGACGGGGTTTCGCGGTACTCTAGCGTTCTCAGCTGGAGCGTCTGAAGACAACAACGGTGAGTGAACCAAACTGAGATTCGATTGATGAAAAATGATTTAAAACAATCGCGTATTGCTTAGAAGAAAAGTTTTGCAATCGGCGAAGGTTTTATGAGAAATATCAATTTTCAATCAAAACACTTTTTGTATTTGAAAATAGTACACATCGACGTGAGAAAAGAAGAGATTAGCATCGAGCGGTTTTTCTAAAAGTATTTTTCAATCAGAGATACTTTTTGAATTTGAAATATGAATACACATTTGATCGCTAGAGAAGAAGATTTGCACATAGAGCGATTTTTCCAAAGTATTAGTCAATTCATTTCTGGACCAAGGTTGATTCAAGATTGAATTTCCCCATCGTTTTTATCAGGTTGTCACAAGCTTGATCTTACGAGAAGACCTCACATGTCACCCACCAAGAGCTTGTTTGATGATTGCTCTAGAAGGATTTCCATCTTCATCGTGAATACTTTTACATATCACTTTCGGATGTTACGGCAATACCACAAGGATAATCGTTAGGACTCTCAATATATACTTACTTTCCACATTGTGTGAAATGAAGTCTTCAAGAATTTAGTATCCTAATGAGACATTGTGGATGATCTCTTGGCTCTAGACTCAATTGTGCACATTTGGTTCCTATGCCGGAGACTAGGAGAGGGTCTCCTTCTTCAATATCAACAATCTCTAAGAGAAAGTCGATAGATTATGTAGGTTCCCAGTGAGAATGAAACAAGCCCTTTTAAGAGGAACTTGAGTAGTTTGGGAAGTTAGGTGCAGTGCATCCGGGTCCATGACGTCTTGCCTTCAATACCGGTGTTACCTTAGTAACAACCAGTAGCATATGTATTGAACCGGTTTCGCCCTAGGTTGAATTATTGGAGGGCTATTTCTTTTCACCCTTTTTCACATTCATTTCTTTTTCATTCTTCAACCCCTTGTGTTTCTGAGAGACTTCATAACTAGAACCTTGTTGGGTTTATTCCATTACTAGCTCTGTCTCAGTTCGCACTCTTCCCATTTCTCACTTTTCTCCTTTTTCATCATACCTAAGGACTCTACACTATCTAGTGGATTGTCCTGGGTAGATCCCTCGATTCGGTGGATCATGGGAACTAATACCTAACCTCACCATCCTTATAACTCCATACATAAAGTAATATGGTCGGTCTTTTGGTACAGTTCATTCTTCCTTGAAACCAATAGAAAAATCATTTGGAAAATCAATCAAGGTACTTGTCAAAGCATTTTGTACCTTAATAGTTTTGATCATTTAGAAAACCTCCCCCTCAACATGTGCATATGATTTAGAAATTGTTTAGCACATGGAGGCAAGAGGACTTTGAAATATTTCTTTGATCACAATTTTCATAGAAAAAGCCATTTGATTTTCTTGGTAAATTCTCCCCTCATATGCGTGGATATTTGAAATAATTTTATCACATAGAGGAAAGAGTTCTTTTCAAGTACATCCACGATCATTAGGAAACCATTTGCTCCCCCTCAATATGTGCATCGATAAACGAAAGAGTTTAGCACAAAGAGTTTAGCACATATTAGAGAGAACTAACACTTTTGAATCAAATCGATCATCCTTTATCAAATTTCATTATTAAATCACAAATTCTCCCGAGATAAAAATATCAAACCCTTTGAGATTTTGGATCCCAAGTGATTTAATACGGTTTTGAAAACATGGGAGAATATGTGGCCTTGTTTAAATACTCTTACGGTTTTGGTTAAATGCTCCTCCACACTCATGTGCATCATGTATTTGAAACCGTTTGGCACATGAAGGAAGGAGTGCTTTTGAAACAATCATCCTTTAAAACCGTTTTGAGATTTAAATCGATCTCTCCCCGATCAAAAATTTCAAACCAATTGAGATTTTGGATCCCGATTGATTTAAATCATTTAGAAAGTTTTAAGTGGCAAGATTCAATTTTTGAAAGATGACGATAAGGACCATTTAGACATTAAAGATTGTTGAGTGTCGGGTATGATAGTTTTAAGAGATCTTTTAGTAAAATAAAACAATTTCACAATCAAACAAACGAGAAAAATTTCATTTTGACAGACCTTGATTCAAAAGAAAAATCATACCATGACATAACATTAAATCTTTAGATCACCACTTATTATCGTACAAAGCGGACTTTTGTGAAAAATATCGTTTGAAAATATTTTATTTTAAATCACTCTCTGCCTCAATCGATGACCGTAGTCGATGATTGAGTGACTTAAGTTTTTATAAAATGAAGTCCGGTGATTTTCAAAATTAAGTCCGGTTTATTTTCAAAACAATATTTTTCCATTTATTAAAACAATATTATTAAAAAATTGTTTTAAACAAATGTTATCATCCACTACTTGTCCTGCACAAAGATACGTTCGGTGGTTGAGTGCATCTGTTGATGTTGCTGTTGTAGGGCTTGGAAGAAAAAGTCTGCTAACGATGAGACTTCTTCGTTGCATTTTAATGCCGAGGTCAAATTAAGCTCGTTTCTTCAATCACTTAGAAGAAAACCATTTGCGTCATTGAGACCTCTTATGTTGCATTTTTCCATGCCAACTCTCCTTGGAAGTCCAATTAAGCTCCGTTTCTTCATTTGTCAACCCAAGATATAGTTACCATTTCTTTCGGCATTCAATCATATTAGGTTGTGGGATCGGATCGAGAACATTCTTATATACCAATATACGCATCGTTAGTGAACACATCTGAGATATATGGTGGTCGACATCAAACAAAGTCGACTAATAAAAGTTAATGCAACATAACAATCAGATCATATAAGGTATGGGAATAATGTGTTAATCAATCTATAATCATCTAATCCTAACAATCACATCCTAGAAACCTAGTCCTTTAACATAGGCAATTATATTTTTCGGATAAGCACGTGGGATGATTAAGAAAGTCCGTTAGATGATGTAAATTTGAAATTCTCCCCTCAATCAATGACTCTTTCTTTGAAAAGTTTAAGAAGTCATTGATTGAGTTTTCAATTTTAGAAAACTACGAATCGATTGATTTACAAAACTCATTTTCCACCAATTTTGTTAAAACAAATATTTTTCTGAAGAATTATAGAAGGAAAAATATTTGAGTAGAACAACAGTCCTTGACATACTTTCCTCAAATTTGTTTCGGGATAAGTGCGAAATATAAGAAAAATGGTTTAGCGTAGCACTTTCCTTTCTTTAAGATCGGGTTGCTATCAGAAGTAATAGCAAGCCATAGTTTAAGCGGGTCTGATGGAAGTATAGCGCAAGCCATTATTTGAAGCCACAGTTACTGAGTCACGAAATAGCGTAAGCCATGTTTTGAGACATGTTTTGAAAAAATATTTACACCTCGCCGAACTTCATCTAAGTCCGTGCCATTATTGAATGACATTTCTAAGACCGTAGATGCTATCGATACCGGAAGACATGTCTTGAGAAAACATATTTTTGGTATTTTTCAATTTTCTGATTTTTATGGGCTTTTGTTGATTTTATATTTTTCTATTTTTCTTTTCGATAAATATATACAAAGAGGATGATAAGGTTTAGGAGGCGATGATCTGATACGAGATAAGGAAATCGATCAGCACTTTGTAGAAGATAGAAGTCATCATCTCTTAAACTTTCACCACCAAAGCTTTGAGGCTCTTGAATCGCGCGTTTGAACTTGAGCCTTCTGAAAGTGAGACTTTGGTAGCTTCCCCCCAAATCGACAAACTATAAAGACCATTTCCCAAGAAGTAGAAGTGAAGCAAGCAGGTCTCATTGCATGAAGCTCAACACCCAGAAGAAACGAGAACACCAGTAACAAGATAACTGATTATCTCGTGGTTATCAAACGAAATAAATGATTAAGCCCGATCACATGATCATTGTGCGTCCCAGATGTACACATTACTCTTCGAGATTGACGGTTGTCTATTTAGGAGAACATTTTATCAACATCTTCGTTTCACCAAATGCATTCCAGTTATCTTTCATATAACCAATCAGCCCATAATGTACACATGTGCCGACAAGAGTAGATCGATGACATCAAGTAACATGTTGAATCGATCATCTCGTGGATGTCTACTAGAATAACTTTTAGCCGATCATGTGAACATGTTGTGCATCCACGATGTACACATATCTCTCCCCTGATGATTGCGATCTCATCGGAATCATCATTACATTGTGTACATGAAGCAATAACCGGAAGCACTACCATAAACCATATAAAAGATGTCGATAAGCAATATCATCTCACGCTCCAAATATTCTTCTCATATTTCTTCCTCGAAGGCGAGTTAACACATACCAAAAGTATCTAGAGACCACTTCTCACCAAATGATTGGAATAATGCATCCTTCCCCCAAATAGTTGGAATAATATATCCATCCCCCAAATAGTTGGAATAACACACCAAAGGATCTGAGTTAAACAGCAGTTTCTCTACGGTTAAGACATTTGTCTTTCCCGTGATTACTTCAATAGAGAAGAAGTATTAAGTTCATCCGTGTACTTGTTGTGTTTAGTTGTATATCTCCTTCCTTCTTTGGTTTTGATACCTCGGAATCAACAACACATTATACAATACTCTTGAAATAGAGAAGAACAAACAATTAGTTCAAGCTGAATCTGTGAGAATCAATGCTACAAAACTCTCTCACTATCTTTATCAACCCATATGTAGACAATTTGAAGTGACCACTGATGAAGAAAACCCGATATACCAAACTTGAACACGAAGTCGAATTTACCGCGGTTGTATCTTAAGCTTGCACTTATGTTGGAAGAACGGTGTAGAGAATTCATGCTTCATGCAAATCTCTAAGTACTCAATACCCAATGAAAGTAAGAGACATTAACACCTCTTGCGATTATCCACACCGTCATCTTAGTGTGACGAGTAAAACAAGCGTAACTCCTAATAGTGATAGTTAACGGTCTTCACCATCCACCCACTCTTTGGTGACTAGATAAACCAAGTCTTCAACTCATATTCTTAAGCCCGAGAAACAAGTGATAAATGATTAACTACGAAGTAATCAACTTGTGTCAAATGTCCAACAAATTGAATAAACATACAATCGGATGTACATTGACCCATTTGAATGAACCGGAACAAAAATTCCTCACCATCATGCATTCTTCTAAAAGTATACATGTAGAGGCGTCTGGAAGATTCACAATAACCGGATGAGGTAGTCATTTTCCTTGAAGTTCATGTGGTTGATTTATAGTGTGCATGTTGAGAGGAACAATAATCCGTGAAGATTTGGCAAAGGAATACCAAAGACCGGATCATTATTCATGAGTGCAACAAATATGATAGTCATTATCCAGCCTTGAGGAATAACTAGAGATTGGGCTTCTGAGTAGTGCGATTTGTACTTCTTAGATGATCAGCATTTGCTAGCAGTTGGAAATACTCATCAAACATGTCTTGACAATAAATCCCGATTATCCTTAGTAGTGAAGCATTAGGCATTTGGAGGAGAGTCATATGACCATTATACTGAACATCCATCAACATGTAGTATAATGCTCTTCTCCCCCACAAAAA